>ML681966.1:93297717-93326256 GCA_007922195.1 Podocnemis expansa | reverse complement strand
ATATAATATAATATAATATAATATAATATAATATAATATAATATAATATAATATAGCAATTCACAGGGTGGAACCAGCAGACTTTTTTTTTTTTTAACTAGGTTTAGTGTTTGTTGCTGAGAACATTCCCAGTGACTTTAGTTTATGTCCCATACTAGGCTGACCACATTGTTGAGCCTCAGCTTACAAAATACTCAAGACCTAAGCCTTATCCACACCATTCAAGGACTGATTCTTTAGTTGAATAGCAAAAAGCATGTGTCTGGAGCCAAAGGCTATGAATAGAGCTGGCTGGAAGTTTCTCATCACATTTTTTTTCTACTGAAAATTGGATTTGTAGCTAAATGAAGGTTTGTTTGATTAGAGGTTTTTTGGTTTTGTGCACAGATCAAGTTAAATTAAATTCAGGTTTGGGGTTTTACACTTTTAATTTGCCATGGGAGAAAGCCAGCCACCCCCACAGTTTTCCAAACCTGCTCTACTTGTGATTTTGCTATGAGGTGTTTATGTTACTGTGTGATCACTATTATGCCTACTTAGGTTCTTGCACCCACAGACATCCCAGTGCCCTGTACATAGCTTCTGGATGGATGAGGAACACTCAGCCATAGTCAAATGACTATTACTGTTCACCAGCCCTGTCTGTTTTGTCTTTGCTGTGCAAGGTGAGAGGAGAGGGCTTGGGTTCCAGTAAGGTCAGCCTTCTCCACACACAAGTATGAAGTTATCAGTGCAAAGAATCTTCCTATGTCAGCATCAAATTCAGTTTTTCCAACTTTTACTGCTCTCAAGGTATTTTCAATTTTCAGGTATACACCCATGGAAGAAGCAGAGCAGATCAAGCACTGGTTAACTCAACAATCAAATGGCATCAAATCCATCACATTTCAGCTTCTCAGCTGTTCAACAGCCTGGTGAAAATGGTTCTTACAGAGATAAAGGCAATCTCTTGTTAGAAAATAATTTCCACATGAAAAATTTAGTCTTTAGTCTTCCAAGGAAAGACTGAATCACATTTCCCTGGAGAGGAGAACACTCCCCAGGCTTGCAGCCTTATCCAAAGGAGGGGCCAAAATTGTTCTCGCACAGTATTTGAACTCAACAAATTGATTCTGATTTCCTTGTAAGACTTTGCCCTTAATATTGTAATTTTCAATCAGTTCAGACTCTGATTGTTTCTTCCTCTAAGAGGCAAATATTTAATATTGTGTCCAGAAATTATGGACACAGTATAGATGTGCATAGACGTAGGAGCTTATCATGCTGAATAGCTTGCCAGATTGAATGATGGGCTTGATTTTCCTCTAAGAACAGAAAACAAGGGGGGGGGGAGTAAACCACTATCAAAATAAAGGGATAGCTGCAGAATCCAGTTATTCATCATGTACAGCAGTGAAATAACATGGCACTTCACTGTTACATACTGCTGTCTATCAGTAGATCTTAAAATACTGGACAAAGGTACGCAGCGTTATAATCTCAGTTTTCGAGATGGGGAACTGATAGGTGGGGAACTGATGGGGAGGTGAAATGACTTGCCCAAGATCACCCGAGCAGGCCAGGGGTAGAGCAAGGTATAAAACTTGTCTCCTGGGTCCCAGACCAGTATGATCCTTATGATGCAAAACAGGATCTGTATCCTTTAATTCAAAACCACTTTCCAAAGTGGATGGAGAGACAGGGAATTTCTTTTAAAAAACAGCAGCCCTGGAAACACAAAATTTGCAGGGCTGCAGTTACATCTTCTAAGAAATGTAACTCAAAGATATGAATTCTTGCCCATTGGAAATTGTCCATGGCTCCAAACTTCATGGAAGAGCAAGAGCATGGTGGAGTCTGTAAAACTGTAGGAAGCTGTGTGGTTGCCATCTGTTAAATCAGAATGGCTTACTGTGGCAGCCCATGTGTCTAGAACAGTGCATTGAATCCTATTATTCAACCGTAATTACACGAAGATATTTTTAGACATAGTTTCTGTAGTTTAAAAATATTTTTGTGATATGATCTGCTTAATAATTACCTTGTATCATGGTCTAATACCAAAAGGAAAGGATGAAGGCTTTCCACATCTCAAATTCCAAGCCCAGTTGTCTCCTGGTGTAAGTTAGAGCAGCCCATGCAACCTGCAGTGGCTCTCTGTAGAGCCATCTGATAGCTCTGAATAATTACATGGAAAGTGGTCTAGCTTCACCCTTACCCACCTCTCAAATCTCTCTCCCAAACCCACGGCAGAGACTAAAGGGGATAGGATACTGTCATTTCACAGTCCTTGAACTTCACAAGGAACCCTTCTGTGCTAGCAGATTTCTCAGCTTGGTCCTTTGCCTATCACAGCTCACAACTGGGATCAAGATGAAAACCAAGGTGAAAACCAAGCTTAGCCTTGCTTTCTTCCTGCTTTGTGTGCAGGGCTGAGGCTGGGAAAGGGCAGGTGAAAGACTGTGCTATAGATGCTTTGGAAGGGAGCTAAGCTCATAAGTGTGCTGTGCTTAACTTTGTCTTTTGAACTTGCACACTTATCTACTGTAATGGATTGTAGATGTAGCTGCTTCTCTGAAAACGTCCAATGAAACAAGCCAAGTCTTTCTTTCCAGGTTTTGGGCGTAATTATGAGAGAGGATGATTTGCCTAGAAAGTATAACACTAGTATTTTTATACCAATTACTTTTAATAAGCCTGGAGCTCTGGCTTTAAAATAGAGAGGAGAGGATTCAACTGAAAATGGCAAGAATCTTTTGCAAGTTGAAGTTATAGCTAAAAGCAGATCACTGATCCCATGGAAAACTAAGAGTATTTGGCCCCTCACCAACAACTGGCCAAGTGGAAGTTAATTTGTAAAATATGAAGGGTCTCAGCAGTGACCTCTCGAGTATAATGAGATCAAAAGCATAGCAATGTATAAAGCATGTGATGTAGGAAAAAGGGTCAAAGGCAGGAATCAGAATGTGTGAGACTAAAGATGCTAAATGGTGATGTACGATCAAAACATTAACAGAATTGAAAGCAGCTGCTAAATCAAGAAAGAGCAAAATCAACATAAATTCATTCTATTTAGCTACCAAAGACTACTGAAGCACTTTCAGTATAGAAATTGGCTTGAAATCTGAACCAAAAAAACCAACCAATCAGCTGATGTGCCTGAAAACAATACACAATCTGAGCCCTAGCGACACATACAAGAAGTTTAGAAAGAAAAGGAAATAGACTGAAACCCTGCTATTTAGTGACACATAGGGAATCGAATCAAAGTTTTCTTAGAATAGGAGCTAGGAAGAAAATATGCTTTGTAGGACATAAAAACTACCAATCAAATAGAAGAATTTACAATAGCAGCAATTAAGCCTGAAATAGAAGGAAAGATGCTAGAGAAAACAAGGTGGATTTGGATCAGAAGGACAAATAATTAGTTTGATCTTCAAGGTCAGCACACAAATATCTTTTAAAAACCTATAAAAGAAGAAGAAAAAACAACAACAACAAAGAAGAAATGGAGTAAGATAAAGAAAAGCTATCTTGAATGTCTTCATGGACAAGTATTTCCTGACACTTGCCAAATTTATTTGAGATGAATCCGCAGCCAAGGTATCAGACCAAAAGTCAAACTCCTTACCTGATGCCTCAAGAGAAGTATTGTGCAAAGTATTAAAGACATTTTAAAATCACTACCAGTTATGGGATAATTCTGAGGTCTCAATCAATTTGTACTTGGCTCAGTGCAGCATACTATTAAACACAGGGACTATGTCTACACTGGCAAAGTTATTTCAAACAAGCTATTTCGATATTAACTTGAAATAATAAATTTGAAAAAGTGTGTCTTCACGAGTCTCCTTTTTTGAAATAAAGCAGGAATTAGTATTTCGAGTTAGAGAGTCTACTTTAGACTGTCTATTTCAAAATAGATCCCCCCCAATAGGTTTCCCTGCCTGGGGAGAGATGCCCCCTCCAGGGCGCCCAGGGGACCCCCAGCGAGGCTGCGCTCCCTGCTGGGACAGCCAGTTGCACTCCCCGCCAGGGCAGCAAGGAACCCTGGTGGGGCTGCGCTCCCCACTGGGCAGCCAGGGAACCAGGGGTGTTGCTCACCCCAGCCTCACGGTACAGGATGGGGGGGGCTAGCAAGGGGCTAGGAGCCCAATTGGTCTCAGAGCTGCTTGCAGTGCCCTGTGAGCAGCTCCCAGCCTGGTCAATTTCACAGCTGTGAAACCTACCAGGCTGGAACTGCTTGCCGGGTGCGGAAGTAGCTCCGAGCCCAATCAGGCTCATAGCCCTCTGCTAGCCCCCCATCCTGAACAGGAAGTGTGGGGGGCAGATCAGCATGTCAGGGGGAGGAAGCGGCACCCCCATTTCCCTAGCTGCCCAGTGAGGAGCACGGCACCACCAGGGTTCCCTGGCTGCCTGGGGAGACTCTGTCTCCAGCAGGAAACAAACCCCCAGGGGGCATCGGTCCCTGGGCACGGAATCCTGCTGTGCCCAGTGAGGGACCCCGGGCAAAATACAGCCCTCCAAGGGGAATCCCCTAATAATTATTTTGAAAAATCCAATTGCATGCCCTGGAATAGCTTTTTTCGAAATAACTATTTTGAAAAATTTGCTCATTCATAATTAAAACAGGTTTAATGATTTAGAAAAAGTGCTTAGATTTTTTGAAATACAGAACTGCTTTTTTTTTGAAAAAGCAAATGCCTCCCCACACATGGAAAAGTTTTTCGAGATCAGCCTCCTTATACAGAAAAAGCTTTTCAGTGTAGACATACCCAGGGAATGATCTGTTCTTTGGGACAGAGCAATGCATGTTGTACTTCATACTCCACTGCTCTGCATAGACTAGTAGTAATGGAAGGACTTAATTATAGGCTATTTTTTATTCTTAACCATATAGAAAACAAGCAACAGTTAGAGATGGCTGAACTTGTGTTGAACAATGCATTTTCACCAGAACTAAAATTCTATAGGGGAAAAAGTACTGATTTGGACAAATGAGGCTTCAGAACAAAAGAACATTTTTTTTTTTCGATTGATAGGGCTGACTTTTTCATTTTGACATTTGTGAATTGAAAATTTTCTGAACTTTTCATTCTGTGAAAACTTTCACTGGGTCACCTTTTTGGCCCAATTCAGATGAAAATATATCAGAATTTTCTGTGGATTGGCTCCATCAGCAATGTATTAAACTTGTTGATCTCACACTTTGCTCTTGTTTATTGCAAACTACAGTTGCAGAGAAAACAAGTGACAAACTGGAACTTGCCTTGGATTAGGACACACATTTTCAGAATATCCCATGTCCCCAGACCCATGATTTTCCTGGATTTGAGCAACTTTGATGCATCATTGCTTTTCTGCTGTGCTTCACGTCTAATATTCCTCAACAAGAGGCAACAAAATTTACTGCATACACATTTTTATTTTAAATAAACAGTCAGAAGTCCCATAATTTCAGAGCCAAACACATCACCCAATACCCTCCTGCAAGTGAAATCCAGATTCCCATCTGATAATGGAAAGATCTGAAGAAATATTTTCTAAAGAGTTAGGGACATAGGAATATGAGTCTCAATAAAGTCAATAAGCCTGTGAGATGCTCATAAGGAAAGGAAACCCCTCATGTGATGCTGCACAAGAGGTTCTGGTATGGAACAAGAACCATAACCTTCCTGCTCTCAGAACTGATGTAGTTTCGCTATGCACTGAGATCATCACTGCTGCCCCAACTGTGTTACAAAGCCCTCAAGCTGCTTATCAGTGGATAAATGGCATAGCTCCATTGATTTTAGTGAAGTAAAGCCAGAGGAGCTCCTGAACCACAAGCTTTACAACACACTTCAAATAAAAGAAGTTGTGATGAGGTGGCTGCTCTCCTGGAACAGGTTGGCAGCAAGCAAATAAATCTGTTAGTCTTAAAGTGCCACACAACTCCTTGTTGGTTTTTTACTGGACTAGACTAACATGGCTATCCCTTTTGAAATTAGCAAGCATGGAGTCAGAGCTGGTCCTGGGGAACCTGCAGCTATTTAGGCATTTGAAGGGATACTGGGCCCTCCATCAGCCCTTAGAGGAAAATGAGTCTTTTGTACAGCACAAAGCAGAGAGGGACACTGACAATGGCTGGGCGAGCAGCTAGGTGGGGGATGTTCACTCTGTGTCAATTACTTCATTTTCCACTCAGCCTCCTTCATACCCTGGTAAGTAGATTGCTGAGAAAAGGTGAAGTTTGTGCAGAGCTTGCGTCAACGGCTCAGGCACCACTGATGCTCTTGAAATGGGGCTTATGTAGGATTTAAAGGAGTTGTAATCCTTAGTCTGGCCCTCTACTCAAGGATGAATTCAGCTTGAACATAACAGTGAAGGGAACGTGGTGGGGTGGGAAGTGATGTGCAATGGGACTTCCATTTTTAAATATCTCCCCCAGGGTCTAATGAAGCAGAAATACACATTATAAACAATTTCCAAAGGGGGAGCTATGTTAGCAAAACATACAAGGAGTCCTGTGGCACTTTGAAAGACAAACAAATTTATTGATGGCATGAACTTCTGTGGATAGAATGCCACTTCATCAGGTGCTTGAAACAAGATTTTGAGTGTCTGAGGAAGTGGGATTCTACCCAAAAAAGCTCATGCCATAAACAAATTTGTTTGTCTTTCATAGTGCCACAGGTCTCCTTGTTTGTTATAAACAGTGTATCTAATTGCTACATCTAGTTACTTAATCATGAGCACAGCCACTTAAAATATCTCTACATCATCTGGGTGCTGTGGTCCAGTTCCTCCTGAACCTTGCAATTGATTCCTCCTTATATACACTGGGCTTCCCCCTTTGCAGTGCTGACAAACTTGATAGTGCATGGATAGAGCAGCCAACACAAACTTTTTTTTTGCCATCAGAAGGTGTGAAAGGACTTTTCTGTATATTTCGATCATTTACCTATGCTAATAATAAGACCAAGAGGGTGGCGAGTGGGTTTCTGATCTCCTGAGTCCCTATAGGGGGCATTGCCTCTCTTTCAGAAGTTATTGCTTTTCTCTCTCTCCTGCTGCTGTGTAGCATTAATAGGCCATGCATGCTGTCAGAACTGCAAATCCACCTTCTCTCCCTAAACGGCAAAGCAAGTTTTGCAAGAATGAATTAGCTTGTCACATCGTTCTGAGAATTGCACAAATGTGAGATTTCACAACAATGGCCCTCCTAGATGCAATTCCTAAATACAGATAATTTAAGCTTTCCTTGCCATACATTATGAAAGAGAAGCAGATGTGCTGCCTCATCTTTTTGAGTCTTCAGCATATGGAAATTATGACAAGGAAGAAAATGCTGTGAAATGAACATTCATCGTACTGTGTTACAGCCATAACTAATAAGATTGATAGTGGACTTTGTGTTATTGTACAGACATGTGACATTATCTGAAAATTCATAATGGTTTTCTGCTTGTCTAAAAGGAACGCACTCAAATGAATGTTGTGTGAATAATAGAGATTGTACTTTTATGTGGTTTTGATCTTTTTGATAATTCATTTAATAGAGGATAACGCTTTCCTCAATGTGTATTTCCCAGAGCAGAAAAATTAGCTCTATGAAATAAAGAAGATGCAATATCTTTAACTAGAACCAAACCTCTACATGAAAATAGTACTGCACAAGATCAAAAAAACAGAAAGGCAGGAAAATTAGTGTTAAGGTTTATATACTGCATTTGCATCACCTCCTTAAGTCTCCTCATTGACTAGATGCCAGCTTCTGGTATTAAATTGCTTATTTTCTACATGGAGGATGCTGCAGAGATATAAAACAATGGGTAATTATTTAACTTAGGGACAGTTACACTGAGAGAAACAGATCAGATTCCAGCTGTGAAGTCGGAATCTGCATTACATCGTGACTCACAACGTGATGACCTGCCAACAGCAACTCAAAAGAACAGTCACTTGGAGATGCCATGGATTGCAGGAGAGGCATGGCTGAATGGCGAAATAGGAAGCACTCCTATTTCCTCCCATGCCAAATGGATGGGTTCCCAGAAAATATTCAGCCAGACTGAGCCTGTGTCGTAGGCTAGATCCACCTGCCTGTCATCCTAGGTACATGCAAATAGCTGCCACTTGTGCTGCTCTGGCTTCATTATTATTTTATTATTGGTGTTTGTGTACTGCAGATTCCATCTTCCAAGAGCAATACAGGTATTTCGGGAGCATAGAGCGGATGTCATCACCAAAAGCCAGATTAAAGCTTAAACATTACAGACCCATGCCTAGGGCTCCAGCTTCTGGAATCATAGGGTTATTCATAATATCAGCTTTCACATAAAAATGTTTTGAATGAAAGCCTGGATCTGTAAAGCAATGGGAGTTGGCATCAGTGGGTCCAGGAGTTTGTCCTGCATTTCCAGCCCTTGTATTTGGGAAAGGAACTTTGAAACCATAAACCTACTAACTGTTACAGTGATGCCTGACTGAATAAGCAGGCCAGTATGGTACATGAGAGAGGTAGAAAATTGCCCCCTGCATATCAGTGGGTTAACTCTGAAATCTGCTGCTCTGGGAGATGCCACCAAATGGATTTTGTGTAGGGCTCCTCCTCACCATCATCATGCCCTGTGTATGGACATGCTATTTTGATTCCCTGAGAGGGGAACCCTGGGAGGTGTGGCAACATGGCCCCCTGGCAGGGTCATGTTGCCACCCAATCCCCTGCCTGGCTCTCAGCTGGAGAGCCAAGCAGGGGAAAAAGCAGCCAAAGCAGGGAGGAGGGAGTAGGTCACCAGCCGGCTGGCTGGCAAGGGGGCTTGTCAGGACCCTGGGGCTTCAGCAGCTCCCCAAGCTGCTTGACCCGCCACGGGGGCAGGGGGACAAGCAGGGAGATGGGGGGACCACGATGAAGCCTGTCATTTTGAAATAAGAAAACATTGTATAGACCAAATCTCTTTTATTTTGAAATAACCAGTCTTATTTCAAAATAAAAGAGACGTGTGGACATACCCCATGAGTTTTCATGAACACACAATTGTCCACAGTATTGTGATTGGAGGGGTGCTAGCCCTCTCTGCTTGGTCTGGTGACCCCTGTCACTGTCAGTGTGCATAAGGCAGCAACACAACGGAGCTATCCACCCCCCCCTTCAGATTAGGACCTTGTTATAACTTCTCCTTCCAGCAGGTCCAACCTTGAGTTGGATTTTATTCTGCTACTTAGGCTTTCTAACTGTAGAAAAAACACCATACTTTCTAACATAGGCTCCTACGCAAACAGTTTGCTTTTCTTTTCTCTGTTTAATTATCAGTCAAAACAACCTCTGGCATTTTTATTAAAATCTACAAGTTAACTTTTGTTGCAAGCAAGGGAATTCTCAACCCACTGAAAAAAGAGGCAAATCCTAATTTGCAAAAATAACTCCACAAATGGTGGAATAAGGTTGTGTTCAGTTTTTTTCTTTTCTTCATTGAGTCTATTGATAAAAATAACATAAAGATTGCTTGCCAGTGGCCTCAGTCCTTTTCATATGAATTAGAGAAACCCAAAGAGATACTGACTCAGAGGAGGCATAGAGGTTGTTTGAAAACAATTAACACTTCATTGTTAATCCTAACGACTCACCTTTGTTGCAATGATCTACTGTAGGCGTGGCCAAACTGTGGCTCAGGAGCCACATGTGGCTCTTCTATGAAAAACTGTGGCTCCCGGAAGAATGTCAGCAAATCAATTTAGGAAAGCAGCCCCAGCCTAGGAGTTCAGCAGGGCGGGTGGGATGGTGGGGAAAAGTGCGGCATGGTCAGGGATGGCAGGGAGAACGGCAGCATGGTTAGGATTTTAAAAAAACTCACCACTAGCCTGCAGGCTTTTACATCAAGCAGCAGCTAAGCTTTTACTATACAGGCCTAATTTTCATGGTAACCTTAAGTAATTATTAGAATCTGACATTAGTAGGGTCAATATTTGTTCTTGTTTTACGATAAAATTAAAGTGTGCAATGAATTTTAAACTGAGTAATTTTGGAGTAGGTAAAAATGTATGGCTATATGCCTCAGTGCAGCTCTGGGAGGTTTAATAATTGACTTGTGTGGCTCTTAAGTTCCAAAACTTTGGCCACCCCAATGTACTGCCTTAAGTAACTTTCACATCAAGCCACTCCTCTGGCCCCACAGTAGAGTGAACTGGGCTGCCAATTTTGGCCAGATTGTCCAGTCCCTGACATGGGGGGGCAGCAATGCAGCCCCGTTGGGCCCCCCAAAGCATGGGGCCCTGGGCAGCTGCCCCTCTCACCCTACCCTAAGGATGGCCCTGGGGGCAGGTTTCCCCAGAGGCTGGGCTTTGTGCTTCCACTCTGCCCCTTGTCTTCAGCAGGGCAAGGGAGCAGGCAGCACAGCAGTGAGGGCAGCAGTGTGGAGCTCATGAAACTGTGGGGCCTGGCACAGTCACCCCACTCGCCCCCCACAAGGATAGCCCTGGGAAAGTCAATGTTGCACAGGCACCTTTAACACTGGCCTTTTCTCACTTTTGAGTGCTTCATTTTTCAGCCTTCTATGTTCTTTAAGCACAGTGGGCAAGATCCTCAAATGGAGTAAATTGCCATCAACTGATTGACTTCAGTGGAGCTATGCCAGTTATAGATTTAGCTTAGTGTTTTTAATGGATGTGCATATAAAAAGAAGCGATGTCTGCACTTTCTTACTAAATGATTCCATTTACAATAATTAAATTTTCATGGCTAACATCAGCGAGTACTATTTTCAAACATTAATTGCAATACTGAATGCAGTAATATACAATTAAAGAAAGAGAATGGGGAAAAACAACAACAGGAATGGCCTCTTGTCCTCATACAGACAATGCTGATTACATGAAAGAAGTGAATTGATCTCCTTCATGCCACATTTGACCAATTCACTTTCATGATCTTTACCAACTGTCAAAGTGTGTAATTTATTGCATACTGGCTAGTAATGTAGTTTAACTATTCAGAGTTTTGATTAACTGGGCAGGTAAGGACGGTAACTAAAAATAAGAAATTGGCTTCTCAAAACTCTTTTTAGCCTAATCTGCCCATAAATGTTGTCCTGTTGGGAAATAAATATTCAGCTGAATTAAGGAGAATTGTGATTTGTGACCAAACATGAGCAACACTAAAACAGATGATAGCAGTAGCCATGTGACTATCAGTGCCTATCAGCACCTTCTTAAGCCCCACTGTGACTTGTGTCCGGATTTAAAGTGAAGTCAGGGCTCTAGTTCTGTGCTGACCGGAGGTCGATTTATAAAGCAAGGCCCTGCCCTCAGTTGAATGGAATTTCTCTGTTTGTTTGCGTGTAATGTAGTTCCTGAAAACCAAAGCTAATCAAGAGAAAAGTTTCAGGAAATGTTCTAGGTAACCACAGGCAAAACCTTTCCAAGTTTTGGAAAGAGTTGGATAAATCTGATTTGCACTGAAATTCAGCCCACAGACTGCCTATTTGATGCTGCAGGCAGAAGATGTTCTGCAGCACTCTCTACTGCTGCCTACACATCCCAGAGGCAGAGGTTTACTACAAGGTTACATGGCTCCTGGCTTTGTGGGGGCAGCTGGATGTACAGCTTGGGCCCTCATCCCATTGGGGCCATCATCTGCTTCCCTGAGCCAGGCCAGCATGCCCTCAGCTGAGCTCTTCCTCCCACCCCTTATTTTGGTCAGTTCTTCCCCTTTTCTAGCCCTCTCCTCCAGGCCTTTTGCCCTCCCCACCCCCCCCAGCCATGCTCCCTCAGACAGGCCTCTACTCAGGAGTGCCAATGGCCCAGGAAAAGACCCAGGGCTCAGTACGCTGGGGCTCAGGGTTCACGTGCCACCACTGCAGCTGCCGCTGTGGGCGGCCTGGTGACGGACTGGGCTCGGACACTGGGACTCAGGTCTTGAGCCCTGTAAGCCCATTGCCGGTGGTGCCCTTACCTCTGCTTGCTCTAAAATAGTTGCCTATTACACAAAGTTCAGCCTCTACAAGCAAAGAATGACCTTCAGTCCAGGGTGTTGTGGAACCCCAGCTTTTCCTGAAGGGAGATATTACACAACTCATAGCTTCATGACAAGTCCCAGCATCTCAATGCTCAGCTCCATGCTCCAGTCAGCTCCTACCAGAGAGGTGACCTGTTGCAGGGACCTGGCCCTCTGGCGAAGTTACTAACAGAAGTCACCAGGCCCTGATAATATTCACCCTGGGCCTAGAATATTCAAGGAGCTGACTCAGAAGATATCTCAGCCATTGGCTCTTATCTTTGAAAAATCATGGAAGATTGACGAGATCCCAGAGGACTGTAAAAGAGCAAATATAATGCCCATCTATAAAAAGGGAAATAAGGACAAACAAAGGAATCATAGATCATTCAGGCTAACTTCTGAACCAGGAAAAATAATGAAGAAAATAATTAAGGAATCAATTAGCAAACATCTAGAAAAGAATGTTGTTAAGTGACAGTCAGCATGAATTTGTTACAAACAAGTTGTGCCAAGTTAATCTGATAGCTTTGTATGACAGGGTAACAAGCCATATGGATAGAGAGGAAGTGGAAGATGTGGTATATGTAGACTTTAGTAAGACTTTTGATACGGTCTTGATTTTCTCATTAACAAACTAGACAAATACAGGCTCGATGGAACTGCTGTAAGATGGGTGCAAGAGAATAGTTATCAATGGTTCACAATCATCCTGGAAAATCATAACAAGCAGGATACTGAAGGGGTTGGTTCTAGATCTGGTTCTGTTCAATATTTTCATCAATCATTTGGATGATGGCATAGAGAATAGACTTATGAAGTTTGCAGATGATACTGTTATGAGATTTGTATGAGACCACAAACTTGTGAGCATAAGTGACTCCATCTTAGCACTGTTCCCTTAATATTATTTTAACCTCTAGCCTCACTAACAAAAGTATAGAGTCCCTCTCATCCTTGAACAGTCTGTAAGCAGGAGATAGGGGAAATTGCACCAGTCTCGAGGTCACCTATTAATCAACAACTTTCTTGTTTATTACATTCCCAGGCTCTGAGGAGCCTGCTTGACCTTCTTTACTAATTCTCCTATCTTATATGAATATGTATGAAAACTATCCCTATATGGTACTAATAAATGTATTAATCTTGTTTACCTTGAATATATTAACCATTCTTAGAATTCCTTGAATTAAGTTGTTGTACCTGGGTATAAAACCCTTTTAGCACCGGTCCTTCGGGGCCGGCCGCACTCAGTAGCTCTGAGTGTCAATAAACTGGTGATTCTTCCTCCTGTTGTCCGGCTCCATCATTGACCAGAGCAGAGAACGAGCTTTTCTCTCAACAATACCAAGCTGGGAGCAGGGGCAGCGTTCCCTCTAAGGGGCCAACGCAGCTGAGCAGCATGTGCTGCTCGCTGTGCACCCCCATGTGGGCCTGATCCTG
Source organism: Podocnemis expansa (assembly GCA_007922195.1). Taxonomy (NCBI): domain Eukaryota; kingdom Metazoa; phylum Chordata; order Testudines; family Podocnemididae; genus Podocnemis; species Podocnemis expansa. The sequence goes on along the minus strand of ML681966.1, from coordinate 93,312,860 downwards.
TTCCACCATGGACTCAATCCTGCCCCCCAAGCTCCACTGCCAACCCGGCCTCACCCCAATGGAGTGGAGCAGAGCTTGGCCTGCCCCCAGCCAGCCGCGCCTCCCCAGGGGGCGGAGGGAGCCAGTGTTGAGCTCCGGCGTGAGGGGTCGGGGCACTGGAGTGGCCTGCCCCAGTCCCAAAGAGTTTTTGCCTCTTTGCCCCTGAACCCCTCAAGGCCATAGAGCAGGCCCATTGGAGGAGGGTGGGGGCAGGGACAAAGCAGCCAAAACTCTTTGGAAGCAGGTGGGCCACTCCAATGCCCCAACCCCGCATGCTGGACTTCAGCACCAGCCCCCTCTGCCCCCCAGGGAGGTGCGGCCATCTGGGGGCAGGCTGGGCTGGCTGCTCCACCCCCCTGGATTGAGGCTGGGCGGGCAGGTGTGCAGAGCAGCCTTCAGCCCTTGTCGCCCTCTTGGGGGTCAGAAGGGGGCTTAGGGCCCCCTTCCCTGGCTGCCAGAGCGGTGCTGCCAGGCCCCCAGCTGCTCCTCCAGATGGGGGAGCTCTCATTGAGCCTGCACAAAGAGCCTTCCCTGTGCCAGGCAGCCCTGGGGGCTGCGCAGCCATGCAGTTTATAGGGAACATTGGGCAGGGGGTTACAAGTGCTTTGGAGGATAGGATCACAATTTAAAATGATTTAGACAAACTGGTGAAATAATCTGATGTAAATAGGATGGAATTCCAAAAGAAAAATGCAGTGTACTCCACAACTGAAAGAAAAATAATTTACGCACATACAAAATGGGCAATGACAGCCTACAGAGGAGTACTGCAGAAAGGGATCTGGGTGTCATAGTGGATCACAAACTAAATATGGGTCAACAGTCTAACACTGTTGCTAAAAGAACAAACACTATTCTGGGATGTATTAACAGGAGTATTGTAAGTAACATATGACAAATAATTCTTCCACTCTACTCTACACTGATTAGGCCTCAACTGGAGTATTGTGTCCAGTTCTGAGAGCCACATTTCAACACAGATGTGGACAAATTGGAGAAAGTCCAGAGAAGAGGAACAAGAATGACTAAAAGTCTGGACCACTTGACTTATGAGAGAAGATTAAAAGAACTGGGCTCATTTAGAGTGGAAAAGAGGAGACTGAGAGAGGCCATGATATCAATTTTTAGGTACCTAAAACGTTGTTACAAGGATAAGGAAGAAAAAAATATTCTCCTTAACTGCTGATGATAAGACGAGAAGCAATGGCCTTAAATTATGTCCAGGGAGGTTTAGGTTGGAGAGTTGAAAAAAATTCTTAACTGTCAGAGTGATTAATCACTGGCATAATTGCCTAGGCAGGTTGTGGAATCTCCATCACTGGATATTTTTAAGAGCAGATTAGACAAACACCCATCAGGGATGGTTTAAAATGGCCCTTGATTGTGTCATGAGTGCAGGGGACTGGAGTTGATGACCTCTCATGGTCCCTTTCAATTTTCTATGATTCTGTGATTCCCTTAGGTCTCTGCAAATGCCATCCAATAGGAGGAGGGATCAATTATTTAGGAGCCTTTGTTTTTGAAAATCTTGGTCTAAAGAATTATATTGAATGATAAAGTACTGTGATTCCTCATTGTTCCCCTCAAATACATGATATTTCAACATTCAGGCAAATGTTTTATTTTCCTCCCCCTGCGAAGTTAAAAAAAAAAAAAAAAAGCAAGAGAGCTAGATGATAGATATTTGTACTTGGCTATAGTTTATGTTGCGTATTTTAGTATGAATTTAATTAAGCAAGTAGATCACTGTTCCATAGGCACTAAAAATTAGCTAATGATGTCACTTATACTTGTTTTGAAAGGAGGCAATGATTGGGGAAAAAAATAAAGCCACATTTGCTTCAGTACCTGGCTGTTACAATAGAGCAAATGGGTGTAGTCTTTTAATGCCAGGACTAGCAAAAAATGCAGATATTACCCCACACACATGTTTATCAAAAAGCTATAATGAAAACAACATAGTAAATGAATGCTAATGGAACTGGATACGTGTGCATCCAAGAGTCTGTTAATGCATAGAACAGAGGTGTAGCAGTCCCTTAACACATGTGGAATTGATGGTGGGTAGGATATTTCCTTAGAAAGTTCCAAAGAGGTAGCCGTGTTAGTCTAGCTCAGCAAAACAAACAAGGAGTCTGGTGGCACTTTAAAGTCTAATTAAATCAATTAAAGTGCCATCAGATTCTTTCTTTGTTTTCCTTAGAAAGAAACTGTGTGACCTGGGCCTCCTGGGATAACCTTCTGAATGTGCCAAAATCAGGGCAAGCTGCAAAACCAGGGGCCAAACCCCCAAACCACTGACGGGTGGTACTTAAACCAGTCTCCCAGTCAGTAACAAAATGGCTGTGTTCACACAGCCTCCTTATTTCAAAAAAACGGAGGTTGTTTTGAAATAAGGTTTCGGCTGTTCACACAACGCACGGTGGTTTCGAAACAAGTTAAACCTACTCTGTGGGCGAAAGAACGTTGTTTCACAATGGTTGTTTCGAAACAACGCCGTGCGAACGTGTTGTTTCAAAACAAGGGTGGTTTCGAAACGACTTTCGAAACAACCATCGTCTGAACATGTTGTTTCGAAACGACAGTGAGTCATTTTGAAATAACTGTTGTCCGGAATTGCTATTTCGATTCCAGCTTTTCTCCTTATTTCGAAGTGACTTTTTTGCTAATTTGAAATGTCATTTTGAAATAAGGCATTATTTCGATACAAGTTGTTTCGAAACAACCCTCTGTTTGTGAACACAGCCAACATGCTTCTGACTAACCACTCTGGTTATCACCAAGCATAATAAAATAGAAACAGCCCCCTTTCTGCACATCAGATCCTATGGTCCCCTCTAGCCACTGGGTCTCTAAGAAATAGGTTCTCCTGACCCCAAAGGGCCAGCCACATCACACAGAATGATATAGGCTTGGGATCTTACCCAAATACCACACTGCCAGCCAATCCTTTAGTAACTACAACTAAAGGTTTAATATAAAAGGAAAACAAGCTACATATGAGAGATGTTAAAGGGTCAAAGTGAATCACATACATACAAATGATTTAGAGTCCATAGAAAACAAATCCTTGAAGATTCTGTAGTTTGAAGGGTAGTCCCACTCCTCTGGTGTGCACCCAGCAGCAGCAGCAGCAGCAGCAGTTGGGTGGGTCTCGGTCCTTTGTTCAGTCCCAGAAGAATAGTTCCAGAGGCAGATGTTGGCTGCAGATAGACTAGAGACTAAAGACTAAAGACAAAATGGAGAATGGGCAATGGCCTTTTATCTCAGAGTCCTTGCCAGATCAAAATGGAGGTGGGCCACATGGTCAGTCTAGGTAACTGGTCAAACAGGTTTCCTCTTGGGCCCACTGTAGCTGGGAGTCCCCTTCTGATGGGCCATCAATATGACTATAGTTTGCACACACCCAGTCTGGGATTGCTTTAGCTCAAACAACTTGGAACACGCATAACAACAAATAGATTTCTAATCTCCAATACAGGCATGATACCTAAATACAAATCATATACTCTTTTCTAGCAAATTACATCCTTTCTATTGATACGAAACATGACATATCACATATGGATCATTGTAAGTATAAAATATCAATATGAAAAATAATCATAAACAGTCCCCTGGACCCAAACAGCATCACAACCTGCTTATGTCTTGAGGAGCATCCCCATATTCCCTTCTGTCACATTAGAGAAAGGCATGGATTTGGGTAACCTCTGTGTTCTTCAATCTACTTTCCAGATTCATAAAAGAAAATAGTTTCAGATGTCAGTACCTGAAGGTATGCTCCCATCATGTTTAGGTGCATAATGGAGGCAATGAGCCAATGTCAGCTGAAGTCAATGACAGTCATTACATGGACTGTGGATCAGACTTTAAAGTGACTTACATTTTAGAAGTGCTGAGCTGCCTCAGCGCCTGCTGACATCAGATTGTCTTGTCTGACTGTTCATCCATCCTGGTATTTACCCCACTATCTATCTAGCTTTCATCACCATAGCATATGAGGAGAACCAAGGGATTTAGCCTCATGACACCTTTCAGTTAGAGGAGAATCACAGTCAGTTAGGTTGGAAGGGACCTCAGGAGGTTGTCTAGTCCAACCCCTGGTCAAAGCAAGACCAACCACAGCTAAATCAGCCCAGCCAACACTTCGTCAAGCTGGGACTTAAGAACTTCTACAGATAAAGGGGTGTGTTATAATCCTCATTTTACAGCTAGAGATCTAAGCACAGAGAAATTAAATGACTTGGCCAAGGACACCCAGAGAATCCAGAGTAGGACAGGGAAATGACCCCAGATCTCCTGAGTCTCAGTTTGTGCACCAAAGACAGGATAGAAGCCTATAGTTAGGCACCCACTTTCATATTTTGGCACTTAAGTAAATTATTTTTGGCCCATCAGCTCCACTAAAATGGTACTTGGCCTTTTTGGAAAACCAGGCCTAAGTTATTCAGCAGCCTATGTTCAGGCACTCTGTGTTGGAAGGTTTGAGCCAAAACCATCCTTACCTCAATGGGAACTGTGCATGCTCAGTGCAGTGACACTCCTCACTGGGTTGGCAGCAGGCATTGAATTAAAGAATCAGGTCACCTTAAGCTAAAGGATGTAGCAGATGCCTAATTCTATGCATGGACTAGCCAGCAAATGGTGACAGAGACCCACACCCTATCACCACTGGTTACATGTAGCCACTCTGAAAAGCAGGCCATCCACTGCCCAAACATGTGTGGATGGAAGCGGGGAGTAGATCACCTGTGTTTAAAATATTGGTCTGACTTCATGGCACTGCATAAAAAGTATGCTTGCAGCATAAAAGCCAGTGCAATGTAATTTGCGTTGAACAAAAACCTGCCTACAGTAGACAAGTGGCACAGAGTCCATGTACTACTTGAGTCCCATTGAATTACTATTTTAAGGCATATGTAGAATTCAAGTAGGGCATAAGCTCTGAGCTGGCCTTCAGCTGAGGGGTGAGGTTCTGTTTTTCAAATGATAGGCCAAATGTAAAAGAGGGAAGGTATAGCAAGGAAAAGAGAAATTAGAAGAAAGCAAAACCAAGAATAGGACTAAAACAAACAAAATGCCACCCTGGCTAAATGGCAGAGTAAAGGGTGGATAGGTGAAAAACAACATCCTTCAAAAATTGGAATTCAAATCCTAGTGAGGAAAATAGAAAAAAAAAAGGAACATAACATAAACTTTGGCAAGCGAAGTATAAAGCAGGACAAGAAAGAATTTGAAGAGAAACTAGCAAAAGCTGCAAAAATGAACAGCAAAATATTTTTAATCACATCAGAAACAGGAAGCTTGCCAAGCAATCAATCAGTAGATGATCAAGGAGCCTAAAGGAGCCCTCAAGGAAAACAAGGCTGTATAGAGCAACTAAATTAATTCTTTGCATCTGTCTTTCTTGTAAAGGACATGAGGGAGATTCCCAAACCTGAGCCATGCTTCACCCAACCTAAAGAACTGTCCCACACTGAGGTGTCAGGAGAAAACATTTCAAACAAATTGATGTTCTAATAGTAATATGTGACCTGAGCCAGATGTTATTCACCCACAAGTTCTGAAAGAACTTCAATGATGAAATTGCAGAGCTACTAACTGTGGGATGTAACCTATTGCTTAAATCAACCTCTCTACTAGATCACATGAGCACAGCTAATGAAATGCCAATTTTTAAAAAAAAAAAGGCTCCAGAAGCTATTTGGGCAATTACAAGGTGGTAAGTCTAAATTCAGTACCAGCCAAATTGGTTGAAACTGTAATAAAGAACAGAATAATTAACTGCCCAGAGAAATATAATTAAGTTGGGGAAAAGTCAACATGGCTTTTATAAAGGGAATTCTTGCTTCACCAATCTATTAGAATTATTTTAGTGTGTTGACAAACGTGAGGACAAGAATTGTAGCCTAGATTTTTGCCAAATAAATAGAGTTAATAAGTAGCTAATTAAGTAGGATAAAATAATTCAATAGGTAGTTAAGTCGAAATAAAGGAGTAAATAGGAATATATATACTTAAGAAGGAGAATTTGAAACAAGTAGCATTTGAAGTAAGTTCAAGATGGAGGCATAGACTGTGTCCACAGAAGAGTTTTATTTCGAAACAACAGCCGTTGTTTTGAAATAAAACTTGCCAGGTCTGCAAGATGGTTTGTTATTTCAAAACGACAGGACTCCGTCGTTTCGAAATAATGACCATTGTTTTGAAACCAGTAAACCTCAGCTGCTTTCGAAATAGCCATTATTTTGAAACAACAGTGTTTGGACACATTGTTTTGAAATGGCTGTTTCGAAACAACAGGTTGAAATGGCTGTTTTGAAACAATGTGCCCCAAACCCATTGTTTTGAAACAACGTTATTTTGAAAGTGGCTTGAGGGGACCTTCTTCCTCCCAGGGTGCTCAGGGTCCAGAGAGTGCCCTGTAGACTCATACCTCATGCTGCCAGGCTGTGCAGCATGGTCATGGCTGAAGCTCCAGCTGCTCGCCTGCAGGAGCGTCGTGTGTGGTCCCAGGCAGAGACCCTCACCCTCCTGTGGATCTGGTCCACAGAGGACATCATGGAGGGCTTCCGGGCAAGGCATCGCAATGTCAATGTGTATCAAGACATCACCCAGACACCGGCACAGGAGGGCTTTGAGCACACCACTGAGCAGGTGCACTTGAAAGTGAAGGGGCTTTGTCAGGAGTATGCTCAGGCTAGGGATGCCAGGCAGCTCCATGGGGCAGCACCAGTGGCCCACCCCATCGTTTCAGGGACTCTGCAGAGGCGCGCACTAATGTCACATCCCCGGAGCCAGAGGGGGGCCGCCTCAGAGCATAAGGAACCCCTGGGTGTGGGAGAGACCAGCCGGCTCAGCACAGCTCCACCTACAAGCCTGGAGCTGATCCGAGAAGGGGAGCCCAGGACCAGCAGCCCAGCAGAGCACCCAGAGGAGGAGGAGGCAGCCGCTTTAGAGGGGACATCAGTCCAGATATCAGGCGTCCCAGTTGGTGAGTGGTGCCCCCCCCCCCGCAGGGAGACACAGGAGTTCAGGGCATGGGTCCTGAGGGGGGCACAGCCCTGGGACGGTGGGGCTCGGACCCTGGGGGCGGGGGGCACAGGCTCTCCTTTGCATGCACATGGCAGGGAGGCATGTGGAGACAGGGTCCCATGCCCAAGCAGGATGGGGGTCCCTCAACACAGGGGTGGCAATAGGCAGACTTGGCAGCATTGCAGGGCAGAGAGCCTACAGCCAGCACGGCTCTCACATGGGCTCAGGAGACTTCTCAGGCCACATACTGCCGAGAACAGCTCAGTACTGTAGGCCACAAGGCCCCGTGCCCCTGAGCGCAGTGTATACAGCACACACAGAATTGGAATCCTGTTAGCTGTCAGGGCAGGGGTGTTTGCAGCTCACAGGCTGCAGACACCAAGGCTAGTAGGCTGACACTTAACTGTTCTCTCTTCTGCCCCTGCAGCTTGTCTGCCCACCCGCCGGCCTTCTCCCGGGAGCCTGCTGCTGACCACCAGGCAGAGGAGGAGAGCATGCCCCACCCGAGACAACATCCTGGTTGGCATGCTCAAGCTCGGCCAGCAGGCCGAAGAGTCATCCTGGGCCTGGCGCACTGAACAGGGCAGGTGCCAGGATGCCGCTGTCCAGCATTTCCAGCGTGCCACTGACACCGACGACCTCATCATGGCGGCCCTGGAGCGTCAGGCAGTGGCAATGGAGTGCCAGGTGATGGCGCTCAAATGCCAGGCTATAGCCCTGGAAAATATGCAAACCGTGGTCCAGCGCATTGGAGCACACCTTGCCCCCCAGCCTGAGACTGCCCCTGCAGCGCCCAGGGACCCAGCTGCACCTCGCCGCTGGCGCTCCCGGACCTGGGGTGGCCTTGGAGAAGGCCATGGGGCAGTGGGACCTGCTCCAGGAGTGGCTCCCCCCTAAAATGCCCCCCACTTGTCCCCAAACCATCACCCCCCATCCCCTGTCCCAGTCTGGTGTCCCCACCCCCCATCCCCTGTCCCAGTTTGGTGCCCCCAGTTGTGCCCCCACTTGATCCTTCCTGCCTCCCCAGCTCCACCTTCCCCAAACCCCCTGTTTGTTTAAATAAATCCACTTCATCCACATTATAAGTTGTTCCATGTTTTATTGGGTTGGGTTCAGGGTGTGGGTGGGTTGGGTAGTGGCTGGCTGGGGCAGAAAGGAGGAGCGGGCGGTGTGGTGGGGCTCACATGGCGATGTGGGTGGCATCAACTATCCCCCCACACTTTGGAAAGCCCAGGGCAGTGAGGCCACCAATGCTGTCCTGCAGCACTCCCAGGGTGATGAGGCGTGGCACCAGGACCATGCTGATGGCATGGGCAACCTGCAGCGGCAGTTCCCTGACGGTGGACCTCCCGATGCTGAAGAGATGGGCAATTGATCTGTGGGACTCAGAAGAGGCCATCTTCCAGTGAGCGATGGCCACGCTCTTGTCCACAGGGATGCCTGCCCTCATCACCATGTGCCTTCGGCGTAGAACTGGGGTGAGCTCAGCAACGAGGGGTGAAAGTCTCCCCGCTAACCTGGAATTTCCTCCTCCAGTGCTTGTTGCTCCAGGTTCACTGGACAACCCGTTTCCACCAGTCTGTGCTGGTGCCCAGTGCCCAGATGGGCTGTGGCACAGAAGGGGGACGAGGAGCTATTGGTGCTGTGGAGGAATTCTCAGTAAGTGGGGGCCACAACTTAGTGAGGCGTGGAGCTTTATTTCTACACAGCTCCAGGCCCAAAGGCAAGTACCCAAGAGCCCCAAGAATAGTGTACATTATTTTTATAGTAACATATTTACATCATATTACAAAGCATAAGCTATTGCTGTATAGGAAATTAAGTTCTGGGCACAGCCTCTTTGCACCAAAAGTCCCCCAATTACAACCCTTTCCTTTGACCCACCTTGCTCATAATGATCCGCTTCATGGGCCTTTGGCCTAGGCGGACTGCCCCAGTTGGCTTTCCCTTTATCTGGGTAGACTGACCTTAGAATTCTGCAGGTAAAATCGAAACACTTATGTCTCCAAATTCCAATACATAGTCTGTCCTTGAAGCATGGATACAAGCACAACAAGGCTCCTCTAGCATACCTTATCAGTTAGAGGCTGCTACTGGCCCTCTTCCAGGCCTGCTAGCAGAGCAGAGAAAGTGCACACTTATTCCCCCGCCCCCCCCTTTTATAGGCCTACTGAGCTATCTGTGTATTAACGCTGTTAGGCCTCAGCCAAGGGATTCTTCCACAGTGCTGTGAGGGCCACTGAGATAATGGTCTGGGGCTCAGCTCCGGGCTCATCGGGCTCAGGGAAACTGTGTCCCACAACAGGGCAGCACCCTGCAGGTTAGCAGCAGGTTTACCAATTGCTCGAGGATGGTACGGGAGCTGGGGAGCATCCCTAGCCTTCTCTCTCGCAAGCTCTTGGGAGTCACAATGGACAGGGAGGGGAGGGCAGTTCATGTTTTTAGGTGATTGGCTGGCAACCTGGCCAGCAACATGGCCACCAACATGGGCCAGTAAGCCGGCCATGTTGGCACACCTCCCATGCTGCCGTCTCCTAAAATCAAAATAGCATGTCCACACACAGGGCATGCTATTTCGATTGGAGAGGCTTGCCTTATTTCATTTTTTTTTTAAATATGAAATAAGTCATTTCAAAATAACTTATTTTGAAATAAAACCCTGTGTGTGAACCCACCCATAGAGATATATCTATTACCAGGAATAGAAATAAGGTCAAGAATAGCAATAAGGTCAAGCACTGACCTTTAGATGAACTCACCCCTCTCCCATTAGGGAAAAGATGAGTCATCCTTCTAAAAATAGAATTACTCAACTCGCTCCCCCTCCCATTGGAGAAAAGGGGCAGAGTGATTTGTTTAGAGGCAGATAGGTATGTCATAATAGATTGCTTGCCATTGACCAGTATGAAATAGGATCCACTCAAAACAACTAATCAGGAAGAAAGAGATCTGCTAAGAGGGGTGGAGCTAGACCTCCAGAATTGTATAAAAGGAACAGCATTTCACCACTGAACTCTGGAGATTTTCTCCCAATCAAATGGGCACCCTAGCATCAGGCTTGTCCTGGTGGCCTTGAGCTGAGCTCAAAAGTCCTGGGTGAGACTCTCCAATCCAGAGGATACAACAGAGTGAAGTCTCTGTTGGAGGACTTTTGGGTCTCACCATCTCTGGTGGGAGCTTCCAGTGGGTGCAACTGTGACCTCTTCCCATTCAGGGGGACTTCGTGTCTCACTGTCTCTGGTACAGGCTGCATGGAGGTCTCAGTCCATTTGTGATCCGCTGAAGGGTCTGAGATACATGGACAACTGAGTCCTACTTTAAGGCTCAGATTCATAAAGCTCCCACACTGCACGCACGCTGTCATCCCCCCCCCCCCCCCAGCCAGTAAGCACAGCAGAGACCTCTCGCATATCAAAGCAGCAACTGTGGAATTGCGAGCCTTAGTGGACCCACACGGCTACCATAGTTTCAGTTGCTTAGAAGAAGTTTGGAGGTGTAGCTGATACAGAGCAAGCAGAACCAGAGAAAGGGAGAGAGATTGAACTGAAAAGAACAGCTTTTCCTTTTATTATTCCATAAGAAAAGGGGTACTGACTGGGGTAGAAATTGTAAAACTGTGGCCAGAAATTAGCAAGCAGTCTGCAGCGCCAGCCAAGCCAGTGGGAAAAATCCCTTCAAGGCTAAGCAACTCTCACTGATTGGGAATAAAAATGTATGTAAAATTTGGAAATCTCCCCATTCCACAGGGTAGGCCCCACTTGTTGAATTCCCCACTTGTTGAATGTTATAGTATATATTGTAAAGGGTTTAGGTATTTTTTGTGATTTTCTTAAGCTACTCACTGTATTGTTAAGTTTGTGATTGATTTTAATGTATATGCTTTATTGTTTAGTCTGAATGTGATGGGGCTGACTCACCCCACACTGCAGTAGCCCAGCCAGCCCTGTGGGCAGCAGAAGCTCCACCCCTTAAGCCCTGCTGGGCATGCTCAAGCTGCTGCCCCAGTATAAGAGGGAGCAGCACAGCTCAGTCAGGGCTGGCCAGCAGAGGGGAAGGACACCTGGTGGAGGCTCCTGCTCCTGCTCCTGAGCTAGGCAAGCCCCATTCCAGAGAAGACTCAGCAAGCAGAATGAACCCTATAGAGCGGTTACTAAAAGAAGAGAGCCCTGTGACTGACGCCCAGGACCTGAGGAGAAGCCAACAACCGTGGGCCCAGGAAAGAGGCAGCCTGTCTTCAACTCTGGACCAGATCTTCACACTGCCCCAGGTAGGAAGCAGCCCAGGGGGCACAATGTGAGGGTGCACCAGGGTGTATAGAAGAATGTGTCAGCGTATTTCAGTTTGGATCCCCGCTGACTGGGTGCTGTACCCCCGGCACCCATAGAGCCCTAGGCTGGGGCTCAGTGGAGTGGGAGGGCCTGAGCCCCCCTACCTGGGCACTGCACACTGCCCTGCACAGATACAAATAAGTGGATCCGTATCCGACCTGCATCCACAAGAAATGGTCCGCGGATATCCGTGTTGTATCTGTGGATGCAGATATAATGCAGATATCTGTGGATATCCATATATTTTCAGGGCTCTAGCTCTGTGCAAATAAAAATATGTGGATCCGTATCCAATCTGCTTCTGCAAGAAATGGTCTGTGGATATCCGTGTTGTATCCGCGGATGCGGATGTAAGGCGGATATCTGCACATATCCGCTGATTTGCAAGGCTCGATCCATAGACTCTGTGGATTCTGACTGTGGCGATTAGGCCACGCTGCCCTCATCCAAGGGCCGCACATAGACTTTGTAGATACTGATTGTGGTGATTAGGTCTTGCTACCAGACCAGTTTGCCCTGACTGCAAGGCTGGGTCCACACAGGTACTGCGTGATCAGAGACTTGTGGGGCGCCCTCCCTGATATCCTTCCCTCTGTTTTCCCACAAGGGGGCGCTAGGAAGGGCCTACCCTGTGACAAGTGGTGGAGCATGCAGGCAACGATCAATCCCTGAGGGTGGGACTCCAAGACAAGATTGGGAAAATAAAGAGAGAGAGAAGGGAGACGATTTTTTTTCCCTGGGAGTCTCCCAAGCAGGGGCAATGGAAACGGAGAAGGTATTGAAGTGGCTTCCGGAGAGCCAACAGCAGCAGGCCGCCCAGCAGCAGGCCGCCCAGCAGCAACAGCAATATGCTCAGCTTGTCCAGCAGTTGGCTACACAGCAGCAAGCCCAAGCAGCCAGACAGTAAGAACAGCTACAACAGCTGATGCGAGAACTCACTATACAACAGCAAAACCAAGAGAAGCTGATTCAACAAATGGGAGCTGTGACGAAAGCCCCTACAGCTACACCCACAGACCTTGGGGGTGCAGGGATGGTGGGGAGCCAGAACTATTTGCCCATCCGGTTAACTAAGATGGGCCCATGCGATGACCCGGAGGCCTTCCTGGTAACATTTGAACGGGTTGCTAGGACAGCGAAATGGCCGGCAGAAAACTGGGCCACCCTTCTCGCGCCATATCTGATGGGCCTGGTGCAAATGGCCTGTCATAATCTGGACCCCCAGGACACCTTGGTGTATTTAAAGGTCAAGGAAGCAATTCTTGACCAAACAGGGGTGAACCGAGAGACTTACTGGCAATGGTTACATGGTGCATGATATGCCCCAGGAGCCCGCCCTAGGGCAGTGGTGCAAAGAATTAAAGAAGACTGCTGGCGGTGGCTGGAACCGAATCAGCGAACTGGAGCAGAGGTAGCAGAGTTTGTTGCCTTAGAACAATATATTCTAGTTCTACCAGCTGGGAGTAGAGAATGGGTCCAAAGACACCGTCCAGAGACCCTAATGCAGGCTGTTTCCCTTACTGAAGATTATATGACCACAGAGGAAACAGACGTCCACACCCAGAAAACAGGTGGCTCCCAAAAGCGGAATAATGGGAAAGGATGGGGGTCTGTCACGGGGCCTGTTTGAGACCACCCCAGTCCTTCCCACCCTTCAAGGACCTTACCAGGTACAAACAGTTAGGGGGTCCATGTGAGACAAAGTTAGAAGGTAACAGGAATTGGCTCCCAGATTCAGATACCTCGGTAGGGGAGACCCAGGGAGGGAACCGCCGAGGCCAGTGCTGGGAATGTGGCGAAGAAGGGCACTACCGCCAGGACTGCCCATATATGGAGTGTGATTACGGACAGGTACGCGCAGTAGGCTGCCGGGCCAGGATACGCACCCCAGAGAAGTTAGTAATCCTGGTGAAAGTGGGACAAATAAGTTTCCTGGCTTTGGTAGACTCTGGCTGAAGCAAGACTCTAGTCCACGAAGGATGGCTACTCAATCTCAATAAAGGGGGGCTGATGATGCACCTCCAATGCATCCATGGGGACATCCATTCTTACCTGACAGCACAGGTGCAGCTCACCATGAGGCAGCGGATGGAGGCCCTACAGGTAGGGGTGATCCCTAAACTAACCTATCCAGTGATCTTAGGCCATGACTGGCCTGAGTGCCGGAAAATTCTTCAAGAATGTAGTACCTTACAATCACAGAAACCAGGGACAGGGGGCCTAAGGAAGGAAGAAAGGGAGCATCAGCTGAGTGCTGCAGCGGGAGAAGATACTGCAACCTCCACCGAAACAGCTGTAGATACAGAAGCCGCTACACAACCCACCATAGAAAAGGTGCAGAAAGAGTTAGAGAAAGAGGAGGACTTTGTATGGGAGCAACGTGAGGACCCCACATTGTGCAATGCCTGGGAGCAGGCTACAACACATAGCTCCGCGCCAAATGAGGGGATAAAATTTCCTCAAGGGCCGCGATTTGAGATACAGGGGGACCATCTGTACTGGGCGGTGAGAGCCCAAGACCCAGGAAATTATCTACCAACTACTGGAGCTGTGACGTCTGTGACAGAGTCTTCTACATTTGGCATATGAGGTGTCCTGGTCAGGACACTTGGGCCAAGAGAAGACATTCCATCGGGTCGCCCAGTGCTTTTACTAGCCAGGTATTCACCATGAGGTGTGAGATTTCTGTGCCTCGTGCCCAGAGTGTCAATGAGCTGGACCTCCTAGGGTACCTCGAGCCTCATTGGTACCACTCCCCGTGATTGGGACCCCCTTTGAACGCATTGGTATGGATCTCGTAGGACCCCTGGAATGATGTAAAACTGGTAAACACTTCATTCTCATGGTAGTGGACTACGTGACCTGGTATCCAGAAGTGATACTGCTCTGGGCAGGGACAGCCACCCAGATGGCTGCAGAACGCATGAAGATCTTTGCCAGGGTGGAGATCCCCAAAGAACTTTTAACAGATCAGGGGACTAATGTCTCCTCAAAACTGATAGCGGAGCTGTGCCGTCTCATGCGGATTTGGACCCTGAGGACATCGGTATACCATCCCCAGACTGACGGGCTAGTGGAGTGGTTTAATGGTACACTTAAGAGTATGCTCCAGAAATTCGTGGAGGATGACCCCTGACATTGGGATACAATGCTACCGGCCTTGCTGTTTGCCATACGGGAAGTCCCACAAGCATCCACTGTTTTTTTGCCCTTCAAACTCCTATATGGATGCCAACCTTGAGGTATCTTAGATCTTTTAAAAGAAAAGTGGGAAATGCAAGAGACCCAAGTTCATGGAACAGTCCACTATGTATTAAAGCTGCGTGAACAATTATGGGCTCTTGGGGCATTTGCTCGAGAAAACTTAAAGCAGGCCCAGGAATTACAACAGCATCATTATAACCAAGGGTTATAACAAAGGGACGAAGACACGTGTATTCCAACCTGGTAACCACATACTACTCCTGTTACCTTCCAGCGAATCAAAACTCCTGGCCAAGTGGCAAGGCCCCTTTGAGGTGATCCGTCGAGTGGGTCCTGTAGACTACGAAATCAGGCTACCAGGTTGTAGGAGAGAAACCCGTATCTACCATAGAAACTTGCTGAAGGCCCGGAAGGCAAGAGAGGCTCTTTGTGTAGCTGCCCCAACAACTGAACCAGAACTAGGCCCATTGGTTGGAATGCCCATGGAAGATCATAGAATCATAGAATCATAGGGTTGGAAGGGACCCCACAAGG
>ML681966.1:93229792-93282717 GCA_007922195.1 Podocnemis expansa | reverse complement strand
AACTGCTCTGATTTGCTGTTACTTTATGACCTGATCCTATGTTTTACACCCCCTTGCATTTAGTTTCATTCCCTTCTGTAAGTTCACCCATCTTCGAGGCATCTGAGGAAGTGGGATCTTCTCCCACGAAAGCTCATGCAAAAAATAAATCTGTTAGTCTTAAAGTGCCATACAACTCCTTGTTATTTTTTTTTACTGGACTAGACTAACACGGCTATCCTTTTGAAATTGACTTAATAAAGTCTACTTAAAGTCGACTTTAAGTAGACCTTATTAAGTCGACTTAGTGAGTCCACGCTACATTAAATTGACTTTATAAAGTCGACTTTAAATGGGTGCCCTGGCTTAAGTCAACTTTATAAGGTAGACTTAATGGCCCCACTGCACTAAGTCAACTTTATTAAGTTGACTTAGTGAGTCCACATTGCCTTAAGTCAACTTAATAAATTCGAGTTAATGGTAAAGTCGACTTTATAAGTGGACCTTATAAAGTCAATTTTACTGGACCCTAAAGTTGACTTTATTGCCCTGCAGTGTAGACAGGGCTCTGTTTAAGTTGACTTAAGGGCCCTTTAAGTCAACTTAAGCACATAATGTAGACATACCCTATAAGAGGAACAATAGCATTTCATGGGGTAATGCTGTTTAAAGCAATGGCGGGAAGAGACATGAGATTGCCAGAACAATGGTAGTTGGCTGGAAACCTACCAGATTAATTGCAACCCAAATTGCTAATGGATCAATGGATGCAACAACTCTTAAAATCCATTTCTGAAACTCATAAACTGATTGCCATAGCCCTAAAAGCAAAAACCCAGCAAATGGATAAAAAACTGGCATCAATTTTGCACCCCCAGGAATGGCAGATAGGAGATAGAGTAATGTATTGGGAATTCAAAGAAAAGGATCGTGTCTTGTGTCCTATATGGGAAGGACCAGTTAAAATTATAAACAAAGCCAGTCCAACTGTATATATGTCAGAAAATCAACAAGGAAAAAGAAAAATTGTGAAATGGTTTCATTCCTCGCAAATGAAGAAATGGAAAGGGGATCTAATATAATAAGAAAAAACTAGTAGGTTCTGGAATTAGAGAATGAAATATAGTGTGGTAGAGTTAAGTCTCTATTTATGTTAGGAGAAATGGAAAGTGAAAGTGGGGACAGTGGATATGACAGTAATATTGAGGAGCAAGGGGAATTATTGGATAGAGAAATTGCCAGATTAGTAGGAGATGAGCAACACAGGCTTGTTATTACAACAATAGCTTACATAAGAGAAAAATGGAAAACCATCTTCTTTACTCTTAATAATGGAGAATCATTCTCTATTTTGAATCGGAATGGAATACATATTGATGGTTTAATTACAGAAGAAAGAAGATGGGTTCATTCCTCAGAAGGATGGAGGCAAATCCCTATAAATATTCCTATAAATATACATATAGGGGTAAGAAGGTTACGTGGATGTTTTGGGCTCATGGATCTAGGTCCAAGAAAACACAGTGTTTTAGGATTAGATGCCCTTACAGTTATGAAATGTATAATAGATTTTAGAAGAAGAAAAATACGTGAAGATACTGAGGATGATTAAAAAGGAACAACTCATATAATATAAAATAAACTAAAATGTAGCTTAATAGAGGTAGTAAGTAATTGAATCATTTTGAAATTTAGAAATATGGTGGACTGGGTTGAGGAAGTGATCTTCAGAGAAGATGATGAAGTATTAGCTGTATCAGATCCAAGAGAAGTTACACAGAGATGTCTCCAAATTGAAGAAATTTTACAGGAAAATCAGTGGGAAGAACACTTAATTGAGCCAAACTTCTTGGATGATATAATGAAAGAATTTCCATTTAATGTTTTGAAGGAAATAGCAGAAAAGGCTACTCAGACAGAGGAACTGTTAAAAAATAGAGTTATACAATGTGCATAACATTGCTACCTTGTTCAGAGATCATCACCATAGGCCTTTAGTAATCGTATATATAAAGGAACAAAATGTTAAGCTGAATCAATTCTGTTATATAGATCTTACTTCCCCACATTCTATAATTAATACAAAAACCTTACCACAAATTCTTCCCTGTAAATCAGCTAAAAAGATAAAGGTAGAAGGAAGACCAGAAGGAAAGGAGACAACTATTTCCCTAACAATAGAGATAGGAAACAGAACCATACAAAAGATAGAATTTGACTTAATCGAAATGGATGAGAATACGTTTGGAAATATTGGAATTAAGGTTTTGAGAGCTCCAAACTGTTGCATTGATTTTGAGAAAGACCTCTTGCTTCAAATAGAGTGAGGAAAATATATGGATGAAGGAATACAACATGTATAAATGAAAATATGTCATGTGTTTAAATATCTTAGAATAAAATGATGACTCTAACTTGATGTGTAAGTAATAAAACTTTTTTTTTAATTGTAGAATCCTAGAAAAGAGTTCACATAGGGTATGTCTACACACACTTCTTATTTCAAAACAACCTCTGTTGTTTCGAAATAACTGCCATGGCCACACGACGTACGGCCATTTCGAAAAAAGCAAACTTCTTGTTTTGAAATGCAGCCGTTCTGTCGAAACAGCTTAAACCGACTTTTGTTTCGAAAGGGAGTTGTTTTGAAACAACTCCTTTCGAAACAATGCCAGTGGGACATGCTGTTTTGAAACAACAGTTGTTTCGAAACAGCATTTGACCCTTGCTCCCAGGGTGCTTCAGGCGGGGGTGCAGACACCGGCGGGGTAAAGCACGGCTGGGCACTTTACCCTGCTGGTGTCTGCAGAGGGCTGCAGGCACCCGCCAGGTGAGGTGCAGTGCCTGCAGTCCCCTGCAGGCACCGGGGGAGTGAGGCGCAGCCCCGCGCCTGACTCTGCCAGTACCTGCAGCCCTCTGCAGGCACCCATGGGGTGCGGCGCCCCTCTACACTGCACCCTGTGAGTGCCTGCAGTCCCCTCCCCAAGCGAAATAGCAGGTCCACACTGTGGACCTGCTATTTCGCTCCCTTATTTTGAGGACAAAGTTTTTGTACTTCGAAATAAGGTATTTTGTACTTCGAAATAAGGTATTTCAAAATAACATGTTATTTCGAAACAGCTTGTTTCGAAACGTCTTGTTTCGAAACAAGCCTGCCCTGTGTGGACATAGCCATAGATGGCTCAACAAGAAGAAACAGAGGGACAGATCAGGGAGATCCCCTTTCTGTTGGTTGAGGGACAGATAGTGGAGGCAGAGACTTGGGAAGCTGAGGCAGTGGAAAGATTACCAGGGAGAGAAACAGCAGCTTTGCCTGAGGATGCAATGGCAGAGGAAGATTTATTGGAAGCCCAGGACTGGGAGCAAGAGGGGGACCTTATAGTCCAATTATTTAGAGATTATTCAGGGTCCATTGTTGTCCCAACATTAATTTCGTGTGAAGGCCAATCAGTTATGCTTTTCTTTAATTTAATTCCTAGTGCTAGAAGATCAGTTTTAAACATTGCCCAACCACCCACCCCACCTCCTCAATCTGGAATAATTAAATATCGACAACAACCTAGAAGTCATTACCCAGTCATGATGCCCATAAGTCACCCAGTTCAAAATCAAATTGGGCGAGAAAGGGTAAATCATTGTTTTGGATTGTTAGACCTGAATCCCAATGTGAAAGGAACCTTAACGGAAGATTTATTAAGAAAAATAAACAGACAAATTATAGATCTAAATAGATTAGAGATAAAAAAAGTTTAATCTGTTACACCAAATGTTAATTAGTTAAGTTTTGGAAATGTTAAGTGGATAAGCGATGAGTTTTAGTTGTTTTAAATAAATAAGTGAAATAATGTTGTGAAATAAAGGTAGAGTGAAAAAAATGAATTTTAAGTAATTGTTAACTAGTAAACAATATGTGTAAAAATAATATATGGTATAATGAAACATGAATAAAATGTGATGTTACAATAAACTAAGTGTTTAAGGAAAAGGAAGGGTCTTTCTTTTATTTCCTTTCAGATTTTTGTGGATGGAAGATGAAATGGTATTTGTAGTTACTCTTTTGTACTCACTCTTTTGGGTATCATTGCATATACCCCACTGTTGTGGTGGTGTGAATGAGACTGTCCCTTACTGCAACTATTGACTGGAGGAAACACGTAGAAGCAGAAGCTGACATCATTCCATATGGAAGTACTGAAGAATGAGTGTTTACACTCCCTCCATTTAACAGTACCAGAGTAATTGTATTTATGGGACCAGTGAATTTAGTAGAATTAATGGTACAAAATAATGTATCAGTGCATAGGATCACATCATATTTGATAGTGAAGGAAAAGGCACTGTAGCTGTTGCAGAACCAAGAAGTTTACCATTAGCCTTCCATTTGTCTATGGGGTGACAGAGAAAGGCAGGGAAGATTAATTGGAAGACTGAATAAGGACCATGGCAATATGTCCTTATAAAAGATTCAGAAATTCTTGCTAGAACATCTGCAAGATTAGTAATAGAAGAAAGAATGATACACATAGGAACAGAAGTAGAAGGAGAAACAAAAATTGAATGGGTTAACTCTAAGTCCTCATGGAAAATGAATAGTATTCAAGGCTGTGAATTTACAGTTCAGAAGATAGATAGGCAAACAGCCAGGAGAGAAGGAAATGGCCTCACAATCATGATGGGAACATTAGAAGCCATCATGCAGAGGGATAATATGAGAAAAACAGCCACACGGTCTTTGCATAAACGTTTTATTAAATTTGATACTGAAGAACAAGGCAGAGTTATAACCCATCCACATTACTATTCAGCTCCCAAATCCTCCACATGTGGGTGGTATAATGATAAAGGTAAAATATCTGGTAAAATAGTAATACCAGGACAATGGCAATATGCTGTTACAGAAGAAACTAATATCACAGCAAGATCTGAATACAGCACTATATTAACTGAAAAAGAATTGAAGTGTGGTGTTCTTATTTGGAAAATTCTATTATGGGGATGGAAAATATGCAGGAGATGCATGTGAAATGCTATTACAATAAGTACACTAATGACACCCATCAATTTAGTTTGGAAGGTCCTAAAGGGAACAGAACTGTAGATACATTTAAATGCCAGACTAAAATAAGTACTATAAGGAAGGAACAAATAGTAGAACCTCACCCAACTATGTACAAATGCCTTGTTCAAGAGAAAGAGTGTCAAACTGGGGAATATTAACACACTCTATTTAATTATTATTTGTGAAGCTGATGAGACTATGACAAGGGAAAATGGAAGTGGAACATGGAGAATCTCCAGTTCAGATTTTAGTTATACTTTTCCATTCACTTGGGTATCTAAACCAGCAATAACAAGCATTGGTCCATATGTAGTTAAAGAAGATATTAGAAAACAGTTAATAACAGATTCTACATCTTCACTGAAGAAGGTAGTATTAGATGTGGCATCAATCTCTTCCTTAAAACCACAATGTCAAAATTATACTGAGCCTTTAGAAGAAGGAAGGAAAAGTTGGATATACTCAGGTATTTCCAAGCAATATCAAGAATAAAAAGAAAAGGAGTGTTGTTTATACTGCTCTGGGAGGAGCAGGGACAGGATTAGGAATTCTCAATAGAATGGATGTTGAAATATTAGCAAACAAGCTAAGCATGTTAGGACAACAATTAGAAAATTTGGCTAAATTATTACAAACTTCCTAGACAGAAATGAGTTCCAGTCAATATATAACTGCAAAATTACATCTAGAATGGGAAAAAATCTCAAAGAGCAGAATCACTTGAAAAATTTAAATACAATAGAAGTTTTATAAAATAATCTATCTTTAGCATTAGCTTGCATCCAAGCACAATCATGGATGAATAATGTAATGAAAGATGTTATTAGAGATGGAATGAGTGGAATCTTGCCTCTAGAATTAAAAAGTGCCATGTGGAAATATGTTTCTAAATTTGAAACAGACTTGCATGGATGGTGGAGAATGATCAACTTCACCTATAATCCACAAGATAATCAAAAGATTGTTTATGTACTTGTAATTTCCAAAGCTCAAGTGAGCTGGATATCTCCAGTAACTGGATTAGGGATAAATGAAAATTCAACTGTAATTCAACCAATTTCTTATCGATTATGGGCAATGAGACAAAATAGTACCTGGAGAACCACGGAACTTGAAGCTTGTAGTGAGGAACAAGGAGGGGTAGGATATATTTGTAATAATAATGCTATCCAGTCCTGTGACATTTGTTTGAACAGAGATAGAGGAAAGTGTTCTTACCAGTTAGATCCATGTTCCTCCAATGAATCAATGATGGTATATATTGGAAAAACCTGTGTATGTATAAGAAGTTGATGTACATTGTTTAAAGTAAATTATGCATATGAGATTGTACATGAGCCATATGAAAATCAATGTTTATGTAATGTTACACCTTTAGAAGGGTGTGATGTTCAATTCACCTTACCCCTAATGGTTAATGAAGAAATTAGAGAACAATATCAATTGTATGAGCAAATAAACCCGATTCCATTAGGACTCAATGGGTACGTCTACACTGGAGCCTTAAGTCAACTTAAACTCCCTTAAGTCGACTTAAGGAAAGACATGTCCACACTGGACTTTTGTTAAGTCAATTTAAGCACTTGCTTAAGTTGATGTAATAACTCCAGCCCTTAAAGTCAACTTAAGCATTAAAGTCAACTTTATTAAGTTGACTTAACACATTGTAGATAGGGTTGTCTATACTGTAGGCTTTGTTAAATCAACTTAACAAAGTCAACTTAACAGAACCCTCCAGTGTGGATGTAGCCTTTAAGTAGACTTTGTTAAGTTGACTTAACTTGTAAGTCAACTTTGTTAAATCAACTTAAAGTCAATCTTGTTAAGTCAACTTAACTGAGACCTCTAGTGTAGACATAGCCAATGAGTACATCTATACTATGTGTTTAAGTCGACTTAAGGGTCCCTAAGTCAACTTAAACAGAGCCCTGTCTACACTGCAGGGCAATAAATTCGACTTTAGGGTCCAGTAAAGTCGACTTTATAAGGTCCACTTATAAAGTCGACTTTACCATTAAGTCAACCTTATTGTTACTTAATAAAGTCGACTTAGTGCAGTGGAGCCATTAAGTCGACTTTATAAAGTTGACTTAAGCCAGGGCACCGATTTAAAGTCGACTTTATAAAGCTGATTTAACATAGTGTGGACTCACTAAGTTGACTTAGTAAGGTCTACTTAAAGTTGACTTTAAGTAGACTTTACTAAGTAAACTTAATAAAGTCGACTTAGCTTTTACAATGTAGACATAGACAATGTCAGTTTAGTTAAGAAATTAATACAGTAGACTGATTTAAAGAAAGAAGTACAAAAAGTAAGAGAAAACACAAAAATGTATTAATTCCTGCACATTATTCTTCCAGACAAATAGAACAAGTAATGGAATGAATTAAGAAAAATTTTTAAGCATAACGTGGAGAATATTCTTAAGATTATCTTCCACAGCTAAGAAATACTTAAATGTTCTATTACATCCACTAGTGATGTTATTAATTTCTCAGATTGTTTTGGGTATAGCACTTATAATAGTAATATTTTGGATAAAAAGAAAAAAAAACCCTAATATTTATGTTATCATTTCCAGATGGCAGAATACAATTTAATTCCCCACTAATTCAATAGGTAAAAGACCCATATAGGAGGACTTGTGCCAGTACGAAGATATGACAGCTTGGTATCCTGGAGTGGAGAGCCTTGAGCTCCAACTGGACAAGCAACTCGACAAATGCGACACTGGTGAAGACTTGTGCCGATGTGAAGATATAATCACTCGGTCTCCTTCAATGGAGACCCTTGAGTCCAAATCGGACAAAGATCTTCAAAAAGGGCTTATAAGTGAAAACTGGTATGAATAAATTAAAAAAAAAACAGAAAAAAACCCCCTTTCTCTTAAATATAAGAGTGCTGGAATTGTAAATGAGTTTACAAACCCAGAAAGGAGCGGAATTGTAGCCTGGATTTTTGCCAAATAAATAGAGTTAATAAGTAGCTAATTAAGTAGGACAAAATAATTCAGTAGGTAGTTAAGTTGAAATAAAGGAGTAAATAGGAACATATATATTTAAGAAGGAGCATTTGAAATAAGTAACATTTGAAGTAAGTTCAAGATGGAGGCATAGAGATATATCTATTACCAGGAATAGAAAGAAGGTCAAGAATAGAAATAAGGTCACACACTGACTTTCAGATGAACTCACTCCCACTATCATCAGGGAAAAGATGAGTCATCATTCTAAAAACAGAACTCCTCAACTCACTCCACCCCCCCATTGGAGAAAAGGGGCAGAGTGATCTGCTTAGAAGCAGATAGGTATGTCATAATAGATCGCTTGGCATTGACCAGTATGAAATAGGATCCACTCAAAACAACTAATCAGGAAGAAAGAGATCTGCTAAGAGGGTTGGAGCTAGACCTCCAGAGTTGTATAAAAGGAGCAGCATTTCACTGCTGAACTCTGGAGAGTTTCTCCCAATCAAAAGGGCACCCTAGCATCAGGCTTGTCCTGGTGGCCTTGAGCCCAGCTCAAAAGTCCTGGGTGAGACTCTCCAATCCGCAGGGTACAACATAGTGAAGTCTCTGTTGGGAGACTATCGTGTCTCACCATCTCTGGTACAGGCTGTGCGAAGGTCTCGACCATTTGTGATCCACTGAAGGGTCTAAGCCATGTGGCCAACTGAGTCTCACCTTAAGGCTCAGATTCCTAAAGCTCCCACACTGCACGCATGCTGCCAGAACCGCCCCCCCCCCAGCCAGCAAGCACAGCAGATACCTCTGGCATATCAAAGCAGCAACTGTGTAACTGTGAGCCTTAGTGGACCCGCACAGCTACCGGAGCTTCAGTCACTGAGGAGAAGTTTAGAGGCATGGCTGATACAGAGCAAGCAGAACTAGAGATAGGGAGAGATATTGAACTGAAAAGAACAGCTTTTCCTCTTATTATTCCATAAGAAAAGGGGTACTGACTGGGGTGGAGATTATAAAACTGTGGCCAGAAATTAGCAAGCAGTCTGCAGCACCAGCCAAGCCAGTGGGAAAAATCCCCTCAAAGCTAAGCAACTCTCGTTGTATTGGGAATAAAAGTGTATGTAAAATCGGAACTCTCCCCATTCCAGAGATGGCTGATCCCCACTTGTTGAATGTTATAGTATATTTTGTTAAGGGTTTAGGTATTTTTGTGATTTTCTTAATGTATTCACTTTACTGTTGTTTGTGATTGATTTTAATGTATATGCTTTATTGTTTAGTCCGAAGTTAGACACATGCAAGATCAAATAATGTTTTATTGTAATTAGTTGAACAATGTAATAAAAACTAACAGCTGTTTTTGAAGAATTTTATGGTCTAAGTCTTTCATTGCTCTATGGCTATGTTCACACACGGGGTTATTTCTATACAAGTTGTTTCGATACAAGTTGTATCGAAATAACGCCTTATTTCAAAATAATTTAATTCAAATTAACAGTTTGTTAATTTGAATTAAGGAAAAAAGCTCAAAGCGAAATAGCAAGTTCAGACAACAGTTATTTCAAAACGAGTCACCGTTGTTTCGAAACAACATGTTCAGACGGCATTGTTTCGAAACAATCATTTCGAAACAACGTTGTTTCATCCCCACATGGGGTTTAAGTAGCTTCAAAACAACACCGTTGTTTCGAAACAACAGAACCCGTTGTTTCGAAACAACGGTGCATCGTGTGAACATGGCCATTCTTATTTCGAAACAACCTCTGTTGTTTCGAAATAAGACTGCTGTGTGAACACACCCTATGTATCTGTTCTTGATCAGCTGGCTGTAGCTGTAGTTTCCACTAGGGGTTTTTACCTGTTTAAGCAGCACTGGTCCCACCCTCTTTATCTCAGAAGTGGTATAATAGCAAGATTAGACTGCTGGTCAGTCACAGATTTAAATTCTGGGGTAACAGAATGATCCAGTGGTTATAGTGTACCTGGACTTTCAAAAAGCTTTTGACAAAGTTTCACATCAAAGGCATTGAAGCAAAGTAAACAGTCATGGGATAAGAAGGCAGGTCCTCTCATGGATTGGTTAAAAGACAAGAAATAAAAGAGTAGGAATAAACTGTCAGTTTTCATTGTGGAGAGAGGCAACTAGTTGGTTTCCCTCAGAGATCTGCCGTGGGACTAGTGCTGTTCAACATATTAACAAATGATCTGGAAGAGGGGGTAAACAGTGAAATGGCAAAGTTTCCAGACAACACATAATCATTCAACAGAATTAAATCCAAAGCTGACGATGAAGCGTTACAAATTGATATCACAAAACAATGTGACTGGATGACAAAATTGCAGATAAAATTCAGTGTTAATAATTCAAAAGTAATGCATATTGGAAAACATAATCTCAACTAAATGTTGGGCCTAAATTAACTGTTAGCACTCAAAACAGGAACTTGCATTCATGGATAGTTCTCTGAAAACACACTGCACATTGAACAGAATATTAGGAACTCTTAAGACAGGAAGAGATAACAAAACAAAACATAATGCCAGTATATAAATCCATGGAATGGCCACATCTTGAATACTGTATGTAATTCTGGTAGCCCCACTTCAGAAAAGATATTAGAATGGTAAAAGATATAGAGAAGAACAAGAAAAATGATGAGGGTTATGGAACAACTTTCATAGGACGGGATATTGAAGACTGTGACTGTTCATCTTCTCAAATAAATGACTAACGGGACATAGGATAAAAGTCTGCAAAACCATGAATGGTGTGGAGAAAGTGAATAGGGAAGTGTTATTTATTCCTTCACATAGTATAAGAACCAGGGGTTACCCAAATGAAATTAATAGACAGCAAATGGAAGACAAATTTAAGAAAATACTTCTTCATCCAATGCAGTGAACGTGTGAAACTCATTGCAAGTGGATTGTGGGAAAGCCAGAAGCATAACTTGGTTAAAAAAAAATTGGATATGTGCATGGAGAATAGATTCACCAACGCCTATTAGCCAATATCGTCAGGAATGCAACCCCATGCTCTGGGTGTCCTAAACCTCTGAATACCAGAGGCTACGACTGGACAACAGGGAATGGATCACTCAATAATTGCTGTTATGTTAATTCTCTCCAAAAGAACTGTCACCAGCCACTGTCAGAAGACAAGTTATTGGATAGATAGACCGTTTTTCTGACCTAGTATGACTGTATTTATATTCTTAGAAGCCATTTCCAAATGACTGACATCTAACCAACCTTCATTTCTCATCTATGACTTCTCAAACCAATCACAACTACAGAACACAGCTTGAATTCTGAATACTCCCAGTCAATCGACAGAATACAAAATCTGTAATGTTAATAGTGAGAGTATATTACTGATTATTAAGGGCAGGGACCAATGCTGACTGAAGTCCATGACAGTTTTTTCATTGTCTTCAGTGAGCTTTCTGAATCAGGCCCTTAACTGAGGAAATTTGAGGAAGCTGTGACCTTACAATCTAGGTGCAGAGAAAGACTAAAGTAATCAAGTGCGAATTAGTTGTGAACTACTCACTCATGTTGCTGCATTCCCTTATATTGTATCCCGTGAATGTCCTCAGCTATGACTACATGGTTATTTATACTCACTTTAGCTCTCAAACTATTGAGTGAATGTGTATGCGAGCTGGGGAAATCATACCCTGTAGTACAGATGTAGCCTATAAAACACAGCTCCTTCAAAGTATTGGAGGACTTAGGCCTACATTTTTAGTATATTTTGTGAACAAAATTACTTGTGGTACAGCACTTCAAAACCCACTTTTCTCTGCTCACATGACAACAACTCTTCTGCTGGCTTACTTGGTTTTGTTTACTTTGTAGCCATTAACTTATGTAGTTTTAACAAGTTTATGAATCACTGTCCTGTATTAGGAACAAAGAAATATACTCATTACAACACCGAACTTATCCTCAATTTGTGTCAAAACACCTTATTGCATTACCATCTCCATATTAAACAGCTGTGGATTTAATGCTGCTTTTCCAATTTTTGCTTTCCTTTTCCCCATCAAGATTTATCTTTAGAAAGTTACCTTTTCCAGGACCTCATCAGATCTTCATATTAATTGCTGTTGGCTAATTGACACAAGATATAGACTTCTTCATAATGATGACTAGAAACACTTGTTAAAACAGTCAGATGTTAGCAGTGAGACAATCCATCTTATGGTTTAAAGTGTCTAAGCAAAAACACCCATTTGAATGAGGGAGAAGGGAAGTTGACTGCTGTCCTATAGGATGCAGAATGGCTGAGTGAATAAGGAAATGGATGGGAGATCCAGCATCATGGATTGTGTTCTAGATCTTGCAACAGAACTGCTGTGTACCGCAGTAAGTGACTTCACTTTTGTTTCTTTCCCCATGCTTCTCTGGTTTGTCTCATTCTCTCCCCAAATTATAAAAGCTGGGACATTCACAATAACATTAAAAAAATGGATTGTGATTATTTCCAAATTACCCTTCTAATCATTGCTCAGTTTCTCAAAACGCTCAAAGGCTGCTGATTTGAGGAAGGATCCAATTAACTGTTCTATCTTTGACTCTCCTGCCATGCTTTCATTGTAATTTACAGTTCTGGGCCTGCTTCAGATGAAGCAGATACACTACCACTCAATACAGGTGGGACCATCTGCAAGGGGAGATCAGAATCTCTATTCAGTGGTTTCAATAAACTCAGATTTATAAAAAGACTCTTCCCTCTGCTGGGAGAGCGGGAGAAAGATGAGGCTGTAAACCATGTATCATGTGATGCACAATGGAGTATGATCTGTGTTACTTTTCTGTTAATTCCTGCCATGTAATTATGTGGTTTGATGCACAACGTGCCATGCAAGGTTACCTTTTGAATGCTCATAATATGGTCTGTCTTATTGTTATGGTATCATCTTTTTTGCTGCACCATATATTTGTACAGATGGGAAGCATGTTCCCACATATTTTACATGCATCAGGAGGAAGGCAGAAAATCAGGGCTGTCTCTCATCCTTGTGGCTGAAGAGGTACATGACAAAGACAATGCATATTGTGCTCCCTGGCTGAGGCTGAACAAAGATCACCTGGAAAAGGAAGGGGGATTAAGAGGGTTTGAAGAGGAACAAGTACACACACTTGGGTGGGAGAAAGGAGCTGGGACAGTCACTGGAAAGACTGTGAGTCAGGCCAGAAGAACAGTTCACTTCGAAACTATGACTTGTACCTAGACTTGACCCACTTGACAAGGTTAATTGCATATCCCTGGACTCTGTCTCTCCCCCTGCTTACGCAGTTAGGTCCTCTCATAATATTGAGAGGAACCGTACCCTATGTTCACCATTTTTACAAACCCTTGATACATTTTGTACGAAGTATGCCTTATGAGGTATCATCTGGAAACTCAGTCTGTTGAACATGATTGCCCTGGTAGATTATCAACATTACAGGTAAAGTTTTAAGATTCTACTTTACAACATTGCTGTAACATGTTCCCAAGCTAGAAAATAAGGCCCAAACCCCAGCTGCAGTAATCTTCAAAGAGAGGAGAAGAGTGTAAGAATGAGAAACAGAGGATCTGATATTACCTCTCTCCCCTCATCTCTGCTCAGGAAACCAAGAACATGTGAAAGACACTGAACTTGGGGAGAGGTCCTGGGTGAAAAATCCAGCAAGACTGCTGTAAGCTTTTGGGGAGGAAAACCTTTTCTCTTTTGCATTTCATGTAGCTTTTAAGTCACATATTATTTTGTGATTTATCCCTTTATTTGTTTTGCAATCAGATCTGAACTTTATACCTCATTACTTGTAATCACTTAAAACCTATCATTCTCTACTTAAGAAACTTGTTTTATTGTTTTATCAAAACCAATGTGTTTTTGTATGGAAGTATTCAGGAACCTCCACTTGATATAAGAGGGCGTGTGCATATCATTTTCCATTGATGGAATGACAAACTTTCTATGAGCTAGTATTGTCCAGGGGCGAGAACTAGGCAGTATAACATACACATTTCTGGGAAAAGCCTGGAAGGGGAAATTTGCTGGGGTCTCCCTGTTTGTAATTCATGAATGACCAATCAGAACATTCATGTAGTTCAGTTGGGAGAAAATTTTCATGTTAGCGGCTGTGTGTGAGCAGGACCAGGAATAGTTGTTCTTACAGCAAAGCAGTGTAAAAGGCACCCCAGGCTGGCATGCTGAGGGGACACAGGTGTACCATGAGTAACGCTGGCACAGCAAGTAACACAATGTATGCATGGCTTGTTATTTTAGGTGAGGTTTACATTTTAAACACTGGCATGGTGATTTCATTTGAGTCTCCAGTGTGGTGGCAGGAGATGGTCAAAGAAAAGGTTGCAGTTTGTTTTCTGTTCACTTATTTTGAGAAAGGGAAGTAAGAACAGTAAAGCATAAAAGCAAGCAACAGTGAAGAAGTTCTACAGTGAGAGTTGGCCAAATTCATTGACCGCTTTGCTCAGGCACGTGCCTTTTCAATACATGCAGTGATGTAAAACAACATCTGTGGGATAACTGTAAAATGTGCAACAGAGAATAGACCCCTTTAAGCCTGGGAAAAAGGAGGCTGATTGAGAGGCTAAATACTCATCTCCTCAGAATCATTCCTTTCCTAGTAGTTCCTATCACAGATCACCTCTGAAGGAAGAGAGCCCAAGAAGGTGTTATCAGTGTAACTCCACTGAGAACCTCAGAAATCAATGGCATGAACTGAAAGCAAGCCAGCCTAACTAATCCATGTTAATGAAGCTATCATTAGTCCAGAAACACTGGAGGCATCTGAAATTTACCTCCCCACAAATGCCTGCCCCGACCCCCAGGTGGCCACTTGCACTTCACAGTACCACAGGCATTGGTTATCACTCTGCTCCACACACCCACACATCCAGCTACACACGCCTCCACACCCGCACTCCCCAGCTACACACATACACGCCTGCAGCCACACACACACACACACACACATACACAGAGCTACACCCCCTCACACCTCCAGCTACACACACACGCCCTGCCCCACAAAACCCCCAGCAGCATTCCCTGTCCCCCAGCAGCTCTGCGCCCTGCCCATCCCTGAGGCCAGCTCCCACCTCCCCTCAAAGCCCTTCCCCCAGCCTGACCGCAAGGCTCTCCCAGGCCAAGCCAAGGCCTTACCTCAGCCATTTCTCATTGTCTCTGCTCCCAGCAGCAAGGCTGCTCCTGCGCTGCAGGGGAAGATTTACAAACTGCCACACCAGGGCTCCCTGCTGCGGGGCTTAAGGTGGAACAGGGCTTAAGGGGGAACACATGGGAATGCTGAATTTGGGCTGCTGTTTCTATTTTTAGAGGGCCCTGGAATGCTGCAGTCACCTGTGTTCCTCTATTTTTAGGAGGCCATGGTATGCTTCCCCCTAAAAATGGGGGGGGGGGCGAACAGCATTCCAGTGCATTCCACCTTACTTTAGCCCCTGGATAGCCCTGTTAGTCTTGTGTACAGCAAAACAGCTAGAGTCCTGTGGCACCTTATAGACTAACAGCTTTCTTTGGGCATAAGCTTTCATGGGCTCCAACCCACTTGGCCAAATGCATGAAGTGGAAGCTACCTCATATACCTCTCAACTGTAGTTTCCAGTTCATGCATCTGACAAGACGGGCTGGAGCCCATGAAAGCTTATACCCAAAGAAAGCTGTTAGTCTATAAGGTACCACAGAACTCTCACAGAATGTGAAGGTTTAGGAAGTGATTTGAAAGTGAGGCTGTTGAATGAGAGCCCCACTGAAATGCTGGTTGGGAATGATTATTTTTTATGTGGATAAGTCAGTTGATATTGCCAACCTGTAGCAAAGGAGAGTACTGTGCTGAGATCACAAAGAGAAAGGCTGAGTTCCCAAAAACTGCTGAGGTAGGAAGAAGCTTGCTTCCCGATTTTGGCAAAGGCTAGCTCCTATGCAACAGGGAAAGGCAACATGCTCTCAGGGCCATGGGAGTGGGAGGTGATGCCCATTACTAAGGACAACGTTCTACCTGTTAGCTGCCAGTGTTTTGCAGTTCAGCAAATATCACACTAGAGAGCATATGAAAAGTTGTCCTAGCAGAGCCCCAGGAAAAGAAGAAGGGGAAAATGTTTTGAAGGAGATGAGAGTTCATATAGGGTAGCTCCTGTGGGAAAGAAAAAACAAAAACAAAACAAAACCCTGAGCAACCTTATAAACCAGGGGTGGCCAAACTTATGGAACTCAAGAGCCACACAAGTTGATTATTAACCTTCAAGAGCTGCACTGAGACATATAGCCATATACTTTGACCTACTAAATTGATTTGCTGACATTGTTCTGTGAGCCACACCTTTTCATTCAAGAGCCACATGCAGCTCCCGAGCCACAGTTTGGCCACACCTGTTATAAACAGTTGGGCGTGCCCAGCAAGCACTTTGGGAAAATAACGTTAGCACATGACTGTCCTCATGCTGGTCACTTGGAGTAAAAGCCCAGGACAGTAGGGCTAATTCAGCCACCATCTGCTGAGGCAGGCAATTTGTAACTGCAGGTTCAGGCAGTGAATTGTGCCACTGACTTTTCTGGGAAGAGTAGTCACAAAGCCAGCTCCTCAGGGACATGAGTGAGGGCAGATAGGCCTCTAGTCCAGGCCCCAGTGTAAAAGTTATGTTGTATTATTCTGGGCTCAGACACATTCAATCCTCAGTGGGAGTGGGAGGTGATGGTTAAAGGAGAAACATTTCTGTGGTGGAAAGATTTAGGAACAGCGAGAACACTTCTAAGATCCTGTGGAATACAACCGCAGCAAGTGTTGAGGGACCGTGCTTGCATGAAGGTCTCAAGGAGTAAGCTGTTCGTTCTATCTACAGGTCCAATCTGCTGCTGGTAACAGAGACACTGGGTCAGAGGTTAGCCAGGGTGGATTTCCTTAACCAAGAGAGCCCAAATCATAACCCTCCAGAAAAGGGGGCCAGGAGAAGACTCAGTCCGAACTGTGAGGGTAGCAGGTTGACCACAAGAGGAGTGAAGATGGACCGACCACTAGCATACACACTGCCCTTGGGTTGGGATACAATGTGCAGGAACATCCTGCAGCTTTACTTCAGCAGACCGTGGGACACCAGAGCCCCAGCGGTATGGCTGAAGGGATCAGTGCGGTGAAGGTAGAGCCAGGAAATGAATATGTACCAAAGTTCAGGAAAAAGAGAAACAGCATGAGGATATTATTGACATTCACCCTGAAGACAGCCAATCTAAACAAAAAGTGTGGTACAAGTTGTAAATGCTCTTTTGTAACAGGAGACTTGGTGTTAATGTTAAACCTTGTAGAAAAGTACAAAACACATTTCAAAGGCAGAGACCCTTTGAAATGATAGAAGTGGTAAATGAGGGTTCAGAGATTAAAAAGCATCACAGTGATGCTCTTTTACAGCTAATTCATGTAAAGAAATTTACAGCCTAGCTGTACAAAGATACTGGCGTATGGAGGGAGTGCAGCTGTTCAGCACTACAGATTGTGCCCTGGATAATGTCACAAATGCCCCACATGATAAATAAATGGTCAGGGCTCCAGATTCATGCTCATAATCAAATATACCTTCCCAACTGCAATCTATTCAGATTTGTAAGAGCACACTGTGCCTTTCTATCTTGTGTTGTATGTTTGGTTACGTCATAGAAGTTTTATTTTAAGTTTCTTTAACTTCTCTCTTTCTGGTTAAAACAGAAATGTAATCAACTCTTTTGAGTCACTAGTCTCAAGTTCTGGTAGGCTACAGAGTGGACTGAGATGAACAATGACAAAAATGGAACTTTTAAAATTTGGATATTACCATGTTGCCAAACATGGTGTTCAATATTATAATAGGTCAGATTGCAGCGGGGTTTCCTTCCTGAAGAAAGTGAGACTCAACATGGTGTAACACCTTTGGGGTCTTAAAGAGCATGGTTCCTCTAAATCTTTGCCCTGTGGAGGAGGGACTGATTGGTCTGGAAGGAGTGTGTGGAGCTGAGGGGGAAGGGAGCTGGAGCCAGAAAGAAGCAGCAGAGAGAAACACCCTGCCTGAAGCCAGGGAGGACAAAGCGGCTGATCTGGGACACCCAAGACAGTACCCACAGGAGGGCACTGTGCTTGGGAGTGTCGTCAAAGGACAGAACTGGACCCATGTGACTGGCCACCCGGAGCTGTGGGGCTGTGAGTATAGGGACTGGGACTTGGCCTGGGACTAAGGGGGAGGCTGTAGTTAGTTAAGTGGGGAGAGTGTTGCTCTATGGTTGCAGATAGTGGCAAAAGAGGCATCAGAGGGTTTTTGCTGGGAAAGTTGCTGGCGCCGAAGACAACCAGGAGCTGCTGGACTGAACACTGGACTGGAGCTGTGCTGGGACTCCTGAACTCAGGGTGCAGATACAGAGCTCACTGTCTGCCGTCAGCCTGCCACACTGATGGGCCTGCAGGGCCTGTGTTAGCTGCTACTCTGTGTTACTGCTGCCCCATCTCCCCTGCTGGTTTCTCCTTTGTAAATAAACCTTCCCCATTTCCATAATCCCTGCGCTATCCCAGTGTGTGTGGTCATTCTGGGGGATTTGGAACAGGTGCCCCTGGGGTAAAGAAGCTTTCCTTGTTGTGTCCCTGCGCACACCTTTCCTTGGCCAGAGCTGCCTGCAGGGCAAACTCTGTCTGGTATCCAGAAATGATAAGGCTAATTGGACTCCTTACAAGATGGTGAATTCTAATAATGTTGTATATGGGTAAAGGATGGGGCTTCTTTCTAGCTGCTGTGGAAAACTCAACTGTAACAGCTTCTGCCTTTCCAGCATCCCACTGTGGGAAGTTACTGTTCCTCCCAACTCAAGTACAGTATACTGCTAACAGCTAGCAAGCACCAGTACTGCAGGGAGCTTGGTGAATTTGTTGGCTTATACTCTGGTATCCAAGGGTCTGATTCTCATTTATGCTAAGGCCCTTTTACACCATTCTGTCAAGGTAAGGGGGTCTCAAATTGCACATCAATGTAATTTCAACCCAATTTACCATTCCAGATAAGTGCAAAGGGATCCCAGTGTAAATGTGAAACAGGCTCAGTTTCTTGTTTCTCCTATCGCATATATAGGCTGCAGAAACTTGTGGAGGTTTTTCACAAGAATGCTGCATATTGAATCTGCCTTGTGGTTTCTGAGAAAAGCTTGAAAACATGAAACGGGAGTGCAGTTAAAGCTTGGAGACCAGAAGACAGGCAAAAAGAATGAACGATTATTTAAAAATTTAAAGCCACACTCAGAATCTTTTTTTTTTTTTTGAGCTTGACATATGATTTTGAAAGTCTCAGTGAAATCTGTTTCATGTGATATGTTGGGGGCTAGAGAAGTCTGCTGGAAAACTTGAAATCCCCTTAACATCAAGAGCTGGAGTTACTATTTAATACTCATCTAAATAGCCCCCAGTTGTTTACGGGTAATAGGAAAGAATTATAATCTCCTTAGGAGCTATCTATGGTAAAAGAATAGGACAAAGAAATGGAGTATCTGTATATATCACTTGGAAAATGTCTTCAGCCAAACTTCCACTGAAACTACATCAGCAAGCAGACACTTGCTATATTTTCCCTCTGATCAAACAAAGGATAACTGAAATAGATAGCTGCAGAACACAGAAGGTTTACTGAGCAGAATAAAGATGGTATGGATTGAGTATCATAAATGTTTTATCCCTCAGTTAGGGAAAGATTAGACCCCCAAAGCTACAGTGTGCCAAAGTCCAGAAACCAAAATGCAATTACACAGACCCACAACTGAAGCTCTGTGCCAGTCAGCTTGATTACACTGACAAGGGCCAGCCACAGATTTTTAACTGCTGTGTAGTAATGGACATAGCAATGTTTTAACCTAAATTCATGAGAATTCCATCACATAGCTCCACCCACCGATTTAAGTAAATATTTCATTTGATGACATTATTTCCCTCTCCCTGTGAAATCAAAGGCCTCTTTTGCTTGAAAATTCTTAACCTGAACTAAAAGTGAAAATTATGACTCTCCTTAGAATCCACATGGTCTAGTGAACTGAACACGGGGGGTGGGAGCCAGCAACAGGCTGCAGTCTGTTCCTCCCTGTACCATTCACATGGTTATTAAAAACATCAGGCCAGCTTTTCAAAAGTGTTTAGCACCCATATGTTCTCAGCAGGGCAGAGTGAGATTTTACCCTGGTCTTCATGGAAGCTGCAAAACTCAGTGGGACTTAGAAATTTGGGCCACTAAATCCCACAGTACCTGGGTGAGACTGGAAAATGGGTCTCAGATATTTGCTTGTGAAGGTAAACTTCTCCAAGGACACAGAGAAAGATAGTATCTCTACCAGGATCAGAACCCAGATTTTCTGAAATATAGGAGTATTGAATTGACCAACCAACTTGCCCTGTGTCCAAGTACTGTCACTGCTAAAATGTGGATAGTATTTACCACTACTTACACTAGGAGGATTAGTGGATGTAGTTGGTCGGGAGGAAATATATATTTTTCCATCAATGTTTTTAAAACTCTTTTTTGTCACAATTTTTCACCAAAGCTGAGTTTTGTTGTTGTTGTTGCACCTGGAGCTTTTGCTTTAAATTAACACAGAACAATCAATCTAAACTCTAGTGTTCCTGTGTAGTGAGCTCAGATTCTGTGGTGCTACAGCTTTCAGATCAATACCCTTTATGGTTCTCATAGCTTGGGAGACTTAGGAGCTCACTGAGAATGAATGCAGTGACCACAAACAGTTACAAAAAAACAAAACAAAACAAAACAAAACACACAAAACCAAAACAAAACAAAAAAACCTTTTTAGTATTACACAGTATAGGTGACACTTGCAGACATCTATGCAACCTGAGAGAGCACAGCAATATTCAATGCTGTATTCTACTCACATACCCCAAGATATTATAGAGTTGGGTGATCATGCAACAGGTGGCCATTGATAGGGGATTGGTTTCTGCTGGGGGTTCTTAATGAGGTTTTCCCTCAGGCCTTCCCACTTTGGCGCAGCCAGGACACCTCTTATTCTGACCATGCCAACATCTTATGCATATGCATGAGGGTTTCAACACCTTCCCGTTAAATATACTGCCACACCCCATACTTTTTGGCTTTGACTCACTTCCTTTAGTTTGTTCTCTCAGATTCCCTTTTACTTATTAGTATCTTAAAACATTTGCATCAACCTATTTCGAAGACAACCTGTGGTGAGATCAGAGCCTTCCATGAAGTTAGTCAGATATCTTGTGGCCTAATTTTCCATAATATCACCTAATGGTGGTACATCTGCTATAGGAATCTTATGACTCTATTGGTATAAGGTCAATCTTAGGTTACCCCTACTGTCAAATCTCCTTCAGCCCAAGGCCTACTGTGGCTAAACTGAAATCTCCCTGCCTCCCCCAACTCAGCCGGCCCTAGCCAGTAGGCTTTATATTGCTGCCTTGTATTGTTCATATACCTAATACATGCCTCAGGCTTTTAAATCCTCATTTCTATAATCTTATAACTTAAATCTGTTCATCGTACATTGGTAACATGAGTTCAGCATGACACGAACACAATTCAATGATAAAATGAACTATAGCTACATGTTAAAAAAAAAGCCCTCTACAAATATTTTGGATTAAAATGGACTTTTCTGGCGAAAAAATTTCATTAATAAAAAAAGAAAAAAAATAGATGCAGAAGATTTGACCCAACTTATTGACAGATGTTAGCTGGATAAAGAAAAGAACCAGGTTGGTAGTAATATTAAAAGGTTTCCCAAGAGGTGGGGACACGGTAGGTGGGGCTGAGCAGCACTGCACAAGAGAGAACATCCTAGCTCTGGATTCAGCAGGAGAAATAACCCTATATCCTAGCTGCGGTCTCTTAAGAACTTGGGAAATACCAATCCATGAAAACCAGCCAGTCACCTGGGGTGTGCATTGGTGGGGCAAGCTGAGATGCCACTAGGGGCAGAGTTGCCTTTTGCATTTAACCCTACAGAACACTTCTCCCAATGGTTTCCCACTCAGAGACCACAAACCCAGGAAGGAGAGAAGAGGAGCCATTGAACTACTTGCACAAACTGAGGGAGGTGAACAGGTCAAGTGTGGCTTGTGGGAATGGCCCAGAAACTGTGTAGGAGCTCATAAATGGCATAACAATATGCCACATCACATTTGCCATGCACATCTGCCCAATGCCCCAGCCCTTGGTCCATTTGTCTCATTCAGGACTATTTCTAACATTCTAGGCCTCTGGGCAGTTTCACATAGCCTCTTTTTGTTTTAGGAACCTGCCATGCCACTGCAGGTTCTCAGGAATTATCCTCCAGCGTCACTCCTGGAGGATACCATCAGGCTGAAGTGGCACTTCCTCACAATTCACCAGCAGCCATTGCTTAGTGACAGGGCCATCCGTCAGCTCTGCCCCCGGGAGCTGAAGCTGTGGCATGATGGGATGAGGCAGAATCTCTCTGACTTCTGCAGATAATCAAGTATATTGTGTCAGGCAGATTATGATACTGCAGCAAATCCTGGAGCCTGTTTTATATCATTAAGGGAGGAGAGTGTTGCTGCAACCCTTTAGTGCAAATCAGAGACCATGCACGCTAACCTGAAATGAATGGTGACAGGACACGGACTACTTGTCCTTGCTACGGGCTGCCATGTCAGGCTCATAAAACTAGGGCTGGGCAACCCAATAGAGCACACAATATAGGAATGGCTTTTGGGGGAGAAAATGAACCGTCATCCCACTAAGGAGAAAACAGCCAGAAGGAGAAGAAATTGAAAAAAGATGTGATGGAATAGTACATTGAGTCCTAAAAGCAAGTTACATGGCAAACTCTGCTGCTTAGCACTTATTAGTTTCAGTGTCTACTGAAAGCTGAAGGTTTTCCTAACCATGTTAAACATCAGAAAAATAAACATAAGGGGAGAAAGGTGAGAGAAATAGTTCTTGACAGGTCCCTAACTCCGTCAAGGCGGAATGAAGTATTTGACTCTGAATTACAGGGGGGTGGGGGGTGAATCCTGGCACTTTAATAGCTTGTAGAATAAAAATTGATTTACGTGCATGTAAATAAATATAATAAATATAAAAAGCTGCTTATGGAGTTATTTCCCCATGGTCCACTGGTTTACCACTTCATCAGCTATTGACCCAACTTATTCATAAGTCATATTAAGTAGTAATGCATTAGCATTCTTGATGACACAAACCAGTGAACGCAGTAGCAGCAAGTGATTTCATTTAGAGTTAACATTAAGGCAGCAGATTTTACTATGCATTTAGTGATTATGATATATTCATCCTCTAAGACAGCAGAGTTTGGGTGGTAGAATTAGACAGACTATGCCTAAAGAGTTTATGATCTAAGAGACAGATGTAGAGATTAAGCTAATTTCCCTTTCTGGTCTCCAGCCTCACCAACAAATTAATTAACAGGAATAGACGAAGATACAGGATGTTTGATCATTTGGCCTGGTTGAACAAACATGATCACATAATCCACATGGATATAAACAAAATGTTATTGTTATGAGTGAGTTGAAAATAACTCTCTTTACTTATAATGTAGTCATAAAACTGTCTTGCTGTCAGGCTATCAACAATGGAAATTAGGACCAGGGGCAAACCTGAAGCTGGAAGTAGGCGAAGAGTTCCTATTCATGTTCCAAGGTAGGATCCCAGTCAGGAGGCAAAGACCAAATCCAGACAAGGACAAAGCAAGGAGCAGTAACAGAGATGATAGCTATCAACTATAGACACTGTTGCCTAGACATTTCCAGGAGTTCTCTTTGGGTTTATATAGAGTAGGCAGCCAATCAGGAGCCATGAAACTGCTGCTGCTCAGAGCCTCAGAGGGAGGGCATCCCATGGACTATCTTTACAGAGGTAACAGAGCATAAACTACAGACAGCCCCCCTGCCAGTACCTAGTAGTTCTAAGACCTGTGGGGGCTTACATTTCTGGGCTCAGTTTGTTTGGCTTGGTTGGCTCCCAGGTAACACTTTTCTGGGCCATAGCCCTTCCACTTCACTAGGTACCAGGAGGAGGTGCATCTGATTTGAATCCACTATAGTGTCAACTTCAGACTTACTGGCTATGCCCACACGTAGATACTTATTTAGAAATAAGTTAATATGAAATAAGCTAATTCAAAATAAAATTGTTATTTTGAATTAACTTAAATCAAAATAAGCAAAAACCTTGAATCGAAATAGCAAGTCCAGACACAGGACTTGCTATTTCGAATCAGGAGAGGGGCACCATGGGAGGTGTGGCAACATGGCCGCCTCCCTGGGCCATGTCCCCACCCAATATATAGAAGAAGGAAGGCACCCTGGGAAGGAGAAGGGCAAAAGTGTTAATTCAAAATAAGGGTTATTTTGAAATAACACGTCCAAACAGCGTTATTTCAAAATAACCATTTTGTTTTAACAGACGATTTGAATTAAAGTAGGTTTAAGCTATTTCAAAATAATGTCTCTTGTTTCGAATGATGGAGCTCGTCATTTCAAAACAACAAAACATTATGTGGACCTAATCTTCTTAAAATCAAAATAACCAGTGTTATTTTGATTTAAAAGATATGTGTGGACATACCCACCGTGTCCTTGGATCTAAACTGGCAGGGGCAGTGGTTGAGTCTGGAGAACAAAAAGGCAGTCACTGGTGAGGGTCAGCAAGGATACAAGAAACACAGAGTGTGTTTTGAGGAGCCTGGGTAACTGAGGATTCACAGACACTAGGTTGATTACTAGACTAATATAATATGATCTAAAATATCAGTGGTCCCTTTGGAATACAGGCAGTCAGTGCCTGGGCATGCTCTGGAATACCTTTGAGTGGGGAAGCCAATCAGGAGCCATGTCAGATCCCTGGAAAAAGAGTGCAAGTTTTATGCAACTGCTGCTGGGTGGCAGCATGGAGCCACCAGTTTCCTAGCACCTCTGAAGGCCTGGTTCTGGACTCATAGGGCCTTATATTTGCTCATCTTAGAATAGGGTCATATTTCTTCTATCAAGATGTATATCACCATAGTGAGTAACTGAGCTGCTGTACTGAAAACACAAGAGTGAAGGAAGGATTTATCCATGTCTAGTAAACCCATACCCTGAGAAGCAGCAGTATGTCAATGAAGAATTTATCCATCAACCTAGCTGCATCTGCAGTGGGAACTCATTACCACAAGCAAATAAAAGATGTAAAACACAAGCTAATTGAACAACTCTATTCTAAGATTACTCTTTAGTCTATTCTCATTCTTACCCACAGTGCTTATTTGTGATGGTACTCACTGGTAAGGAGTACAGGCACTTTTTTCCACAATGATGTGACCCTGGCTCCTGCTGCTGTTGGTAGCAGCCCAATGTTCCTGGCTGGGGTCAGGGTGTGGGCTGGATTGGGTGGAGTATTAGCAGTAAAAAAAAAAAAAAAAAAAGGAAAGGAAAAACAGAGAAAGACTGGCTGTTGGTGGTGTTCGGTCAGCCTAGTCCCTCCTTGCCATAGGGATAGGACCAGTCTCTTGGAGTTGCTCACAAGATGGTGTTTCTCTGGCCAGAAGCCAAAAGCCTCTCCCCTATTCAAAGTGTCTGCATTTCTCTTCCATTCCCCCTTAACCCCTCCCTGTCTGTGCTGCTGTGTGATTCCCTTTGTCCCACCTGAGCCAAGGTGATCAATTTCCATTGCCTTTGTCATGCACCTCCCCAGGCTCAGATAGTCCTGAAGGTCTGAGCTGTATAACATGCCTCACATCTGTTCACATACATGATGCTGCAGAAAACATGAGACTATAGCAACATGGTAGAGCATTCAAAAGGGAAGCTCCCAGGGCATAACTGGCATCAAACTGCACAATTACCTTGCAAAAGTGAACAGAAATGTTACATAGATCATAACCTGGGGTGCCCAGATGTGCATCCCATGATAGGGATGACTTAGGTAAATATATAACAGTTATCTTGACAGTGATCTGGGGTAAAACAATGGAATAGCTGATAGATTTCTCAGTCAATAAAGTACT
The DNA here is from genome assembly GCA_007922195.1 of Podocnemis expansa. NCBI lineage: Eukaryota > Metazoa > Chordata > Testudines > Podocnemididae > Podocnemis > Podocnemis expansa. The sequence continues at coordinate 93,256,678 of ML681966.1, read as the reverse complement.
GGAGTGCGGCCATATCATTAATGACAATAAATATGGTTTTATGGAAAATGTCTTTTGAAATGAACATAATACAGTTTTTTGATTAGATACAATGCTTGATTTCTAAAAGTAACTGTGCTGAAATAATATATGTAGAATTCTGTCAGGTGTTTAACTTGGTAAAGAAAGCTAAAATGTGACTTGCTCATGGCCTTTGAATATCTACACAGAAAGACAATCATGATAACAGAGTGTATTTAATTTAACAGAGAAAGGAGGAATAAGATACAATGGCTGGAAGCTGAGACTAAACTGGTTCAGGCTAGAGATAGGGCAAAACAAAACCTAACAGTGAGAATAATTAGCCATTGGAACAACTTATCTAGAGGCATGGTAAACTCACCATCACTTTGTAATTACATCAACTAGATAACTAGCTGAAAGATATACCTTAACTCAACCAGATGTTATTGGATTGATAAAGGAATCACTGGACTAAGTTCTCTAATTTGTGTTGTATGGGCAGTTAGTCTAGATCACAATGGTCCCTTCTCACCTTAAAAGATAGCAATGTATTAACAGCATACAGTCAGATAACATAGTCATTGTCAATACAGCCTTATCCTTCCTCTCTGCACATCTTGGGTTTAGGGACCATATATAAAATATAAATACCACACCTGAAGAAGCTGCAAATCTAGAACCCTGGTATGTAGAGCCTGCAAGTAGTAACCACCTTCATACAACCGCCTAACAGCTCTAGGGGTAAAAACAGTCAGCAAATAATGAGTCTCAAGGGCCCCCACAATGTGCACATCTGTGGAAGGCTCAATTGACAGGACATTCTAATTGCTGATTGGTCCAGACATGCTAGCTAAACCTGGAGAAGATACAGGAAACTTGCCTGTGCAACAGACCTTGCTTCCTTGTATGGCTTCTGATCTGGGCTTTACCTCTTGGCTACAATATATTGTTTCAGAATTTTTGCTTTTTGCTTCTGACTTCTTGTTCCTGACCCCAGATTTAGAAACAACTAAAATTCCTGACAGCTGGATCTGGTGACAGCTAATAGCCTGGCTGCCCACAGCTTGGTTTTCATACGCACAAGGGAGTCACCTTAAAGGAGTGACCCCTTTCAAGATTTAAAAAATACTAGTGTGGGAGGGTAACTTACTCATCTAGTCGCTGATGCAGTTCCTGAGATGAATGTAAGTAACTTGTTGGCTACGTTCACATATGGAGGGTTATTTCAATAAAGTTGTTCCAAAACAACTTGTATTGAAAAAACGCCTTATTTCGAAATTAGCAAAAAGTTAGTTCAAAATAAGGAAAAAAGCGGGAAATGAAATAGCACGTTCACACTATGAACATGCTATTTCCTTACCTGCTTCAAGGGGCTGCAGCCCCCTGGGGGTGAGCCGCTGCCGTGGCTCACCCTGCAGCCCCAGAAAGGGGGCTGCAGCCCCCAGTGGGGGAGAGCTGCTGTGGGGGGCTGCTCGAGGGGCTGCAGCCCCCTTTCTGAGGCTGAGGGACAGCCCTCAGCACCCTGGCGAGGGTGCTGAGGGTCAAATGTTGTTTTGGAGTACTTTGTTCCAAAACAACATGTTCACATGATTGTTTCGAAACAATTGTTTTGAAACAACGTTGTTGTAACCCCAAATGGGGTTTAAGTTGTTTCGCAACAACGCCCTTGTTTTGAAACAATGGAACATGTTGTTTTGAAACAACCATGTGTTGTGTGAACAGGGCATTTCTTATTTCGAAACAACCTCTGTTGTTTTTTTAAATAAGACTGCTGTGTGAACACACCCATTGTGTCACCAACAAATGTAGCCACTGGCTCTGGAATTAAGTGAACCTGGAAAAATCAAAACTTTCTCAAAGCACAGTTTCTAGCACTGCATCAGCATAGTCTTGCAGCATTTGCAAGTTGTGAAAAATTCCCATGAAGAAATTTAAGAAACTACATAAACTCCACCCTGCAGTTACCCTTCTTTCTGTTTGGTGTCCAGGACTATACCTGTTTGGCATTTGTTGAAATAGGCTTCAAATTCACAAGTGCTGTGGCATTTTTGTGGAGTGAAGAGTCTGTGGATTAAAGAACACAAATGTTTCCATCCCCAGCAGACGTCTCTGCTCCCTGATTTATCATGCAAAGTTTCAGAGGTTCTGGGCTGCATGGTGAGATCATGAGTAACAATGCAATAGTCCTAGAGCTTGAAGCCTTCAGCCCTTAGGAAACACCAGTGAGTACAGATTGTGGTAGCATGTGCCCAGAAACATGGGCTACCATGCACACATTGCACCTTTCCTCTACTCACTATATTGGCTTCTCATAGTATTTCAATTAAGTTCAATGTCTTGATACGTATTTCTGAGTGTTCAATGGCCTAGGCCCAGAATATTCCAGAGGTCTCCTAAAAGTCTGGGATGAAGACCATGGATGACAGTTCAGCTCCTGAGGCTCAAAGGCAGTCTCCACAGTAAAGTAAAACTTACTAGAAGAGGACAGAGCTTTCTTGGGGGCCAATCAAAGACTGTGGTGCGAAGTGTTTGTGTGAATCTGTAGTGGTTCCCAGATCTGTGAGCCATTGTGGTGCCTCTTTCAGCTTTGCCAAGGAGAGCAACATTACTGTTGTTGCATGACAGCTGTCTATTCTGCCAGTAAATTCTTTACAATTCTGTCAGTTCAAACCTTGCTTGTCAGTGAACCTCAATTCTGCAATCCTCAGAGATGCCCATCTGCAGTGTCTAGCCCTCTTGCTGAACACCCACACAGAGGAAGCCAGCTGGTGCTCATTTAAAGAAATGGTACACAGCAAATTATTAACTTAACTGGAGAGTACAACCCTTCTATTTCAAACAAAGCACAGAGTGGAACAAACAAGGAGTTAAAGTTCTCTCATCTTCAAAGCACCTGACGAAGAGGGATTCTCTCCCACAAATGCTCATGAGATAAATAAATGTGTTAGTCTTTTAAAATCCCAGAGGACTCCTTGTTTGTTTTGCTGGACTAGACTAACACAGCTACCCATTTGGAACTTCGCACTGAGTGGGTTTATGGTAACAGTGAGACAAGTTTATCATCAATAGGGTATAGTTTTAAGTGATACCGAACAGACAGAATAAAGATAAAAATAAAGCATGCTTCTAAGACTAAAATTTAACTTTTGTTCTTGTTCCAGATGGTTTCCCTATTCTCAATATGAATGGCTGTTCAAGCCAGGATCCACCCTTGCAGAGTCAAAGTGCTTGTTTCTCTGTTCCCTCCAGAGATAGATAACATAATGGTTTGCTCCCCTTCACATTATACATCAGTAAACCTTTAAAATGCATCCTTCCAAAGTATGTCCTCAGATGAAGCTTCTTTCCTGTGTCCAGGGTTGATTGCTGGTCTGGTTCCTCCCCCACTGGTGATATTTTCAGTGCAAATTATCACTTCCTGTAATCTACAACATGAACCAATAGCCTGCTGAATTTGTCTGTACCTGTTTTATGATACTGGCTTCTTTCTTGTGGCTGGAGAAAACCTATCTATGAACTCCCCTGACATGCCTCATTTAGATACAGTTTAGTTACATACTTTCAACACACATATAAAATTCTTTGTAGGCAAACTATACATGTATCACTCATAAATGTTAATGATTGAAGAGTTAGTTTTCCACTGACATATTAAATGCCATCTTTTGGGTAAATGTCATAACAGTGTGCCATCTGGCATTAGGGTGCCACTAAGGTCACACTCCGATAGCACCTAAGGGTTATCACAACCCTTTCCGTGCTTCTGCTCTAAATGCCAGATGCATTCCAAGTATTATTTCCTGAATCTCTCAGACTTCACTGTGTCCTGAACCCCAATCAACCTTTTTAATCTGATTGTTATTAGAATGGTATTGTTCAGATCTGATTCCATTGGCTTGCCAGTTTGAAGGAAATATAACAGGAGTGTGGACCTCACTTCTGTTACAACAGCAGAACTTTGATTCTGATCAAGATTGGATACTTTTTCTAAAGATCTGGTCTTGGAATTATTGGGGGGAGGGTGGAGTGCTATGACCGGTATTACACAGGAGGACAAATGAGATGATCACAATGATCCTTTCTGACCAGTGAATTTATGACTTTACGATCAATCTTTTCAAACACTAGGTTGTACTAATGTTGTGAGCAGAAATATAAAATAATAATGGAATATTTTTTTGAAAATAAGGTTTAGATTTTTAAACATAGGAGACTACAGTGAGGTTCCTAAGGGTAAAGTCATTAAGGCATTTTTTGAAAAAAAAATGTTGCCTTTAATGCATATTTAGGCGCTGAAGTACTTGGTCTGATTTTCAAAATTGCTGACTATCTAGCAGATCCCACTTGGTCTGGGACCTCTGGCTACTCCACAATTTATAAAATCAGATTACACATTCCAGAGTGTAAATAAGGATGGCCCAGGTCTTCAAAGGTATTGATGCACCTAAATTCCTATTGATTGAGTTTTATGTGCCTCAACAGTTTGAAGATCTGGGCCTAGGAGACTACCTTTAAGCTCTTAATTTTGAAAATCATGTTTAAGGGGAATGAAAAATGTCCTGTTATCCATTATAGAACCAGGTTTTCAAAATTGATCAGCACCCACCAGCTGCCACCAAGAACAGTAAATAATCTATTCTCTCATTCAGAACAATGGAGAATCTTTTCTTCAACTGACAGCAATGGAGAATTTCCACCGTATCTTTATGGCTATGTTTACACTGGGGTCCTGGGAAGTTGACTTACCAAGGTCAACTTTAAGTCACCCTTGTTAAGTTGACTTCAGGGTATGTCTGCACTGGGCACAATGCCCCTTTTCCTGTCCCTGGTCCCAATTGGTACCTGAAGTCCAATTGGCTCTAGGGACCCTACCTGGCCAAAGCCGCCAATGGCAAGCTGCCGGGAACCCCATCCATCTCCTAGCTGCTTGTGGCAGGTTACGGGTTCAGAAGCTGACTCCTGCTACCCACAGAGAGGGGCTAGGGTGGCAGGAGGCTCAGAGCTCAATCTTGGCCCCCAGACACTAGCTGCTACTGGCAAGCAGCTCAGAGTCTAGTCAATTTGACAGGCTTCAAGCCAATAGACTACCTGGTCATTTCAGAGGCTCAGCACCTGTGAAACTGACCAGGCTCTGAGCTGCTTCTGCCATGGCACAAGCAGCTGGGAGACAGATTGGCTCTGAGCCAGTTCCTGGCCCCTGCAGCCTATGGGGGCCAGACTGTATTCCACTGAGAGGGGCTGGAAACAGATCCAGTCCCCAGCTTCTTGCAACACAGCAGGAGCTAGATTGGGGCCCCGGAGCCCGATCACGCACTGCAGAGGGGAAGAGGGTGGGCCCTGCCCTGTAATGTTGGCTTAAATGCTTAAGTCGATTTAATAATTTCTAAATGTAAACTGGGAGTGGCTTAAGCTGATTTAAACCCATAGTGTAGACATACCCAATGAGAGCAATGGGAGCTGCTTAAGCGCTGACATATCTGGGTAACTGGGCTTGAAACAGTTAAATTCTGAGAGTTCAGGGCTTCCCATGAAAAGCTAATTATTTAAGACACATTTGATTATAGGTCTATGTCCAGTGCTCTAAACAGCGGATATCAGATGCATATAACCTAATTGGTTTCTTCTTGAAATCCAAGCACACATATATCCCATGTCTTCTGTTTACAGCCCTGCCTCCCTCTATTTTGCATTAAGTTTAAATACCTTACTAATGAATCCATTGAAACTGGGAAGACTTGTAGAAAGAATGTGGATGACATATGGTTCTTGTGCTGGAGCCATGTTTATCATGTAACTCCAGGGTGTTTGTTAAATACTGCTACCAAAATATAGCTAACAAAGAGGACCAAATTCCCTTCTTCACATAGACCTATGCTGGATTTCATGGAAAGTCAAGCACTGTGCTGTGAGTGAAGAATATGGCCCATGTAGAACATGCAATTCTCTGTTGCTGTGTTTCAGAACTGACATGATTTGAAATAAAACAAGGAGTCGTGTGGCACTTTAAGACTAACAGATTTATTTTTTGCATGAGCTTTTGTGGGAGAAAATCCCACTTCATCAGATGCATGCGAAAAATAAATCTGTTAGTCTTAAAGTACCACACGACTCCTTGTTTTTTTGCTGGACTAGACTAACATGGCTATCCCTTTGGAAATTGATTTGAAGTGACAGTTCTGGGGAATTAGAACACAGATGGAATCTCTGAGCTAATTAAAGGTAGACATCCTTCCATGTTATTCCTTAATGGCTGTTCTGCCAATTCAGAGGCTGTGCTTCATCTTTACACAAAAGGGATTGATGAACACCTCCATGCATCTTTCATGTGCCAGAAAAAAAGATGAGAATACCAAGGAAAGGATGGTGCGACCTAGTAAATCCTGAAACAGCCCCCCAAGAGATGCTTTGCAAACTCCACTGCATGTTATTTAAAGCTAAGATGAGGGGGCTTGAGGGACACAGTGATGGAGAGGAGATTCTGCCATGCATTCTGGGGGCAAGAGGACCCTCACCTCTAACCTCCTCTTGTACTTTTGAGAGAAATTACCTACAGGAGCCAACCACAGGCTTCAGCTGGTAAGGGAAGCAGCTGCCACAGCAAGGACCTCTGGGCATGCCAAGAACTTTGTACAATTTTGATTGGACTTCTTTGCTTTGTGCTGAATTCTCCAACACTCCCCATCCTATTCGCTCACACCCTCAGCTTTGCACTACACCTGCCCATCTCAGCCTCTCTTCACTGGCCATGTCCCACTTGCAAATAGCTGATCCTCTCCTAACTAAACCTGCTCCTCAAAAATTGAACAACATGCTTCCATCTTACAGGTCATTCTGTTGGTATGTCCTACTTCTTCCTATGTCTGACTTGCATATTAGACTGAGACCCCTCTGGGGCATAGGTTGTCTACAACCCTGGGGCCCTATTCTTGTTTGATTCTTAGAAACAAATGTAACAAACATGATTAATATAAAAAGTGGTAAGGAACAATCCTGTATTCACCGGGAGCTGGACAGGATGATCTACATTTTTTTCCTTCTGTATTTATTGTCTGATTTTATGATCAGCATAATGACAAGCAACACTTTTCAAGCCATTTTTGTAGGGTTATATCTTGCCTCCCCTAACTTTTTTTTTAATTGAATTTCACTGTTTTCATAATTTAAAAGGAAGAGACAAATAAAAGTCTAGTTGCTGAAATAGAGAAAATAAAATAATAAGACAATATATATACGTTACAAAGATGGTAAAATATATTTGTGGGGTTGTCATGGGATTCACATCTGTACACCCTAGGTCATGATCTGTATGATTTTTCCTCTTCACTTATACATAGGAATTGTATGTTTTTAGGACAGTTACACTATGCAATGTTTCCTTATGGATGCTCATAACCTTTTCCACATGAGTACTATGATATGTTTCCTACAACTTCATGCATGTGCTCAGATGTATAGCATGTTTAAGATGGCTCAGAGGGGTGGAAGACAGATAAAGCTCTCTCACAGCAAGCAAACAAGTACCTGGAGAAGGCAACAAAGGTATGCTAATTGAGGTGGCTCAGAAGGGACAAAGGGATCACCTCTGCCCAGAAGTGGAGAAGTAAAGGGGAATGGAAGCAAAGATCTTCAAAGCATCTGACAAAGTGGGACTTTCTCCCACAAAAGCTCATGCAATAAACAAATTTTTTAGTCTTTAAGTGCCTTAGGACTCCTTTTTTGGAAGCAAAGAGAGACATTGGGAAGGATTTGGGGCTTTTTGTCTGAGAATCTCCATCTTGAAACAACTCTAAACAAGATTTGGCCCTGCATGGCCTCAGGCAGAGACTGGCTGTGCAAACAGCTGACTCCTGAACACCCTGAGCATAAACTTGGACTATAAATTTAGTTTAAGGAGAGATATTAGGTTAGTATGTGTTTTTTACCCTTTTATTTCCTTGTGGTCACTCCTGACTCATTTATATTGTAATTCTGCCATGATTGGCCATATTCTTATTTAGAATTATAATCTGATCAATAAACTTGCAGTTGTTTTATCTAAAGCTGTGTTATCTTTAGAGGGTGGGAGTGAAGAAGGCTGGGCAATCCATTTCTTTGTTCAATGGACAGACTAAAGTGTATGGTGATTGGGAGTGGGTCCCAATCTCTGTCGGCAGTGGTTCCCAAGGTGGTGTCTGGGGCTGGGGGTTCTTGCTGGAGGACCATCCCCAAGTAGCCAGAGGGCATATACCCACTGCTTAGAACCAGCTGCATGCCAGATGCTGGAGTTGACTGACTCAGGAGTGAGGGATCACCTGACAAAGTGTGGTGAATTAGGGCTCAGGAATGGGAATCGGGGGGTCATATCAGCACATCAGCCCAGACCTGGGGAGCAGCCTGTCACAGGTGTGTCACAGACTACTTCACTCAACACTGCAGTGCTTTCTTCTGGCCTTATCTGGGGAGTATCTCTGCCAAGTCAATTCCCTTTCCTACAGTTGCACTTCATCATTCTCTCAGTCTCAGGACTTAGTGGCTCTGGCTTTATGACTCGGCCTTCTCACTGGGTACTGTTGTTCTCCACTTTTGTGGAAGCAAGTGTCTCAGGACCCAAAGTCCCAGGCAATCTTCCCATTCACCGTCCCATAGTACACCTCTTCAGTGGCTATTTTGGGAACTCAGGCCTGCATTCTACACTGGGTTCCAGCACAGGGACCCTACAACAAGAACCAATGTCTATAGTGTACAGTGTCTTACACAGTTGTGAACTTGACTTTTGAATCCCTGAACTACTTGCTAGCTTGCCTTCTCCAACCTTAGGAGTGCAGCTTTTGTGTCTGCAACAACCTTCTACTCTTAGTTTCTCGGCTTTATAGAGGCCCCTCATGTCCCGCTCCAGCTTGGCTTCACCTGTAATTAATCCTCCTTTCTGTCTTCGTCAACACCCATGTGCAGCCCCATCAGTTAATTGACCCACCTACCCCTTTAGGACTGATGTCGGGTGGATAACGCCACACCAATTCTTTGTGAACAGGAGACTGAGGGGAGACTATAGACATCTTGTTCTAAACGCCTTTTGCATCCTACTCACAGCAGCTGTAGCAGATTTTAAAAGCTAGCACTGAGGTCAATTCACAAGTTTTTAAGAAAGGAAAATAAATTGGAAGCAACAGAAAAGAAATTCTGTAAATCTCAAGTGCTCCAATAGGTTTAGCTGTGCATAGCAGTGGATTGACCTCAAAGGTTGTAGCTGCTCACTTCAAATAAGTACCCACCATTGTAGTTGCTTTTCAGGAGGCACATGGGGATGAGCTTTTCCCTAAGATTCATGGTTATGGTTGCAAACCTCAATTCCAGCTTAGTTTTCTGGTTTACTTTGTGGTTTGAGTGAGGATTTATATTAGTTCTTATTTTCCCGCAGTTTACTCAACATTAAAATGAATATCAGATGGACTTTCAAGTTTTATATGCAGAAAGGTTCAGAATAAAATGTGTGTGTGTGTGTGGGGGGAAATGTGGCAAAGGATCACTGGAGATGAATAGTCATAACAATACACCCACTTGATGACTGTATTGCCCTGCAAGGCTCACACAGTATAATGAGAAACAACTCCAAGTAATATTTGTTTCTCTCAGGATTATGTCAACAGGCAAGTGAGGAACATGGGGCTGCAGGCCTCCCTGAGTGGCAAAATATATACTTCCTGTGTTTTTGCAATACTTCCAGTACTGCTGACCAGGTTGGGAAAGAAAGAAAGAAAGAAAGAAAAAAAGAAAGAAAGAAAGAAGTTCCTCTCAGACAGTACAGTCTGATCTGCACCATCACCATTCCATAAATCCCCTTCCCATAGAGCTGAGTATCTCCCAGAACACAGATCTCACCATTGTCTTTCCCCTCTCTTATCACTTTTCAAAAGGTTTAGTTGCCCTTTACAGAAGAGAGAAAGACATAAGTTCATGAATGATTAATAGTTCAAAGCTATAGCCAATTAGTGGATGAGTAATTGACTAATAATTGCACACACTCCAATCTCTGCCCTTAAATTAAACCCCTGCTACCCCAATCTATCAAGTTTGTTTACTGAACTCCTTGTCAATTGGGCTGTTATCCATAAGCCCATCTTCCAGCAGAATAAGGAAAGCAATAGAGTTTGGCCTTTGGACATATTAGCAATACTGGAGCGTAATCAATCATGCAAAGAGAATTGGTTCTCACTATTTTTTTCTTAAACATAGAATACCAGGACTGGTCTTTCAATTCCATATGATCGGTGCATACAGAACAGTTGTGACCATGGACATCAAAGCCATTAGTAGGTTGTTGGGTCTTCCATACAAGAGACAGGGAAGCTTTGACCCTGACTGTCCTCTTCTGCTCCCCTTCAACTCAGAAAAATCAGTAGTAGGTGGGGCTTAGGAGAATCGCTTTGTGGCATTTCCTCTTATATTGTTCCTTCAAAAATGGGCCTACTGCATGGGAGTGTTACTCAATGCAAGAGAAGCAGCAGCAGCAGCTTCATCTGAACTTCCCATGAGATGCTTCAAAACTGCTGGACCACAAACATATCTTTCACAGTAAGGGCTTTCTGCAGGCTCACAGGCTATGTCTAAACTACCAAATTAGTCCAAATCGAGGAGGCTTAATCCTGACTAATTTGGTCCCTTTCCACACTAAGGTTTGCATAGTTCTAACTAAAAACTTTTTAGTTAGTTCAAACTAGTAAGTTTAAATGGTTAGTTTGAACTTAGTGCTTAGTTCGAACTTAGTTCAAACTTTAGTTTGAACTAGCATGATGTAGCTGTGCTAGTTTGAACTAAATAAATTCAAACTAAGCAGTTAGTTTGCACTAACTGCGTCTTTTTTAGTTTGAACTAACTTTCTATTTCAAACCAACTGCACTTTTTCAGTTTCAACTAAAAACTTAGCTTGAACAAAAAAAGCATGATTAGTTTGAACTAAAAGGTTAGTTCAAACTAACTGGGCACTGCTTAGTTCAAACTAAGCAAGTCCTAACTAAGCTTTTAGATGTAGTCATAGCCACAGAGTTGAAGTTACACCTCTTGGAGCTGAAGCAGTGCTTCTTATATGAGATCTAGCCAGTTTTGGTGATATCTTCCACTTCATTGTCACCTTCTAGCCTGCTCTTGGCAGGGGAAGGCAGTGTGGATCAGGTACTAGACTGGGACTTGGGAGATTCTTATTCCCTGACGTACTGCATGACCCCATGTGAGTCACTTTACCTCTGTTCCCCACCCCACCTTTTAACTTGTCTAATTAGATTGCAAAATCTTCAGGGCACAGTATTTTGTCTACTCAGCTTAGCAAAACTGGGGTCTTATTTCCATTCAGTCCTCCAGATGGCTTTGTAATAGAAATGATATTAAGTGAACTAAATCTTCCCTGAGTCATTATGGTAGTATTTTATAATGAAATATATTTTGTTTTTCAGGTACTTGATTGTATGACCCAAAAACAAAACAAAACAAAAACAACCAAAATAAAGTTGTTTTTGAAGAACACAGGGCCTTTAGTGAAAAAAAACCAAACCCATTTAGTTGGACATATAATTTTCCATTCAAAACAGTTTTGAAGGAAAAATTTACCTTGCTCTAATTACAAACTACATATCTATTCACCTAGAATTTGAAATGGACATGTTTTATATACAAATTCCACATAAACCTTGATTTATTTTGTGCAAAACATTTTTTCCTATTTAAAAAGAAATTGTCAATTATTTTTAATTTTAAGCAACCCTATAGTAATAAACATATTGATTTGTGTATGATAGAGCAGTGTTTCCTAATCAGTGTGTCATGGCACACAGGTGTGCCATCAGGTCTGAGTAGGTGTGCCATGGAATTTCTTGATAAACTTCTCTGAGTTCTGAATTGGCTCATGAATATTCATGAGTTCATTTGGCAATTGTATGGTGGTGTGCCTCAAAATAGTTAAAGGTATCAAGGTGTGTCACAGCAGAGAAAAAGTTGGGAACCACTGTGATAGAGAGCAACACTTACTGTAACAAACACTGTTGCTTTTATAAACTTGCAAGGACTGATTATTAAACTAAGTAAGAATAAAAGGATGGTAGGAATTATGAAAAATATTAAGTAGAGGTTCAAGCCCCAGGGGGTTGCACTCGATGATCTCATGAGGTCCCTTCCAACCCTATGATTCTATTCTATTCTATAAAATATCTTGCCTGTGTCCTTGTAGCCCCAGGTTAAAGGGAAGTTATAACTCACAACTTTTTTTTTAAAGGAACATGCAGTTTTAACAAATGTGAAGATTAAAGGTTCAACTACTTGCAAAAAGATTTAAGTCATCATTCATGACCTGACTGTGAATGGAATGCATGAAATACTGTCTGCTTTTTCTGCAGGCAAGCTGATACCTATATATTATTGTTATACTTTTTGGCAGGTTGCTAGCTCAAGCAACCTACGTATTTTAGGCTTTGTTATCTTACATATAGGATGGTTCAATACTTAAAAAAGAATTATATACAATTTGAAATGGTCTTGATATGTCAAAAATCTGGGCTTGATCATTCATTTTCTTTTGCTTCTTTTTCTCTCACACCCATGCCCATCTGCCCCCTTTAAATACTTTTAGGAATGCCCAAAATTTCATCAAGAGATAACACAATTCCAAAACTCTCATACCATCAACAGAATCAAGTCATTTTAATGAACCATCATGTTAAACACTTAGCCGATCAAAACAGGGCTGGTTCAAGGGGCTTTGGCGCCCTGAGCTGGCTTTTGATTTTGCCCCCCCCCCCCCCCCCCCCCGGGGGGGGGGCAATATGGAGGGGAACTCAGCCTCCACTGTAGGCAAGCTCATCCCACACCCAGCATGGAGAACAGCTGGCCCAGGGGCAGAGCGGGCCAGCCCAGAGGCTGTGCTCTGCTCTCTTGCTCTGCCTCTGGGCTGGCTGTTCTTCCCTAGGGGCATGGCAGGCCAGCCCAGAGGCAGGGTGAGAAAATGGAGACTGCCTCATGGGCCAGCCCACTCACCCCCCCAACCCCCCATGGGAGAGTGGCTGGTTTGGGGAGGGTCAGGAACTGGGGCTGTCTGGCTTTTGGGGCAGCCCACCCCACCCCTGGTGCAGCACCACGGTCACCCTTAAATAAATGGTGCCCAAGCCAGGGCCTCTTTTGCTTATGGGTTGAACCAACTCTGGATCAAAAATAAGATTAATCACACTCTTCAAATAGAACTACTACTACAGAACTACTATGTCTCCAATGTACCATATTTCATGATGATTTATTTAACACGGAAAGCTGACTTAGCCAAGAATATCTCCTTTAAGCCATTTTTTCATATTATCAGATATACAGTTATTATGCACAAAGGGTCACATTTTTATAGGCTCTCAGCAGCTCCCATTCTCTAACACAAACCTACAGTCCCAGTGATGGGGCAGAGAAGTAAAACTACAGGTAAGTAAGAAGTAGCATCACAATGAAATGCCCAACCTAAACAGAGTGTGAGTGTTAGGTTTATCAGTTAAATTTATCAATTTCATCTGCTCACTAGACTAAAATAACTAGTGTATCCTTTTCTACCCAGCCATCTCAGTGGCTCCATTCCAGTCTAACTCTAAAGCTCAGTCATAAAGTGCAAGCCTATGATGTGAATGCAACAAGAAAAGAAGGGTCATGAGAGATGGGTGAGTAAGAAACAAACTAGCTGTTTCATAGTCAATTGCATGAGTGAAAAAACTGATCTGATGTGTGTTGCCTTATTATTTCATAGCCTGCCAAAGTAAAATGTTTGTGACAGGTTTTCCAACAGAAAGGAAAAGTATAGTTCATAAATCATAGAACCAGCTTGAGTTGTTTGATCTTTCTGTGGACTATAGGAAGCATTCATCATTTCAGCTTATGTACATGCAACAAGCAGAGGAAGCAGAAATATGGGCCTTGAAAAGCTAGAGAATGAATGGATGCTATTGATTTGGAAAGTGTACTGTGAAATTTCTAATTCTTTTGATTTGCCCATAGGCAACTTAATGAGGCAGTGGTCACATGCTTATCCATGCTGACAGCAGAGCCCAATGACAACTAGCAGTTCAGCTGAATGAAGACAAACAGACATAGCCTTGTTATCAAAACCAAGGGCAGTTGGATACATTTCCTTTCTCATTTTCTTTTTTCTAAGCTTCACAGTTGGAGCTAGTCTTTTCTCACCATAGGTCACACCAAATGGGTCAGACTGGCATTCAGCTGCCTGTGGACATGGTCACTAATGCAAAAAAGCCTTAGAGAGCAGACACATAGGACTGTGGTGGTTTGACTCTGCTCTTTTTGAAATCACTGCACTTGACCCTGTCTTTCTAAAATCAAGCCTCTTTAAGGAGTCTCAAGGAGCACATCTGCACTTGGGAAATGGCTTTTCTGTCCAACACATCCATATGATTCATATTGCACAATGTTGCATTGGCTTCATGGGGCTGCAAGCTGGACAAAGAAGATGTGAAGAGTTCACATGCAGAAGTGCTGGCAAGTGTAGATAACTGAGGATGTCATTTTCATTGTGGAAGTTAGCAGCATAAAATAAATGGTAACCCAATCCCTCCTGGACTGAATGTTGAAATTGCACTTTGCACACCTCCAGAGTATCTCCTATTGTCTTAGAATAATTAGAAAAAGCAGAAATCATTATAGTGTCAGCCCTCCCATTTATTGAATTCTACCCACTCAATAGAAAGCTGCCTTCAGCAAAAGATATATGTGACAGAGCTAAGCACTTCTCCTTTGGAGCCCATAGAGCTATCCAGCGGCAGCCTGCAGGTTCAACACAAAGCCCTTCCCTCAATTAGAATTTAATCACTTTGGAGAACAGCAGAGAATTTCAATCATTATTTTTTTCTCTGGCCCCATCAATCTTGTCTCTTGAAGTAATTTAATTGTCCCTCCCCACTCAAAGAATACTAAATCTTGTCGGTGAGAAAGAGCATGTGAAGAGAAAGAAACAAATTTTCTGTAGAAAACGTAAGTACAGCAAGGCGCCGTGGCCAGTGTAATGAGGTCAACGTGTGATGAGACTAGATACTATGTGACCTCTGTCAACTGTAACAGACCTCCTGAAGTTGTTCCATGAGGTCCCTCGTTCTCTAAGACATTCCAGTGCATTGGTTAGCAACTCATAGGCCCAAGTAGTTTCAGCACACAAGTACCAGCTATTTTCTGTCTGTTTGTTACCCTCAGCGGTGAGAGATCAGCTAAGCTCACCGCTTGTGGAAGACAGTGCCATCATTCATTGCCACTTCCCTATACTTGTAACCATGCAACAGGGATTGCAACTGTATTGCTTTATACAACACGTAATCCTTTCTCCCCTTTGCCCCTAGTGGGCCACACAGGGCTGGGGCTGGGGAGTGGTGCAGTGTAGAGTCACTCCATCAGTCATGTCATGTTAAAGATGTTTATGCAAATAAGGGAAGAGAGTTTTGAGACTTGTCTTTCTTTTTTGTTGTGACTGCAAATCCAATGATTCATCTGCCTGCGGGGTCTCACATGACAGACTATAGGTATTATGCCTTTTGACCTACAGAATGCTGTATCCCGAAGAGAAGGAGAAAGAAGTGGATTACAGAGGACAGGTTCACTAAATTCCTGCAAGCCAGTGCTGCATCAGAGCATGGACAAAGAACATGGAGGGCCAGTGTGATTGACATCATGGAGAGGGAAAGAAGGGAGAGAAGGAAGTTGCAGCAGGACATGGAGGAGGACACAAGGGGGTTTCTCACACATGCTCAAGGTTTAACTGTTCACCATATTTGGGATTGGGAAGTAATATTCCCCCAGGGCAAAGTGGGAAGGGCTTTCTTTCTTTCTTTCTTTCTTTCTTTCTTTCTTTCTTTCTTTCTTTCTTTCTTCTGTAGCATGAGACATGGCTCACTTGCTAGTGGATTCTCTGTACTTTAAAGTCTTTGAATCATGATTTGAAGTTTTTAATAACTCAGTCACAGGTCAAAGGTTTATTACAGGAGTGGATGGGTGAAGTTTTGTGTCCCGAACTGTGCAGAAGGGTCAGACTAGATGATCACATTGGTTTCTTCTGACCTTAGAGTCTATGAATCTATAAACCCAAATAATACAGACTTTGGATGACCTGTTGATCCAACAGTCCCAGACTCCTTGCTCTGCATAGTCCCTAGAGAACTCCACAACCACGTCTCCTTACACCCTCCCCACAACAGCCACATCCTTACCCATATCATTTCACACCGGGGGCGGTGTGTGTGTGTGGGGGGGGTGGGCAGAAGGACAACACAGCTTCAAATACACTGACCAATGAAGGCCATAGCTAGTGTACATGTAAAAATAATGGAACACTATTTGTGTACTGAAACGGACAGAAATGTTTGCTGCCTGTTCAATTTAAAGCTCCACTCCATTAATTTATGTTAAACCTTTATGAACATATGGCAGGGGTTGGCAACCTTTGTTGGTCCCTGTGCCAGCCCGGGCCACCGCACCCTCACTAGGCACTGGGAGTGGGGCCAAATTCGGGTGGGGCCTAGCCTCCGGTTCGGGCCCAGCACTGGCACCCACTGGCAGGTGGCCTCCGGTTCCCAGTCGGGGCCGACTCCAGCCCCAAATTGCAGGCAGCCTCCCATTCCTGGCCAGGGCTGGGGCCAGGGCCTGGACTGGCTCCTGTCCCCTGATGGCGAGTAGCCTCTGATTCCTGGGTCTGGGCCAACTCCCATTTGCAGCAGCAGCTATGGGAGGGCCACCTGACCCTACTCCACTCTCCTCTAGCCCTGCTCAGCAGGGGGCAGGGCCAGCAGGGGGCAGGAGCCCCACACTCTGCAGCTCCTTTGTCTCTGCTGGCTGTGCTCCCCAGCGGGGAAGTGTGGCCGGCAGGGGCCTGGAACCACAGCACATGGCTCTTGTCACTCCAGGCCATTCAGTGCTGGCAGAGTGGGGCCAGTGGGGGAGTCTGCGGGACACTGAATGCTGCTCAGACCCGGCCCACATTCCATTTTTGGCATGTGTGCTGGGGGTTGCCAACCCCTCACATAGGACTTTTTATATGTTTGTTTTCTGCACTGCTTTTGCCATTCAATACATTTCTTTTTTTGGAGAATAAAATTGTCTTTATTAGTTCACAACATATATTGCAGAATGCACAGGAGTGTTCAAAGCAAGAATACTTGCAAATGTATAGTGAGCATCATCCAGTCATAGCTTCAGAAAAACACCCAGTTGTAGTAACCCTTGGGGAGGAAGGGGTTAACACTCTGGTCAGTGAGTCCCAGGACAGCCAATAGGAATAAAGCACAGGTTTTTGAATTGGAGCAGCAGCCTAGCCCGTTCCTGTTTGGATGCAGCAGAGCTCCTGGAAGGATCAGGAGGCGGCCAAGTAGAAAGGCCTGAAGAAGGATCCAGCGATATCCTTACCAAAGATAAGTTTGTTACAGACCAGGTGTGAGTAGAACCGGGAATGTTTACTTAGACATGGTCAGGGTATTTCTTTGGTTTTGGTTTGTTTTTGGATTTCTCTGTGCTGAGCAAATGTACCCCCTCCCCCTACCTGTAACTACCTAAGTTAAATCCCAGAGAAGCAACTCTCTGTGTTTCTTATCTGTTCTTTTTAATGAAAGATTTTAGCCCCATGGACTTGTGCACATCCAGCTTCTTTAGGTAGCCCCTAACCTGACCTTCCGTCACCAAGGGCCTCTCTTCTTCTGTCCAATCTGCCATCTCCAGTGTAGTGGGCTGGGAGCTGGCCTTGCCTGTGAAAACTTGAATTAAAAAAAAGCATTGAGCACTTCAGCTTTTTCCTCATCCTCCATCATGAAGATACCTGCCTCATTCAGCAAGGGATCTACACTAGCCCTGATCTTCTTCTTGTTATTGACATACTTGTAGAACCACTTCCTGTTATCCTTCACATCCCTTGCTAGCTGCAACTACAATTATCCTTTGGCCTTTCTGATTTTATCTCTGCAATCCTGAGCAATATCTTTATGTACCTCCTTAGTCATCTGTCTAAGCTTCCACTTCCTGTAAGCTTCTTTTTTTTATGCTTTAGCTTAATGCAGAGTTCCCTGTTAAGCCACACCGGCCACATTCACTGTTCTTTCTGCTCATTGGAATGATATTTTCCTGTGCTCTTAGCAGGGTTTCTTTAAAATACAGCCAACTCTCTTGGACACCTTTCCCCTTCAGATCAGCCTCCCAAGGGATCCTGCCCATCAGTTCCAGGAGGGAGCCAAAATCTGCTTTTCTGAAGCCCAGGGTCTGCATTTTGCTTCCTTCCTTTTTTCCATTAATCAGCATCTTGAACTCTACCATCTTAGGGTCACTGCTGCCCAGGTTGCCATTCAGTTCTACTTCCCCGATCAATTCTTCTTTGTTTGTGAGCAGCACGTTGAGAGGTGCAAGGCCCCTAGTTGTTTCCTCCAGCATTTGTACCGGGAAGTTGTCCTCAACACCCTCCAAAAACTTCCTGGATTGCTGTATTGGCCTGCCAGCAGATGTCAGGGTAATTGAAGTCCCCCATGAGAACCAGGGCCTGTGATTTAGAAACTTCTGCTAGTTGTCCGTAGAATGCCTCATCCACCTCCTCCTTCTAGTCTGACAGTCTATAGCAGACACCCACCACGACATCCCCCTTTGTTGTCCTCTCCTCTAAACTTAATCCACAAACTTTCAGCAGGGTCATTTCCACTTCCATAATGGAGCTCTGAGCAGTCATAAAGCTCTTTTACATATAGCGGTACTCTCCCCCCTCTTTTTCCCTGCCTATCCCTCCTGAACAATTTATACCTATCCATGGCAGAGCTCCAGTCATGCAAGCTATCCTGCCACATCTCTGTTATTCCAATTATAGCAATGGTTTTTAATTATTTTTCTGTTTATCGTTTTATGTTTTCTTAATAAAATCTGTGAAATATACATATTTGGTCACTAGCATGAATATTCCTGTAGTGTGTAGCCTGATTCAGGAACTGGAACCTCATTGACAATCAAGTCCATCGTCAAACCTATAACCCTGTACAAATTACAGAAGAGCCAGAACTCAGGCAACAGAGCTTTTTACACTTCTCACCCTGGCTACATGCCTCAGCATGCCCCAGGAGAGGACATTTAAAAACACCCTGCTCTAGCCCAGCTCCAGCTCCTAGCATGTCAGTCAGCAGAGAAGCTTGCCTGCTTTGGCTGGGCTAACAAAAGTATGCTGCCAGTGTCACTGCCTGCCGTTTGGGGACTTTCAGCAGCAGGCTGCTCTCCTGTGACGGTCTCACCACTGTGCAATGACACCCTTGTTTGTCTGCCTGAATTTCATTGCCACTAACCAAAACAGCCGCCAGAAAATGTATACTCTTGAATTACATTATGTCATTTACTGTAGGTGTTTCCATTTCAAATCCCCACAGAAAGATTTCCGTTGACTGCAGTCTTTGGCTCAGGCCCTGGCTAAAATAGCAATGTGACAGAATGCCTTCTGGCTATGACTAATGGACAAGCAGAGACTTTTTCCATTGCTGTTTTTGACATGACTGGTTTAGTGATTATCTAACTTACATCCACAAGATAACAGCAAATCTAGCTGAAAAGGCCCAGCACAGGCAGAGATTAAAGGTGTGCATCACTAAAAGTGAAATTACACTTCCAGCATCAATGAAAATGGTAGTAAATATGGACAATGATTGGAGAACTTTTAAGCAGAGGTTTCAGCTACATCACCCAGCAGTTAGTGAAGCTGAAAAACTCAGCATGCAAAAAGTAGCTCTGTCTCTGACAATTGCAAGGTCAGAAGCATTCGGTAGTCATAAGATGTCTATTTACAAAGCAGAAGAAGAAAAAGACAAAATGGATGTAATTTTGCAAAAGTTTGATACACATTTGACAGCCGAGAATGAATAAAAGAGGTGCCTTTTGTTGTGAGACATGCAGTAACAACAAGGGAGCTATTTGATGGCTGTTGGAAAGACCTTCAGACTCTAAATTTTCTAAACTTAGGGATACAGTTTCTGTGAAGTTATAGCAGAAATGAGTCCAGATCAAATAACACTTGAAGGTAATGGTATTTTTTTAATAAAATAAAATAAAATAAAATAAAATCTACTTAGGGCACATAGAAACATAGTAGTGTGGGACCGCAAGGGACCTTACCAGGATCGACTTTGGTGGAGGAGAGGTGAGAGGGGTGACTGGCCCTGTCTCTGTGGTTTGATGGGTCCCATGCTGCTCTGCTGCCCCTCACCCCCCAGCCACGTTGTCCTTCATCTCCACCCCACTGTCTTTGACGTGGAGCCGAAGGCAGCGGAGCAAGGTGGCAGTGCAGAACCTGGCCTCTTCTCTGGACTGGCCCTCCCCACACCAGGGTGGGGGACAGCCAGTCTAGGGGCAGGGTTGGCTGGCTCACAGGCTGGGCTCCACTCTCCCACCCTGGCCTTGGGCTGTCTGTTCCACCCTGGGGCACGAAGGGCCAGCCCAGAGGCAGGGCAGGAGAGCAGAGCCATAGGGGGACCCCACAGGCCACTTTGCCCCCTAGAGACGGCCCTGGACCTCAGAAGGTCATCTAGTTCAGTACTCTACACTAATGACAGAGCCAAACATTATCTAGATGAGCCCTGAAAGGTGTCTGTCCAACCTGCTCTTAATATGTCCGATGATGGAGATTCCATAACTTCCCTAGGCAATTTATTCCAGCATTTACCTACCCTGATAATTGGAAAGATTTCCCTAAAATATCCACTCTAACCCACTTTTGCTGCATTTTGAGCCCATTGCTTTTTGTCCTATTCTTAGAGGTTAAGGAGAACAATTTTTTATCCCTCCAATTTTTAGCAACCTTTTCCATACTTTAAAACTCCTATCATGCTGCCCCCCCAGTCTTTTGTTCTGCAGCAAAAACAATCATAATTTTTCAAATCTTCCAATATAAGTCATATTTTCTAGATCTTTAATCATTTTTGTTGTTCTTCTCTGGACTTTCTCTAATTTGTCCACATCCTTCTGTAAATGTGGCACCCAAAACTGGGTACAATACGCCAGCTCATACTTAATCAGCACAGAATAGAGTGGAAGTATTACTTCTAATGTCTTACTTACAATGTTCTTGCTAATACATCCCAGGCTGTGTCCACACCAGGGTTTTATTTCAAAAAAACAACCGTTGTTTCGAAATAAAGCCCACCATGTCTGAATGACATTTCGTTATTTCAAAACAATGGGACCCCGTAGATTCAAAATAATGGCCATCATTATGAAACAGTAAAACCTCTCATGCAATCGAAATAGCTGTTGTTTTGAAACAGTTGTTTTGAAACAACACTGCTCGGACATGTTATTTCAAAATAATGGTTATTTCAAAATAACACTTTTGCCCTTCTCCTTCCCAGGATGCTTTCCTTTTTGTATATATTGGGTGGGGGCATGGCCCAGTGGGGGGGGGGCATGTTGCCACACCTCCCATACTGCCCCTCTCCTGAAGCGAAATAACATGTCCGCACACAGGGCATGCTATTTTGCTTTGAGGGTTTCCCTTATTTTCAATTAACATTTTTTTATTTCAATTTAAGTTATTTAGAAATAAGGATTTTATTTCAAAATAAGTTATTTTGAAATAACTTATTTCGAAATAACATTTTATGTGTGAACACAGCCCCAGAATGATATTTGCGTTTTTTGCAACAGTGTTATATTGTTGATTCAAATTTAGCTTGTGATCGATATGACCTCCAGTTCCTTTTTAGTAGTACTCCTTCCTAGGCATCTATTTAGCGGGTGTGTAACTGATTGTTCCTTCCTAATTGCAGTACTTTGCAATTGTTCTATTGAATGGTTTCCTATTTATTTCAGACCATTTCTTCTGTTTGTCCAGATCATTTTGAATTTTAATCCTATCCTCCAAAGCCCTTGCAATTCCCCTCAGCCTGCTATTGTCTGTAAACTTTACAAGTATCCTTTCTGTACAATTATCTAAGTAACTGATGCAGATATTGAATGGAGCCATGCCCAGAAATGATCCTTGTGGGACTCTCTTGTTATGCCCTTCCAGCTTGACTGTGAACCACTGATAACTACTATCTGGGACTTGTATTCTAACGGCTTATGTAACTACCCTTCAGTGGTTTCACTGAGGTTGTATTTCCCTAGTTTGTTTATGGGAAGGTCATTCAGAACAGTACTGAAAGCCTTACTAAAGTCAATATATCCCATATCTGCCACTTCCCCCCAACTTGTTACCCTGCCAAAGAAAGCTATTTAGTTGAGGTTTTTTTAATGATTTATTCTTTGCAATTCATGCTGACTGTTACTTAGCACCTTATTATCCTCTATCTCTTATTAACATCTACCCTAAATGTTTCTTTCAGAGCCATGTAGCATGAAGAAACAGGTAGCGCTCCTAGCATAGGTATTAATAGCAGTGTAGACCTTGGGGTTCATTGTAGATGAGTGAAGACATGCCATTGGAGTGTGGATAGGTACCTCAGTACACACCCTACATTCTGTGTACTTGCTCAATTCACGGCCATAGCCTCTTCTGTCCATGCTGCTATTTTTAGCTGTGTAGCATACGTCCACCTCCCTGCTGCTGGGGACTTCCCCTACCGTAGTAAAAGATGTAGCCTACGAATTAGCACCAGAGACGAACATTAAAATGAATACATTCCAAGGAAGATCTGATGTAGTTACATTATGCAACTGCTTGGGCTGGAGTGGTTTTTGCATCAGTAATAGGTGAAAATCCAATGAGTGACAGAACCTCCAAGGGTCAAAGGGGCACTGATTGGTGCTGTGGTGGTGGTGGAGAGAGGAAGGGGTGACCTGTGGCTAGTAGGAAAAAAATTAGATTTCTCCCTACATGTCCATGTTTGCAAATACCCCCAGAAGTTTCATGATGAAGACACAGGTCATGGCTCTACAGCAAAGGCTGTATTTTGCATGCACAGCAAAGATTAAATTTCTTCATTATATATGAGTATGGAAGTGTTTCTTTGCCAACTTTACAGCACTTGTGCTCTGAGGACAAAAGGAGTTTCATGAGTATTTCCAAGTAAGTTGATTAATTAGTCTAGGGCTTAAAATTCATTAAAAGTGATTCCTTCAAGAAAGTCAGCATATATTGCCTTGTCTGTGGCCACTTGATCTTAAAAACAGTATAGCTCAAGCTCCTCAATCTACCCATATACTGGTAATTAAAACTCAGTAAAAAGGAATACATAAACTACATTTGAAAAAACTAGATTGTAATTAAGCAAAATTAACAATTTGTGTATTAGAATTAGACTTGGGTCTAGAGTTCATGGCATTTTTATGGGATCTTTGTAACATCTGAGATAATCCAACTACTTATCACCCTCTCTCTTCACCTAATCCGCAAGAAGTAGCTTCATCCCTGACTCAGTTCCTGTGCTTCTACAAAGAAGAATTCCTCTCAGATGTATTAGATAACATTCATTGGAGTGTTGCCCCTCATTCATCTGTGCTAACTCCCTGATATCCCCTCAACATCATCTTTCTTCCTTTTCTCTGACAGCCCTGGTCATCCCTATTGCAGAGCTGAATGATGAAAGACAGAGCTGGGTGGAACGGTAAGGAACTATTTATTTGGTTAGAACACAGAGACCACTTGTTCCCCTTTGTCTTTCTACTAACAAAGTGAGTCCCAAGCAACACGTGCTTACAGCAAATATACATTTCAGCTTCTGAGAATACAAGCCTGCCTTTTTGTTTTGTTTTCTTAAAACTTGTATTCTTGTCCAAACTCTCTAACAACTAGAGCCTAATTCCTCATGTGTCTTTCAAATTGGGTGAATGCCTTCCAGTTTTGATATGACCTAACTCTCCTCCTCCACATTCCTGTAATAAGACCATAAGTCCTTCTTTAGCTGAGGTGTAACTCCTTTCCTCTAAAACAGTCACACTGCAAAGTGTCATGTTCTGGGATTTCTATAGTAAATATATCTGTATAAATTTTAAAAGTTAAATTAATTTATTTCATGATGAAGCATCTTGTATAACTAACTCAATAACAACTGCAAAATAAGGGCTGGATGGATACCAGCTGTTTTATAATGCTTACATTATGTGAATCAGCCACAAACCCAGCTGAATTGGTCATTATGTTTTCAGTGCCCTCTGTTTCTCCTGAGTGGCAGACAGCAGTTGGAGAACACTGCTGAACCCAGCCTTGAAAGTTAAAATACACAAAATATATTTTAAGGATGATATCAAATTTTTCAAAAGTGCCTGTGTCTTAGGGGCTTGAATTCCATTTTCAACAATGACCCGGGCACTTAGGGCTTGGCAAGCAGAGCCATGAGAGGAGCTGCAGGGTGTTCCCTGAACAGCGGCAGGGAGCTCCCTAACAGCTGTGGGGCTAGTGACATCAGACACCTGCAGGCACAAGATTCAGGGAAGCCTGGGGTCCTGGCAAAGCATAATAGATACTCCTATCCAATTTGATGAGAAGGAGAAAAATGAATCCCCGTCTGCCAAACAAATTAATTAATGGCATCTGGAAAGATGGTTGCAGATTCAGAAGAATTGATGCTTCATTGCACTGTACTGTGTAGAGTTGCTGGACAGGAACCTGGAGTAGTGAGTGGTCCCAGGTCCCCCTGCCAGTCACTGCGGGAGGGCATAATCAGAGCATTGCTAGAGAAGATTGCCTGAGATTCTTTGTGTGGAAGGACTTTGCTGCTTCTGGAAGGGTTATTCACATTGGGTATGTCTACACTTGCATGTCAGTTTGAATTAAGGAGGCTTAATTAAAACTAACTTAATACCTGTCTACACTGGGCTTTCATTAACTTGAATTTAGGAATTCCTTAATTCAGACTAATGAAAGCTTTGTTTGAACTAGTCAGACCTGCCAGTTAGTTCGAATTAACAAAGTGGACTAATTCAAACTAACATTAGTTTGACTTAGTCAATGTTGTTAACTCAAACTAGTAAGTTTGAGTTTAGTTCAAACTAAACTCAAACTTTAGTTTGAATTAACAAATTTGAACTAACTTTTCAAAGTGTAGACATGGCTATTTTGACCTGGCTGGAGGGCTGAGTCACAAGAGAAAGAGGGGAGTCATAGATTGAGAAAGATATGGAGTGTGGCAGAGTGCAGAGGTATCTAATGTAGAGCACCCTGCCACAGACACCAAATGAAAAAAAAAAGGCTGCCTTGGTATCTTTTTTAAAGAATGTTCACTTTATGTTTAACCCTTATAATGTGCCTTTCAGACAGGGAAGTAAATATTCCCCCCAATTTTACAGATGGGTAAAGTAAGGTACACGGTGGCAAATCAACTTGCCCAAGATTAGACAACAAATCAGTGGCAGTGCTGTGGTTATAACAAAGGACTTCTAGCTCTTCCATCTTGGACTTTAGACCTGTGCATCAAGGGAAATAAGTTATGAACAAGGTTTTGCAGCTTGAGTAAAAGGCAACACAAACATAACCACTTGCATAAAATTAGATAGTTGAAATTGCAATGTATTAAGTATATTGCAAGTGGTATTTTGAAATAAAATTATGACACAGGGGAAACAAACTAGAAAAACTTTGCATGACTTGAATTGCCATGGAAGAGACAAGTAAAACTGAGCTTAAAGATGAGTGCTCAGGCATCACCTCACAGTTCATCCAAGTCCTTTTAATGTCAAATGGAAAAATCCATTTCTAGATCTGATCTTACAATGCCTCGTCTTTTGCACCACCTACTCTGGTTCATTAAGAATATTTTGTGCCACTTCAGCAGAGCAAAGGACCCCTAAGTTTGACTTAGCTGACCAGGGGAGGGTCCCCATCTGTCTTGGGGAATCCCTGAGGCAGTGAATATGAGTGGAAAGAAGTGTAGTGGAGGGAAAGGTCATAATCAGGTGTCCTCAAGTACCAATGATGACTTTAGGAGCAGCCCTTAGTGGTTAGGGACAGCTGCAGTAAAAAAGAACCACCTGAGTAGCCATAATTTACATGGAGAATTTGCTTGGCGGCTGGGACAATCCTAGCTTTGGAGAGCAGCGAAGCTCCATTACTGCAATTTTTAAAGAACAGATTAGACAAACAGCTGTCAAAGATGATTTAAGATGGTACTTGGTCCTGCCATGAATGAAGGGGACTAGACTTGATGACCTCTCATGGTCCCTTTCAATTTCTATGATTCTAAGATTCTATATTAGTATTTGAGAAGTGAGATCAAAATCATCAAAGTCTCTACAAAAATTCAGCATAATGGTATGTTCAAAGTTCCTTAAATAGGTAGACAGATATAGGAGGAAATGACTTCATCTATCCTATGATCACACAGCACTGGATCAATGTTCCCTCTAAGCCGGTGATGCAGCTGAGCAACTTATGGATGCAGCTGAGCAAGTTCCTGGGCCCGGGTCAGGCCCCTGAGCCACTGCCCATCGGCTCCCCAAGTGCATCCATAACTTGATGTTGCATCACCAACTTAGAGAGGGAACATCGTATAGATTTTCTGATTGAGATGCCTCTTCAAATAGTTAATCTTCCATGAACTCCATGTCTTTCCTTTAGCAAAATCACAGCTTGTCTTGGCTTCTGCACATGACAAGCATAATATGCCATAGTCCTCAGAGTAAGAAAATAGCTAACCCAATTTGACATGCTGCACCTCTCCAGATTCCATAGTCTCAGTTGCAATTAATTCATTTAGCCATGTCATCTTAAAACTTCCAATACTTTTATATTTCTTGCAATCACTGCAATTGTCTTCCACCACACTGTTGGCTGTACACTTTGTCATTTTGTGTTATGAATTTGTGAAGCTGCTTGTGGGACAGCTTCTGATTTTTTGGTTGTCTGTAATCTCAGCTCACCTTTAGAAGATGGGAAACTATATAAGCAAATGTGTGAGCAATTACACAGATAAGAGCTGATGATCACCAATAGCCAAGAATCTATAT
>ML681966.1:93168723-93229782 GCA_007922195.1 Podocnemis expansa | reverse complement strand
TCATGAAAATATATGGCTTCATTTGGAAACTACATGGCAGTGTGCGTCAAATGAATTAAAGGTAGCAAGGAGTGCCACTGCAATGGCAGAGAAAACATTGCGAATCACTGACATGTGGCAGCAATGACTTGAAAAGGAAACAATATGTTTCCTTACACATCAACACTCCCCTCCCCGCTGCGTGGCATGAGTTTACCCCCGCTTCTAATCTGCCCCCAGCCCCGGAGCCCCCACACTGACTCCTCCGCTCACCCGCCTCTGCTCCCCGCCAGCCCCGATCGCCCAGCTCTTACGCTCCTCTCCAGCCCCGATTCTCCACTCCCCGCCAGCCCCGATCTCCCAGCTCTTCTGCTCCCCACCAGCCCCGATCCTCGGCTCCCCACCAGCCCCAATCCCCCGGCTCCTCCGCTTCTGCTCCCTTCCAGCCCCTCCCGAGGCTTCCTGGCACCCAGGAGAAATGCTTCTGGGGCCAGGCATGGCTTGTGGCTGCTGGACCTGCGCTGGGGTCAGCGCTTGCTGTGCCAGTGAGCGGCAGAAGCTGCGCTACTGCTCACTGGCGCAGCTTAGAGGGAACACTGCTGGATGTTCCAACTTCGCTTGGTTTTCATTTTGTGAAATTGATACTTTTACATTCATCCTTCTCACTAGCCTCCCTCTTGCTGGTGCTTCACACTCACTGTCTTCGGTAGTCTGGTGGATCAGCATAGCCATTCACATACCAGTTACTGGTCTGGTGGTGAAAGTAACAAAAGGAAACTTGGTTCCTTTTCGGTTTGTGTGTTTTCCTCTTCTATGCATGTAGTCCTTTCTGAGTCACAGCATGGAATCAGGAACAGTCATGGGGATAAAATATTTTATTATGGGAGCTTTTGGGGTTGTCAGCTGCAGAAAACTGAGGCAAGAGTCAGAATCTCAAGTGGGATTCAGAGTTGCCATACTGGTGCTTTGAATTATGATAATAGCTTTAATTAAAGCATGAGAACTAAATTTTCTTCTTACCAGGTACAAATGACTTTGTTGCCTTAATTGCAGGTTGTTCAAAACTGGTGCTCAGAAGTGTGGGTTTGTGTTCCCATGGAACATCATTTAAGTTTTGAAAGCAAACATTTTGCAGCTTTTGAAGACTACAGAGGGAAAAACAAGTTGAGTTATCTGAGAACTCTAATTAATGCCTACGTATAATTGACTTTGCTGAAATACTTGGTATTATTTTGATGGCCTGATCTCTTAGGGTGTGTTCACACAGCCTCCTTATTCCGAAACAATGGAGGTTCTTTCAAAATCAGGTTTCGGCTGTTCACATGACGCACGGTTCTTTCGAAACAAGTTAGACCTAGTCTGTGGGTGAAACAACATTGTTTTGCAATGGTTGTTTCAAAACAACGCCGTGCGAACGTGTTGTTTTGAAACAATGGTGGTTTCGAAATGACTTGTTTCGAAACAACTGTCGTCTGAACATGTTGTTTCGAAATGATGGTGAGTCGTTTCGAAATAACTGTTGTCCAGAATTGCTATTTCAATTCCAGCTTTTCTCCTTATTTCGAAGTGACTTTTTTGCTAATTCGAAATAAGTCACTTCGAAATAAGGTGTTATTTCGATACAAGTTGTTTTGGAACAACCATATCGAAATAAACCCCTGTGTGAGACCACAGCCTTAGATACAGCATTGCAGTAGCTAAGCGTTGTACATTGCATCATGTGCAAAACAATATGATCTGTTCATTACCACATGCCAAGGCAGCAGGAGAAAGCCCCATTGTCACTGAATTATATCAACACTGTGCAAGTAATTTATCAGTTGGTATGGTCTGAATTTCCTTCTGCAATTCCTCTTTACAGGGTAATTTGAGACATACCACTTCCAAAATATGGACTAGCACTTCTTGATTTATTATAGCAGGTTATCATGACATTCAGTTGCTTTTGAGTTAATACTATCCATTTGTCCTATCAAAAACAATTATAGCAACATAAGCAAGTTTCCGGATTCTGCAAAGATGGGGAATGCTGACAGTTAGGCTATCTTCATCTCCCTTTGGAACTGACTCATTTCTATTGGCGTCTATTGAATATAGCAGATGAGCTCACTTTGTCTTCAGATGGCCACATACTTTTAATTTTTAAGGTTTCCTCACTTCTGAAACTCATGCCATTTATCAGAGAAAAGCTGTAAGTGCAGTGCAATTTCAGTCCTCTTTTAAAGTCCAAATCTCAGAGCAAAGTGCAAGTATTAGAGAGAAAATATTTCTCAATCTAATGCATCACAAGCATAACTCAACCCTTTTAAGTTGGAAAATTTCTCATCTGCTTCAGTTTAAGGGAGAAATCTTAGATCAAAACTGCAAGCATCAGAGGTAAAATATTGTTCAATATACTGCAATTTAGAATATCTCATAAAATTCACTGGGTAAGGTGCAAGGTTCAAAGTGCCTTTAGCACAAGTACAAAAAGCAAAGATTGCCATTTAAAATAAGCCTTGGGAAAAAATCAAGAGTAAGCTGAGTGTAGACAATTAAAAAATAAAGTTTTGACTTAATGGAGTAACCTCATGGGGACACTGAGAGGGAGGATCTCAATTCTAGAGTAATGTCCTCCCTTGGTCATTGGACATCAGCTGTAACTATAGCCACAAGACCACAGAACCCCATTCATTTTCAGGTCATGTAATGCCCTGTTCTGTTATGGCAGGAGGGCTAACAAATCCAGCTCTATTACCCTGTGGTCATGGGCTGGTAAATCCTACATCTTGAAAAGGGGTGAGGTTAGATGACCCCTATGCTTCCTTCTAAGTCTATGGTTCTATCACTCAGTGAATATAGATAGTGCCATCAGATACAACTACAGCAGGGGTCAGCAACTTCTGCCAGCCCTCATGCCAACACTGCCCATGGTACCCTCAGTGGGTGCCATGGGCAAGCCGTTGGTGTCGGGGCCAGCATCCGCTCCTGAGAGCAGAAAGCAGCCTCTGGGGGCCAGGGCTGGCCAGCACCCCCCCCCCCCGCAGCAGCAGGCAGCCTCTGGGGGTCAGGGCTGGCTGGCACCTGCCCTCAGAAGCGGCAGCTCTGGGCTGGTCGACCCACCCCGCTCCCCTCTAGCCCTGCCCACCGGAGGTCAAGGCCAGCAGGGGCTAGGAGCCACATGCCACAGCTTTCTTGTCTCTCCTGTTCACACTCCTCAGTGGGGAAATGCAGCCAGAGGGGTCCTAAGAGAGCGAGGGGTCTGAGCAGAGCCACGTGCCGCTCAGGTCTCGGCCCCCATGCCATCTTCAGCATGGGTGCTGGGGGTTGCCAACCCCTGAACTAGAGTTTCTTAATGCTGGAGACTTTTAAGGACAAGATTCTGTACCATATTTGGAGCTCTGTGTCAGGGAAGGCAAGGAATATAATCTTGGGGCTCTCTGATGCAATAAGGGCACTGTATCATCCTCTAGGATATGCTGACCTGCAAGCTCCATTGGCAGATGTGTTGGGAATATAGGGTCCCACCTCTTTCCCAACCCATTTAGGTGCCTTGCACCCCCAAGGATGTAAGAAGGTAGTAGCTAGCGACTGCAGTTGTCCTTTGCACAGGTGTTACAAGGGAACAGAAGAGAGTCCTTTCACCTTGTCTCTGCCCTGGCTAACATGTGGAGACTCTCATTCTAAACCATCCACCCAATACCATGCAGTTCTCTCAGTGCTGCAAGCAGCTTAGTTACACAGTGAAGGGGGCAAATGCTGCCCACAGGCTGGATACATCCAGCTGACTACTCCTGGCCCACCCCCCTCAGCCAGTGCTGCACTGCTCCAGGGCTGGGACTATGCTGCCTCCTTTCTTCCCCCTGGCCGGTGCTGAACATACCACTCTACTCCACTCCAATGTGCCCTCTAAGGGGAGAGAGCAGCTGAGCAACTCCTGTAGCTCGTTGCACCCCCCTCCCCACGGGGCCTGCTGCACAGCCCCCCCCCCACTCGCCCCCCCACAGCCCCCTCCGCTTGTGCTAGGCCCCCACTCCCGGCATCGCCCCCCCCGGCCCCAGCATCACCCCACCCCGCTCCCACTCGCCCCCCCGGTCCCAGAATCACCCCCCTGGTCCCACTTGCACCGTGGTCCTGGCATCGCCCCCCCCGCCCCTGCAAGCCCCCCCCACTTACCCCTCCTCCTCCTACCCCCCCCGCTCCCAGCAGCACGCCCCCCTGCTCCTGCTCTCCCCCCCTCCCAGCCCCCACAAACTTACCTCGGGGCTGGATTCGAGGCAGGCCCAGCCCTAACTCCTGGGCCAGAGAAGCTCTACGGAGCATGCCCAGATTTTCTGGGCATGCTCCGTTAAAGCTTTTCTGGGCGGGAGTTTTCAAAACTCCCTGCTCCACAGAAGCTCCCTCGAAGCAGTCTGGCTGCCAGCAGTGCGCTGCCGGCTGCCTTCCCTGCGCTGCTGGCTGCGGCGGGCTGCGCTGCAGCGCGCCAGCGCAGCTTAGAGGGAACATTGCTTCACTCTCCCCCTGCTAGCTCTTGCTTTGATTTGTTTAAATCACAAATAACACTACAGGTGGTTCAATGCCATCAGCAAGATCAGGTCATCAGACATACATTGAGAACGGAGTACCGTACCTTCAATACTGGATAGCCTGTCTTCACTCAAAACTATGCTTCGGGAGCTAAACGGGTTGCAGCAACAGTCATCACCCAGACAGGACTTGTTTCCTACTCTGTCCAGACAGCTGATGGCCTCATTTGGTGACAACATTTAGATCAGTTGCTACTCAGTCATAGCCACCCATAGGATGCACCTCAAACTGACATAACTGACTTCACGCTTATAGATGATATACTATCAGGGCAGGATGCAGCTATTCATGTCTCTCCTGCTCCAGCCACCTCTTCAATGCCTTTGGCCTCCTCCCTGGACCAACTAGACACAACATACTTTCTGGTTCTGGCTACTTCCTCCGTACTTGTGGTCACACCACCACCAATACCACCTTCTGGTGTGGGCACACCAGAAATTCACTGTAATCCACTTAGAGAGAGAAGGCCTCCTAATCAACTGGATCTTCAGCTAGTGGTGGGCAGAATAAATGCCAGGGTGGAGGGTTTTTTTCATTAGAGAGGGAGGAATATGTGGTGTTTTGGACTACCTAGAGTCATTGGGGTTGGCATTGTGATAAATGGGAGGATTGTTTTAGTGCTTGGGAAACTTGTCTGTCTGGTTCCCTCTCTGCTCTTAGTTCTCTTTCAGTGAAGGTTCCATACAGAGCTCTCTAAGTATGCTGCATCAAATTATTGGATTATAATTCACCTAAAATATGACACTATCAAACAGTACACATTCTCGGCGTCAAAGATTTTACCATTCATGATAGACAAAACAACAAACACAAACTAAGTCCCATGACAGTTCACCAAAATCAAAGCAAGGGCCCCATTCAAAGAAGGAGAAATGTGTTTTGTATAAATCAGAGAACAAAAGGTTCCACAAAGGTGTGATTTTTTTTTTTTTAAGGAGGGACTTAAAGGAGATAAGAGGTGCCTTCCTGGTAGGAAGAAATATCCCTCTTCAGGGGAGCATGATGGAAGTTTCTATGTAATGAGTCTTAACCAAAAAATTCAAAGGGAAATGGAAAACAAAACAAAACAAACAAATGGTTAGGCAAGGTTGACAAAAGACAAACAGATAACAAAAGGAAAACTTTGTTAGGGCAGGAGTCACCAGATGACACGGTTACCTGTAGTCTTACAAATGCATTTTCCTAGATGGCAACCAGTCTTTAAAGAATTGTAGTATTGTTATCTTTCAATTCAGTTGTTTTCAAATGACAGGTCAGGGCCCAGTATTGTGTCACAAACCCTTAGGTACTGGGTTGTGCTGACCCCTGCTACCACTGCTGAATGACTGGCAGGAATTGCTCAAAAATGTAATTGTGTTGTGGGCACAAATGATTTTTCGAACAGGCTCCTGAGGAAAAAAAAGTTTGAAAACCACTCTTTTGATGCAAAAACAATGAGAGTCCTGTGGCACCTTACAGACAAACACATTTCTTTGGACTAAAACTTTCATGGGCTCTAACCCACTTCATCAGATGCCCCAGCAGCAGAGGCAGGAGCCAGGGGCATCTGACGAAGTGGCTGAGTGCCCATGAAGGCTTATACCCAAAGAAATCTGTTAGTTTTTAAGGTGCCACAGGACTTTTGTTGTTTTTGCTGTACACAGACTAACATGGCTACCCTCTGGATCTTTTAATGCA
Organism: Podocnemis expansa; assembly: GCA_007922195.1. NCBI lineage: Eukaryota > Metazoa > Chordata > Testudines > Podocnemididae > Podocnemis > Podocnemis expansa. The sequence continues at coordinate 93,223,560 of ML681966.1, read as the reverse complement.
CTTTCTTTGGGTGAGGGGAAGGAGCTATTGTAGACAGCAGATATGGCTTCAGTTGGAGTCAATTCTTGGGGCAGAATTGCTCTCAGGACTTGGGGATTACTGCTTGGTCTAAGATTTCTGAATGAGGAGTTTGCCAGTGTGATGTGTGGGACTGCCTCTGTTCAAGAGCTGTTATATTCAGCATAAACAAGCAAGATGTAGTGAGACTATACCCAGACTGTGCATCACTGATTTCTCCTCCAGAAGGAAACCCATTCATAAGTCCCCAACATCTGTTTCTGCTCAACAGAGTAGTGAGCAGTATGTGTGCAAGATAAATTAGCATACCCTGATATTTTGGAAATATACCCAAATATTCCTATAAAAAGTATCCTTCCTCGGAAGTTGGAAACCATAAATGTAGAGAGAGAGAGAAACATAGTGCACTAGTATGCAAATTTTCAAAGCATGGAGAAGAAGGCTCAGTGATACAAAACAACTGGAAAAAAAAATGATGGAGTACAGCCCAGAGAGATGCCCACAATGGAAATGGCTGGTTACGGAGCTACTGACAGCTGAGTGCAGTGGTCACCAGATTTAAGTTCCAGTTTATTCTAGTGATTAACTGCAGATTACATTCACAGTTCAGTAGTGGATTCAATTTAACAAATCTGGATGCATCAAAGCATGTTAAAATTGTGGCAGAAGACAAAAGTTATTTCACTGGCTGGACATACGTTTCAGTCTCAGTCAGACAAAGAATCCAGTCCATTGAAAACTGCTGTTGCTGAGGTCAGAATGAATGACCTTCCTTTCTTCAGCCCCAGAACTCACAACATGAAATTGCAGACCTATAATGAGAGATAGACGGTGTGACTGAGAAATCAGTTAATGCAGAAGAGGATGGCCAAGACAAATGAAATTATGAACCAGAACTGCAAGGAAATTAAGAATAATCAAAGTAAAGTTAGAGAGTAGGAAAAGAGAAGAATATAAATTAAAGAAAAATGAATTAAGGGATATGTCAAAAAAAAAAGAAAAAAGAAAAAGAGGGGGGCAGACTAGAATCAGAGGCTATGCCCACATGTACATCATTATTTCAAAATAAGTTGTTTTGAAATCAGTTATTTCAAAATAAAGTCCTTAATTCAAAATAAGTTAATTCAAATTAAGAAAATGTTAATTCAAATTAAGGGAAAAGCTCAAAGCAAAATAGCATGTCCAAACAGAGGAATTGCTATTTCGCTTTAGGAGAGGGGCACCATGGGGGGTGTGGCAACATGGCCTCCTCCCTGGGCCATGCCCCCACCCAATATAGGTTAAAAGGAAGGCACTCTGGGAAGGAGAAGGGCAAAAGTGTTATTTTGAAATATGGTTATTTCAAAATAACACATCTGTACAGCGTTATTTTGAAATAACCATTTTGAAATAACAGCTGTTTCAATTTAAAGAAGGTTTAAGCTATTTTGAAATGATGGCTTTTATTTCGAAATGACGGAGCCTGTCATTTCAAAATAAGAATGCGTCTTGTTGACCTAATCTCTTTTATTTTGAAATAACCAGTGTTATTTTGAAATAAAAGAGACGTGGACATACCCTGAGAGAAATCTTGGCTCTGTTGAAGTTCATGACAACACTCCTATTGACTTGAATGAGGCCAAGACTTCACAATCAAACAGGAATGGGACAGTGCCAAATGAAGTCAAAGAAGAAGAAAATGCCAAAAGAAATGGAAGGAAGAGGGCGGAACAGAAAGGTAGAGAATGAGCTTAAAACAAGAAAACTGTGTACTTTTGAGATATTTGCCATAAGCCAACATGAAAGCAGTAGCAGAGGTCGGAAATGTAGGGAGAGAACCCCCGCTGGGTGGGAGTGGAAGTACAGGGTCACGATTACAGGAATGAGCAGAGATGGATATAGAGACTAAAGCACTGAAAGAACAGATCAGGAGCGGCTTAGAGAAAGAGAGAAGAGAGGGATTGATGGAATGACCCATCTGGATGTAGGACTGGAAAGGGCCTCAAAAGAGCATCCAGTCTGTCCCCCTACAGCGAGGAAGGGCCACAGAAATCTGGGTCATCTCTAACTGGACTTTGTTCAACTTGTTTTTAAAAACCTCCAGTGTTGGGATTCCATTAACTCCCTTAGTAACACATTCTAGTACATAGGTATCCTTATAATTAGAAAGTTTCCCTAATATCTAACCTAGATCTTCCTTGCTGCAAATTAAATTTCTTATTTTTGTCCTACTCTTGGTGGACTTGGAGAACAGCTGGCTGCTGTCTTCTTTATAACAGCCCTTGAGAGACCTGAAGAGTTATCAGGTTGTTCCCCCACCTTCCCCAGTCTCCTTTTCTCAGCGCTTAACAGCCCCAGTTTGTTTTAACCATTACTAACAAGTTGGTTTCCAAACCTTCATGTAATTGTTTTTGCTCTCCCCTGGGCTATGATTTGTCTTAATTATCCTTAAAGCTTGGCATCCCTTAACTGGATGCAGTACTCCAGTGGAGGCCTCACCAGTGCTGAGGGGAGTGGGATAGATATCTCCAGCGTCCTGTGTCATTCATACCTGCCAATACATCTCAGAATGACAAAGGTCTATTTTGTTACTGCCACTCATTCTTGACTCTCATTCAATCATGATTCCCTGTAACCCCCTCTCTTCTGGAATACCACTGTCTCACCAGCCATTACCCATTTTGTAGCTGCATTTCTGGAGATCAAGAAAGGAGGGTGTTTTGTGATGGAGAACAGCTGGAGAGTGAACCATGATGGTGAGGAAAAGGTTAGTCATAGACCACATTTGCTAAAGACATGGTTAGGGGATTGGCTGATGTGATGAATGAGAGATTTAACCAAAAATGGGAGGTTAACAAAGAGGGGAGGAGAAAAGAAAAGAGCTATCAATATGGAAATGGATGATATCTAAGCACACCTCCATGATGCAATTCACACACTCCGTCCATGATAGGGAGCACCACAAGGTCACCCAGAGGAGACTTCCACCAGTGCACACCACTCTCAGAACAGGTAGCTAGACTGATGATTCCAAATAAATACAAGTTGAAACAGGTACATAGAAAGCCAGTGTTATGTCAGCGTGCTTGCTCAGTTTGGTGCCAATAATGACACAGGGAATTTTGTGATTAATGCATTGCATCAGGCAAGTTTTTTTGGGTTTTTGTTTCTTTTCTTATTTATTTATTTATTTATTTATTTTGAGAGGAAGGGATGATTTGAACTGATTTTACTGACTTCCTCATTAAAAATAGAGTTCCTTGTGCCAGTTTTTCCAACTAGCCAGGAAGCCCTCCATGTCCTCTGTGCCTGGCAAACACTACTGATTTTCTATCCAGTTTATTGAAAATGATATGCCAGGGAAAGAGTCCAGTGACTGACACAATTATACATCAGTCAACCCATCCTGAGAAAAGCAGTAGTGATTAACATCTTTCCTACATGTTCAAAATGGAAGAGTTATATCTGTATTATTTCTTTCACTGTTGCAGTGTATCATGTATAATCGCACAATTGTGGTAGCAGGGCCCTATGTAAGGTGATTATAAACCACTGCAGCTCTGATTTAAAATTAAGCAAAGAAAGACAGAAAAATCAAAATTAAGTTTCCCAGTGGGCCCAGTGTTGTCCTAACTGGAGTCACTCCTGGCCCCAGGTAGGGCTGCATGGTGGTCATTCCCCTAACCCAGCCCTGCCCCTTCTCCCCTAGCTCTCAGTATCACCCACAATATACAATTTCTACACTCAGATGTGGATCTTAGATCAAAAAGTTTGCCCACCATTGCTCTGTCTAGAGGACAGCTGGTCACCCTCTCACCATTTGTCTATCCAGAGCCTAGAGAAGTGGAGCACTGATCATGGTGGGCACCTCCAGGTACTACTGTAATTAAAATAAGTAAAGTCTATCATGTGCATTAATGCTGCAGGAGCAGAGCTTAATGGACCATATACAAACTCAGGAACAAGGAGAAGGATGTTGTAATCCTGGCAGACCAGGATGGCCTAGAGTGTATTCAGGTCAATTCACCTGTGTATTAGTACAGGTCACAGTAATGGTTATATGTATAAGAGTGTATTGGGTGTGTGAACTTCATGAAAACAAGTGGGATGTTGCTTGACTTTTTTCACTTATCTGTTCCTGCTATACTGTAACAGCAAACATTCCATTGTGTATACTACTGTAACTAAATAACCCACCAAAGAAATCATGTGAAATGTTAATGAAAGACTTAAAGATGTTAACAGAAAATGCCAATTTCAAAGCAAGTGGCCATTAAGTAGGAGGGTTAGAGGTCAAAAGACAATTCATTTTTTTTCATAACTAATAAACCTTTAGTTAGTTTACTTTAGAATTGACTAACAGGGTTGTCTTTGGTGCGAGAGCTAGAGAATCAATTGATCTGGGGTAATTGACTGGTTTCTTGGAGCAGCCTGATGTAGTGTGATTTTGGGTTCAAGTGACCATTATCAAAAAGTTAGTTTGTTTCAGCAGCAATATAGGCTGGAGAGCCTAAAGGTACTCTCTATGGGTATGTCTACACTGAAAAACGATTTTTTTCGAAATAAGGAGGCTTATTTCAGAAAACCTTTATGCCTGTCTTTGCAGGCGTTTTGGTATTTCAAAATAAGCACTTTGGTTTTTTTCAAAAAAAATGAAGCACTGTTTCAAAATACTAAAACCTGGACTTATTTTGAAAGATCAATTCTTTTGAAATAGTTATTTCAAACAAAGCCATTCCAAGCTGCAGAACAGGCTTTTTTTCAAAATAATGAACCAATACCAGACAGTGGTTCCCTACCTTTCTATCAAAAAGAGTTTACGGACCTCCTGGCCATTGCCACTGCAGGCAGGATTTGGCCCACATGGCCAAAATCCAGGCAAGGAGCAAGAGCCACTGTACCTCTAGCCCCCTCCCTGTCCCCACATAGACAAGCAGAGGCACCACCCCCATGGCCCCCCGCTGACCCCTGCAGGGAAGGCAACCCCTGAAGTGGAGTGAAGCTGAGCCGCTGCAGCCATCAACAGCCAGAAAGCAGCAGCAGCAGGTACACCTCTATGCACCCCACTCCCACCAGGATCCAGCCCTGGTGGGAGCATTGGAGCCACAGCTGGGTTCTGGCACAAGTGGCGACCAGCGCCATGGACCCGCTGCAACAGGTCCACAGAGCGTCAGGGGGAATCTTTGCTGTATACTGTTCGCTGCTGTCCCCTGTTTCAAAATAGAGAATCTAGTGAAGACTCTATTTCAAAATAAGAACTCTTCCCTTATTTCAAAATAGAGAGTCTTCCCTGGACTCCTATTTTGAAATAATAATTTCAAAATAATATAAATTTGAAATAATTATTTTGTAGTAAAATCAAAATAGTTATTTCAAAATAAATAACTATTTTGAAATATCTTTGACAGTGGACATAGCCTATGACTCCATGGTAAGACTGGCACAGGGAACCAGGAGTTCACATTCATTACTGGCTTGATGAAATCTTATTACAGAACACACCACCAGTGTGTGGTGTCTGCCCTCTTTCTGCTCTCAGAGCTGTGAGGCACTTCAAACAGTGTGACAGATGTGATAGTTTCTTTATACCTAACCCTTTCACTGCCATTCTAGTCCAACTGATTTGCTTACTTAGCTCTAGAACTGTTCCTTACCACTAAATAGTTCATACCCCTACCCTGAATTTATGTAGTAACTGCTTAGGGGTCATGTAGGAATGGAGATGCAGAATGATGGCTGTAGTTCAGTAATCAGGTTAGCACAGGCTTAATTTTATGCCCATAACCTCACTGAAACCAGCTGGTAATACTAATATGCTCAAAGTTAAGCGTGTGATTATCTGCTTTCCTTTGATCCAGTGAAGTTTGTTGACAGAGTACTAAATACATTTGTCCTGACTTTCAATCCTTCCATAAGAAAACTTCATGTTTCCCAGATGTACAAATGACTACAATATCGTAATATGTTTCTGTTTAAAGTAATAGTTATTTACTACCTTAATTTTCCCTTAATGACACTTGAGGCCTGGAAATAAATATAAAGCACACTGACATGTCATATGCAATTCTTATATGGATAGAGCCATCTGATTCATTTCTAGTGCATCTGATGAAGTGGGTTGGAGCCTATGACAGCTTATGCCCAAAGAAATCTGTTAGCCTATAAGGTGCCACAGGACTCTTATTGTTATTTCTAGTTCTGATGCTGATGAAGAACAGAGTTTGGACCTCATTCTGGAATGCCCTTTGCTCCTCAAGATTGCCCTCAAATAATTGTGTCCCCTGGAAACCTCACCAGCAGATACTGAGAATATGGCCTGGTCTTTCCTTTCTAAACAGAATCCCAGTCTAGGATCTGTAGGTACATCTACACTGGAGCCTTAGGCCAACTTCACATTCTTAAGTCAACTGAAGAAGCTTTGCATCCACATCGGGCTTTTATTAAATCACCTAACTAGAGGGTTACCCCTCTTCTTGCTGTTTGTTGGCTTACTGCAGGAAGTCTCATTCCTATCTCCCTTTTCCCTTCCAAAAGATAAAAGGCCCCTCTACCTGATTTTCTTTTTGTTTTAAACTAAATAGGTTTTTTTTTCACTTTAATTTAAAAAATTCTGAGGAAAAATCATTTTTCTGATAAGCTTTATGAAAGATAATGAGCTAAAGTAAGTGAGCTATTTCTTTAGAATTAGAAGCCATCAATAAAGTTGTACAAAATATTTCAAATGAAAGTAGCTGATGCTCAGAATCTGAGGACTGAGTCATTTCATCTCAAACTAATAACCAAGTCAATTTGGTTAATAAACACTTAATTTTGTCAGTTTTGTCTGAAAACCACCTCTTCCTGTGAAAATATGCTAATCTCTGAGGAACATTTGGCAAATTCCATAGAAGAGATGTCTTCAAAATTCATAGTTTTGTGTATAGTTTCTCATACATTTTCACTCTGAAATCAGCCTTCTTCTTAAATCTCAATGCTGTTGCAAATCAGAGAGTAAGATGAAGCCTGAAGCAAAATCGTGGTAGTTTTGGAACAGAAACTTGAAAAACTCCTGCACTCCAGCTTTGTTCTGTTATAGGCTCTCGCCAGCAACCACTTTTGTTCCATATCATCTGAAGATTCCCCTCTGCTACAGAAATGCTCTTACTGCTATGTAAATTGCTTTGCTGCATTCTTTGCTATTCTGTAAAACTGTTGAGATAGGGATGACAAGATCATGCAACATCTATTCATGATTAGAGATCTAGGACAAAATATTTAGATATAGTTAAAGCTGTGACCTTCAAAAGCCAATACATTAAGAAAAAAAAAAACCACAGCCATCATGGATAAATTTACCTCCTGTTATCAGTTTATTATACCAAAGAAAGACACTGAATTAATTTGTGTCCCACTTGACAAATCTGATAACATAGGTTTGGGGGTCCTGCAATGATCAACTTCTAAAGGATACCTTTTTACAACTAGCCCACTTTAGGGATAGACATGTTAGTTTAGTTCAGGAAAACAAACAAGGAGTCCTGTAGCACTTTGAAGGACTAACAAATATATTTATCACATGAGCTTTCATCAGAAAAAATCCCATTTCACCAGATGCTTCGAAACTTTTCTCCCCACAAAAGCTCTTGCCATAAATAAATTTGTTAGTATTTAAAAGTGCCACAGGCCTTCTTGTTTGTCTTACTTTAAGAGTGTAAATCCCTGTGATCAGGTCATAGAATATGTCCACACGTACGTTTTAAATAGAAATAACACTGGTTATTTCCATTTAAAAACTGTTAGATCCACATGGTACTTTCTTGTTTCGAAATGACGAGCTTCATCATTTCAAAACAAGAAAAGTTATAGCGATTCAATAAAACCTGGACTGAAAGTGAAACAAGGGTTAGAGTGAAACCCTTATATCAATATAACACTGTACGGATGTATTATTTCAATATAATGATTGTTTTGCTTTAACAATCTATGACCTTTCTCCCAGGGTATATGGCACCCTGGAAGGAAGGGCCAGGTTTCAGAACCCCAGCCAAAGAGTGGGGTGTGGAAGGGACTCCCTGCACCTGCCGGGAGGTAGGGGAAGAGACCCTGCAGCCCTCTTCCCCGCCGTCCACCGAGCGCTAAAAAAGCCAGGCGTAGGTGTCCCCTCTTCCCTGCTACCCAGCCAGTATGCCGGGAGTGCAGAAGGAGCATTTCCCACAGCCAGGGTCCCTTCCCCCGGCACCGGCAAGCATGCTGCAGCCCGGCGCAGGGGAGCTCTTTTTCCAACCACCCAGCCAGCACTTCAAAAGCCAGGCACCCTGGTATCCGTTCCCCTGCCACCCAGTGAGCACTTGGGGAGCTCAGCGTGAGGGGATCCCTTCCCCGCCGCCCGGCTTCCTTGCCAGGAACCAGGTGTATGGGTTGCCTTCCCTGCCGCCCTGCTTTCCCCACAGCCTGACTAGTGTGGGGGAAGCCGGGCACACAGGGATCCCTTTCCATGCCACTGGCTGTGTCCACACACACAGAGTTAATTTGATTTAAGTTAAATAGAAATAAGTTAACTCAAAATAAAATCATTAAATTGATTTAACTTAAATTGAATTAAGGAAAAACACCAAATTAAAATAGCAAGTCCAGACACAGGACTTGCTATTTTGATTCAGGAGAGGGGCACCATGGGAGGTGTGGCAACGTGGCCCACCTGGAGAAAAAGGCTTTTTTTTCCCCCTGAAAAAGCACACCAGTATCTCAAAATACCAGCATGCTTTTTTGGCAATGTTAAACCTCATTACATTTCAGAAAAAAAAAGCCTTTTTTGAGATAGCTTTTTTGAAAAAAGTCATTAACAGATATGGCAAAGGCTTTTTTTGAAAAAGCCTGCCTATCTTTTCCATTGCCTTGCTTTTTTTCAAAAAAGAAAGTCCGCTGTAGACTTTCACTTTCAAAAAAAAAAAAAAGCCACTGTATTTCAGGACAATGAGTGGTCCCCAGACCACTCTCCCAAAATCACATTGTTGAAAAAAGTTATTTTGAGATAATTATTTCAAACATATTTTGAAATATTTTTTCTGAAAAAAGGTTTTTTTTAAATGCTAAGCAATGTAGACATAGCCCTAGAAGTTTTGACCTTACTAGGGTCTTGACAGAAATCTTTCTAATAGAGTACATCTCTTTTGCCTTAGTGTCTCCAATAACTGGCAACCTACAGGTCTAATAAAAACCAAAAGCTTCCTTAGTCATTTTTGTCTCCAATATCAAAATGAGACATGAGAGAGAGGCTGTAAGGACTTTCAGCATTGCTTTGGACAAGTGATTCTTTCCTCATAAGTCTAGTTATAAAGAACTAAGGAGAACTCTAATTTGTATTGAACTTCTCAAACATCTCCTGAAGTCTTTCAGCATTGCTTATCTAAAACTGTTAAATTTCCTTGTATGATGTTGTTCTTAAATAGTTCCTAAGTAGTCCTTTCATCTGGAAATAAAGGTAAATCAGAGGGTAAGAGCAAATCCTTCTTCATCTAATACACAACCCTTGCAAGTCCATAGCAACATATAGAGTCCTTTGATTGGCCTCCAGCAGGATCATTTCATCTGTATAAAATCAAAGGCTCTGTTGTAAAGTATGCACCTCTGAGTGGCAAGGATGAGAAATCCTTCCAGCCTAATTCATCTCTCATCCCCCCAAGGGATTGTGGACAGGGCTTGGCTACTGCATAGGTGCTGCATACTAGGGCTGTGCCCATTACACCAGTTCCTGGCCTTGTGGGATGACCTCTGAATCTGAACTTCCATTTTAATATGTGTTTTAGTCCTTGTGGTTGTGAAGAAAACATGGAAACATGACCCCAGTGCAACCAATGCAGCAATAGCTGCAAGAGTTTGCAGAGAGCCTACAGTGATAGCTCTAAACATGGTGAACTATTCCATTTCTCTCTGTAGGGTGTTAACTCTGAAACACCTTGCTCTGGAAGACCACACCAACAACAAATAGTGGGGGTAGACAGAGGCCCTTGCTTAACTGCTAAAATGACTCAGTAGGGTTGATAGGTCCTGAGTCCCTTTTCCCTTGGAACTGATCCCAGGCTCTCTGAAGATACAGAACTGTGGTTCAGGAAGTGCGTGACTTAGGCTACCTTAAAAAAAGCAGCGGTAAACCATCCAGCAAATGGCTGTTGTATATGTGACTATGCTCATTGCCCCTCCAAGAAGGGGAGAAGCTTCAAGTAGTCTGTGGGTGGGTGGCTCTCAAAGCGTTTTTCATCTGAAACCCCCATCCTCAGTGTATGGTATATTTTGCGTTACAAGTGTCTTGACATCATATCAAGGACAACATTAATTTTACCCAGTAAAATAGTTAACCTGACATATGTGACAGGCTGCTCCCCAGATCTGATCTGGTGTGCTGCTGTGACCCCCCATTCCCACTCCTGAACCCCAATTCACCCCCACTTTGACAAGTGACAACTCATTTCTAAGTCAGTCCACTCTAGCCTCCTGTGTGCCATCAGTCCCAAACAGTGGGTACATGCCCTCTAGCTACTCGAGGGATGGTCCCCAAGCAAGCACCCCTGACCCCAGATACCACTGTGGGAGCCACTGTCTACAGAGATTGGGGCCCACTCCCAATCATCATACACTCAAGTCCCATCCATTTAACAAAGAAATGGATAGTTCCCAGCCTTCTTCACTCCCACCCGCTAAGGACCATAGAGCTTTAGATAAAACAACTACTAGTTTATTGATCGGATTATAACTCTAAGTGAGAATATGGAAAATCATGGCAGAATCATAATGTAAATGAGCCAGGAGTGACCATGAGGAAATAAAAGGGTAAAACACACATGCTAACCTAATATCTCAACCTAAGTTGACCTCAAAGTCCAAGTTTATGCTCAAGGTGTTCGGCTGTCAGATGTTTGTACAGCCAGTTTGTGCCTGAAACCAGGCATAGCACAGATCCTGCTTGAAGTTGTTTCAGGATGAAGATTCCCAGGGAAAAAGTCCCAAATCTCTCCAAGTGTCTCTTTATGAGCATCCGTAAAAAAACATTGCATGGTGCAATTGGCAACAAATCATACTATCAAAGTGTACAAGTAAACAGGAAAATCATATAGATCATAACCCAGAATGCACAGATCTGCATCCTGTGATAACGTTACCCCTGGTGTAGGCAGCACTTTTTTGATAGAAACATTCTTCTGTCAATGCAGCTACTGCTTCTCAGGGACATGGATCACCTATACTTAGGGGATCCCTCCTGGATAGGTGTGTCTATGCTAAAGTGGTGGTGCAGCTGCAGTGTAAACAAGTCCTGAATTTCATATTATCTATTGTTCTTAGAATAAGGGGATAGCCTGACATGGAAACAATCCACTATTCAGATTTCTTCTAATGAATTAAAGCAATAAGTCTGTAGAACATTTGAAATGTTTCCTAGTTATTGTACATGGATATGCCAAAAAAAAAAAAAAATCTTCAGAGGGACATGGGTTCATTAATAACTTATCCATCAATTTATATTCCTCTTGGACTTTCTAGGGAAGATAACTATATGTTTTTGTCTGGTTCTGCCCTCTTAGTTAGGGAGTGAAAGTTGGATACTGTACAGTCATTGTCTAATCTCTTCTTGGCAGATTCCCAAAGAAACCCTCAGTGCTCGAAATGATTCAATCCATTCAAGGCCTATGACAAATTCTGTTATTGTTTCGAAGGCACTGGTAAAAGAGTGCTTTCCCTCAGACTCAAACACAATTACTTCATGATAATGCAGCCATCTATAAGCACTACTCCAGTCAAACTTATTCTAATATTTTAGAACATAACATTTTATCTGAAGACATGTTTTCTGTTTGACAGAATACCAAGGACATTCCAGACTTCTAGGGCAATACTAGTTGAAACTGGTGTGAGAGCCTGATAGCAACAACATGTGGAATTGGTTTCTCAAGTTACTCAATTGTAGGTGGTTTCATCCTGAAGGGTGCATAGGTCCTGTTAGGTGTTGCAGTGTTGAATATTGCAGCATTTCACTGTTAAGGTGCCTAGGCACCCAGTGGAATCCACAGATCCTGAGTAAATTTCCTGGGGTCTCTGTACAACGCATAGGGAGAGACAAGCACTAGAGAATGGGATCCATAAAAGTCAGTATATTAAGCAGGTACGTCTACACTTCAACGTGGAGACATAATTCCATCCTGAGAAGACATACTTCTGCTAGCTCTTATCCACCTAGCACATTAAAAATAGAGTGCAGAAGCAGCAGAGGGCTAGCTTGCTTTGTTTGCAAACTAGAATCTTGTGTGACTGTGTACTTGGTGTATAAGCCATCTTCTTCCCTACTTACCCCCCTCAAGCTGTTTTAGGTGGTGTTAGTTATGTTCATAGCCTATCAACTGAGTTAGGTCCCAAAGGTGAACTTGGCATCCAGACACCTACAAGTGACAATGGGAGACATGCCCATCAGTAGAAGCGTAGGAGCTTGGGAACTTTTAGATCAAAACATAGGTGCCAAGTGTGTTGAGATTCTGTGATGCGGTGTACTCCTCACACTGGCCTGGAGAGGGTAAATTAGGCTTAGTTAACTGCCCAGGCTTCACCTGGAGGAGGAGATAAGGAGCAGGAATTGATTGATTGATTGATTGATTGATTGGAAACAGGCTGAGCTGAACAGGAACAGGTAAGGCCTATGTAAGCCAGGAAGCTGGCAACAGAAGATGGCTACAAGGAAGTAATTTTCAGTCAGTACCTGACAGAAGGGAGTCTGGGCTAACAAACCCAGAGAGAGGGAGGGAGCCAGAGGGCAGCGCTACAAAGTAGGAAGGAGTCCAGGAGAGGATCAAAAGGGTCTGGGAGTGAGCAGCTCACTGTTGAGAGGGATGGGATCCCTGGACTGGAACTTGAAGTAGAGGGCACGCCTGGTTTCCCTACCAGCCACTGAAAAAGTGGCATGGTCAGAGAAGTGAAAATATTGCCATTTTGTATAGTTAGTCTTTATACCCCGGGGAAGGGAACTACTCATAGTGACCTGACTAGAGATGACTCACAAAGAGGAGGCTGCAGTTCCTGGAATGAGAGGGCTCCTCAGAATGATAAGATGCACACAGCCAGAGGAGGACACAGCATCTGGTAGAAGTGATCCTCAGGATGGCTGGGAGAAGGTGCTACCAGCAGTGAATTCAACTGTGACAACAACTTACAGGGGTATATGACAGCTGAACAATGGCTTTGTGGATCTCTGGTGCCTAAATCTGCAATTTAGGTGCCTAAATCTAGGCTGTAAATTCTTTTGTCGATCTGGTCTGAAGAAACTTCTCTGGGGGTTCTGAGGTCTCTCACTGTACCCAGTCCTCAGTTGCTGTATTTGGTATAGCTCCAGTGAAACGGTAGGTGTGTTTCAAACTCCTACTTAGAGATGGTTCTTACCCCAATGAGCTCACCATCTACAAGACAGACACCAGGAAGAAGGAGAAACAGAGGTGCCACAAGGTGAAGTGACAGCTCCTAAACTGAATAAACTGACGTCCATTGCTCCAGTGACATCGATGGAGCAATTGGCTTAGCACCACAGAGACCAATGGTGCTATGACAATTTACAGCAGCCGAGGATCTGATTGAAGACAACTTGCCCAAGAAACCAACCTGCACCTCTCAGCCCTACCCACTTGACCACATTGGCTGTGTTTACACCACAGGTTTCAGTCAACTTAAAGCCCCCTATGTCAACTTAAACAAAGCCCTGGCCACACTGAGAAGGTATTAAGTTTAGATTTTCTCATAGGCCCTAAAGCAGTTTATGCATTGTTAAAATAAAGTAATGTTTTACAAGTCCTAAACATGATGTGGAATACTTAGAAATGAAAATACAAAGGAGAAAGGTTTAAAACTGAATGTAGATTACTTTCAATTTTTAGCACAACTTACTGCTGTGAAGTATTGTATTCCACAATGAAATTTGTTAAATCAAAACACTGTGCAATACTTAGAGATCAGCACCTGTGAGAGCTTTAACGTACTACATTGAGTTACTTTCCAGATTTTGAAAGGCTTGCCACTAGCCTGCAGTATTCTACATCTAGCAGCAGCTAAGTTTTTACTGTATAGGCCTAGTTTTCGTGGTAACCTGAAGTAATTATTAGAATCTGACATTAGTAGGACCAATGTTTGCCTGGTTTTTACAATAAAATTAAAGTGTGCAATGAATTTTAAACTTAGCAATTTTGGAATAGGTAAAAGTATGTAGTTATATGCTTCAGTGCAGATCTTGAAGGTTTAATAATTGACTTGTGCAGCTCCTGAGTTCCATAAGTTTAGCCACCCCTGGTTTAAACTAAGGATCTGTTGGAGCAGGGTTCAGTGCAATGGGGAATCTGCTGTATTTGGGGCATCTTTCTAGTCTCTCACCATGCTTGTGAGCAGGGTTTGCAGCCCTGAAACAATCTATCTGCATGGTTGGGTCAGCTTCCTTCCACACACACAGTGGAGTAGGCCTGCTGGAGCTACTGACGCAATGGCTCCTGTTTCCCAACAACTTCCAATTAGCCAGGGGCATTGGGGAGGGGACGTGCGACCAGCTGGCTGATGCCTCTTAACAGCCTGGGGATTCCTGTCCCCCCAAGGAAACTCCCAGAGTGCTGTGGGGGAGGCTAAGAAGACCAGAGCAGTTTTAGCTCATCTTTTAATATGCTAATTATAAGAGTTGCTTTGTGTTTGATTGTTTAAAAAAAAAATTGCATTTACTAGTTCCTGAGAGGTAGAGGGTAAGCTCTGCTGTTGTTTTTCATATCAAAATACAGACCCCTCCCCACCTCAAATCCTTGCCCATGGCTGGCTGATCCCCTGGGTGTCCACTGTCAATTGCTATCTTTTTAGATTAGATTAGATTGTGTGAAAGCAGGGTTAAATTATGAGTATGGATTTTTTTCCCCATAACAACAGGTGATTTGACTTCACCTTCCACTATATGCTGTTTCCCAGTGTGTGGATCTTAATAATTGCTGCATCCTGCACCTGCGCTGGCAGTTGCCCTGCAGCACCTGGTCCAGAGCTGGAGGAGTCTGGGCAATGCAGGGAGGGCATGGAGTGCTGCGCTGGCACATTGCTGGGACACGTCAGGCTCCCTGACCTCCCTGTGCTCCCCGTTGCCACACACAGGATGGAGGGTGGTGTGGTCACTCACTTCCTGTAGTAAAGGAGTGGCTGGGAGAGAGGGGCACCTCTACTGTGGTTGTGGGCCAGTTACCCACAATGTACCACTCCTAGGGTGGCTTAGCAGCTGCCAGTGGGCAGTTTCCTGGCATTCTGAGTCTGGACACTCTAAGCCGGTTTACTATGGTCTACTTTAAGCTGGCTTCAAGTAGACCTTATTAAGATGGCTTAATATAGCCCTGTAGTATAGACATAGCCATTGTCAGCTACGGGTCTTGAAAAACGGTCTTTTTTCCTCAATGTGCAGGAGCGGTCACCTCTCTGTCAATGATGCTGGTCTAATTTTTTTGTGGAGGCTAAAATGTGAGTCTCCCTCTTGGGTTAACAGGCAGGGACTTCTAGCCTGCCAAATTCCGAAATTATACTGTGCACTTAGAAATGGAATTAATGTTAGCCAGGTGTGTTTAGGGACCAGATGTATTAGGCTTTTTCTCCTGTGTTTGTGTAAGCTTCAGGTCACATAAACAGGAAGGAAACTGTGGCTGGTACAATCAAATTATGTGATGGGACTTTTGAGCAGAAGTGAAGGCTTGTGGTACTTGCATCAAAACCAAAAAAGTCCTCCATGGCCTTTTGGAATCTTGGTTCCCAGCCCATTCCTTCACTGCCCAAATGACCCACACTGTGTTTCAGACTTATAAAAACCTATGATATTTAGACCTGTGAGCAGAGCACAGTTAAATACAGCCATTTCTCTTGCTTATCTGAGGGCAAGCTCAGTCCCATGAAGGACTACCCTGCAGTTTTCCCTATGGGCCACCTTTTCAGTTCCCATTTTGATGCCTCCTCAGAACCTGGTTCAAACTCCTTCGAATCAAAAAGGTTTTCTGCTGACATCAGTGTGCTTGGGATCAGGCCCAAAATTAACCTATAACATATCTCCAACCCCAGTAGCTAGAGATTTCCAGCTAATAACTAGGGAGAACAAACCATTTTGCACCCCATTTAGTGGAAAGGCAGGCTCAGAAAATTCAACACAAGGTCAGATTTTTAAAAGTGCTCAGCTCCCTTCAGGACCCTAAGAAGAATTTAAACCTAGCTGCTTCACAACTGGGGTGTGGCCCTGAAACTTTGGTTAGGTTTGGGTGTTTTTTTTTAATACATTTATTGCACAATACTAGTCAATGTTGATGGTGAACAGATAGCACTGACACTGGTCTCAGGTTGAATACTGCCTACAATAAAAGAACACTGGGAAATGCAAGAGATTTCATTATGCATTTACATCTGTTTATTTTTAAAATATGTTGAAATATTGTATACATTCAAACTGAATTAGGTAATGGGCTTGGATAGCTTTTAAGTGGCACTGTCTGAATGATGAGCTGCTCTTTAGCTTCAGAGAATGAATTGGTCTCGGACAACAGCGAACCACATCTTCAAGACTATCTTCAAGCATCTGATGAAGTAGGACTTTTTTCCCATGAAAGCTCATGAGAGAAATAAATTTGTCAGTCTTTAAAAGTACCACCAGACTCCTTGTTTGTTTTGCTGGACTAGACTAACATAGTTACCTCTTTGGGACTAGTGAACTGCATGGTTTTAAAATGAATCCCCAAAGCAGGTGATTTTTCAGGATTTATTTTTAATATCTACTGAATTAAAATTAACTGAGGAAAAAATAATGCATGGACTGCTTTTGTTAACGAAGTTGTGTTCTTATGTAGTCACACAAAGGTCTATGATTGCTGGGCAGGTAGATGTTAGGGTTGGAATCAATGTTCCCCGTAAACTGCGCTGGCGTGCTGCAGCGCAGCACGCCGCAGCCGCGAGCACAGAGAAGGCTGCTGGCAGCACACTGCCAGCAGCCAGAGTCCTTCAATAGAGCTCCTGTGGAGCAGGGAGTTTTGAAAACTCCTGCCCAGAGAAGCTCTAATGGAGCATGCCCAGAAAATCTGAGCATGCTCTTTAGACCTTCTCTGGCCCACGAATTAGGGCTGGGCCCTGCTGCTCCAGTCCAGCCCCAAGGTAAGTTTGTGGGGGCTGGGGGGGGGGCCGGAAGGGGGGGGGGGCTGCTGCCAGGAGCGGGAGGGGCGAGGCGAGTGGGAGCAGGGGGTGATGCCAGGAGCGGGGGGGGCAGGGGGGTGATGCTGGGAGTGGGGGGGGCTGCACAGCGGGCCCCGTGGGGGGGGATTGCAGCGAGCAACAGGAGTTGCTCAGCTGCCCTCTCCCCTTAGAGGGAACATTGGTTGGAATTCTTTTGTGCTATTATGTTTTTGAAAGTAAAGTGTTAATTTTCTTTCTTCATTTCAGGTTTCTTTTGTATTATAATAAAATTATCATGACCTTGACAATCATGTTTCAGACACATGTGCTTCAGAGCTGTCTGTATAACATTTCTGTAACTTTCAGTGACCTAAAGTTGGTTAAAGAAAACAGTAAAGTGCATTTTTAGATAATAGTCCAATGGATTTGGAACCCTTTTCTTTCTAAAATTACTTGCAACTGACTCACTAAAAGGGCATTGTGGATGTGGTTCTAAGAAAAAAAGGAATAAAGGCTTGTCACAAAGCATTAGCTGGCATCCTGGAGACATTTACCAACAGTAAGTGTGCACTTTAGAATATTGTTCAAGCACATTATGGGAGGCACCGGTTTTTTTTTATCCCTATTTAAAGCATGCAGAGATCAGGGTACAGAAATTCAGCAAAAGTTTCTTTAGTAACAAAGACCAGTGTGTTGGTTCATTTTAAAGAAGGTGATGGGTTGATATTAAAAAAAAAAAAAAACATATTCAGTTTGCCCAAGTACCCACAGATGAAATGAGAAACATTTAAGAAAAATGTGACTGACCAAGGGAAAAAATATCAATTTTTTTGAAAAACCTAGCATGCATAAATTTTTGAAAACAAAGCTACGTTTTCAGTGGGGCAAATTTTTTTGGATAAACCTTTCACTGAAAAATGAAGATGCCAAGATGCCAGTCGATTGAAATGTTTCACAAATTTCTGTCAAATGGATTAAATAGTTTTGGATGAAAAGTAAAATAGTTTCACCTCAACATTTTTAAATAAAATATTTGCCAGTTTGTTTCAAAATGAATGATTTCAGTTTTATGATTTGTTAATGTAAATTAAATCCAATAAAAACATTTTTGTTTTGGTTCAGCCCTAAATAAAAAACAGGCTATGTGGACAATTATACTGTGTAGTACATGTATTCTATGTTCCTCCAAGCAAGACACACTGTGGATCCTATCTGGACACAATGAATAATTGTGGATGCTTTGTCTCAGATGATGCTTTTCTTGCTGTGCCCCATGCAACAAATGTGGCCCTCAGAGGATCTCAAGCTGTAGACATGAGGTTATTAAAAAAAATACAAAAATAAGCTTTTTAGAACAAATAACCTTAAAACCAACAAAATAAAATAGAGTAAACAAGTACAGAAGTAATGCAGAGTTGTTAGACGTCTTGTACAAGGCATTTTAAGCAACATGAATGCATTTGCAAAAACGCTGGCTGGCCACTGTACATGCTACACTGGCCAGTCGACCTTTTGCAAATAAATGGATTCATGGTGCTTAAAATGCTTCATACAAGAAGTCTGACCACTCTGAATTACTTGTGTACTTGTTTTTTCCATTTAAGTGCACTGGCTTTAAGGATGTTTGTTCTAGAGAAAAAAAACAAAAAACAACCTTGTTTTTGTATTATTTTTTCAATCAAGACTAAAAGCAGATCAAATCAAAACCTATAAACACCACTTGCCTGAAACCTAACCTATAACTATCCCACCATCTTCTGGAGAAAGGTGAGAAAGCACAAAGAATACAGACAGACAGGCATGATAAAGGCAAGTTAATATAAAAGTTGTCTAAAAATGGGCCGGAATGCACCACCTCAGGTCACTGGATGAATAGTTCTCACTCCATCTTGGAGACGACCTCATAAGCCTTCTTGGCCTAACTGCATATGTCAGTACCACCTCTGCTCTATCCACTATGCCAGCCTCAAATGCCATTTGTTAAATTCTTCAGGGCCCTTCAGGCTATCTCCCAATAGGCCCTTCATGCTGTAGGAGAATATAAAATTAATGCTGGATAACAGGCCAGGTCTGAGCCACAGGTTACCATAACAATGGGGTCACTTCATGGGCAAGCTATTCAAGTGGTGTGAGATTCTAATTATGGTCTGGTATCACCCCTTTTATTTTCCTCCCATCCTAGGCATCTGCTTAAAGAAAAGGGGACCAGGATTATTCTGTCTTAGATCCTTAGTGGGAAGGTGGTGTTATGGTGGGGATAAATCTATTCAGCACATAGTTATTCATATTTTTAGATGTCAGTGTAACCAAACAAGGGTCTCCAGGAAGTCATGGAAAATGTAAACCTTTGCATACTGTTACGTATAAAAGGAGTGTAATGCCCCTCCTCCTTACTCAATCATGGTGTCCAGGTGGAAGAAGCAGGCAATAAAAGGTAATGTTCAACCTAATCCATCTTTGGGACAACCTCTCTTGTTTTCTAACATGTGTGAGAAAAGCAGCTCCTAAACATCTGCAAAGCCAACTTGTTGTCCTTCACATCCCTCCTTCAAACTCTCTTCTGCCATTATGACAACAAAAAACTCATTTATATTTAAGCATGTGGTGTACTGTAAGCTCTGCTTTCTATGCTAATCACTGGCTTCATTGTGCTCCCTTCAGTGATTTGTGTCATCCGTCCATTGTCTTACTTGCTCCAATTGCATACGCTACATGGGCCAGATCACCTCTTGGTCATGGGTTTATCCAGTACATAGCACAATGATGCCCAGCCTCTAAGTGTTACTGTAATACAAAAACAATTATTAATACTGAGTACTTGGGAGGGGGGGGTTACTTATAAGCCTGAGAAGAGCCTTGGTGGACAAGGAGGGGAATGACTGCCACTAATTGATAGGGACACCCCTTTTTCTATTTCCAAAGTGAGAGATGAGCATCAGGTTTTCAGCCTGGGATAGAGCCCTCTATCCCTATTATAATGTGCTAACACTCGGTGGTGCCCAGAGTAGGTAAGAAGGACGGAAGCAGCAATTGATACAGGGCTTCCCATCCAGGGAAAGAGATGCTTTCTCAGTGTAGCCCTGAAATTTCTTCTTAAAGAAAGTTTGGCGGTCATGACTGGGGACTCAAACTGGAGCTGTAGGAGGAACTGCAATACAGAGAAAGGTACAGTCTATCCCTATCTGTTGGGAGTATACTCAACATCATAAGAAAAACAGCTGGAGTGCTTTCTAATCAGAATAATTTGATACACTGCAATACACCATGACTAAATCTGAGGCGGCTTTTCCTAATGAAAACAATTACTAGTGTAACCATGACTAACTATTCCATGAAATTCTTTAAGATGCACATGAAAGGAAGCTTGTTTCAAAGTGATATTCACTATTCAATAGATTAGACTTTCACCAGGGCAAAACGTTGAAAGTACTCTCCCGCCCAGGGTAGATTGTTGAGACTGGGTAATATATTCAAAGGCATCTAGGGGACAGATATTTAAAGGTTTGATTGGCATGTAAGTCACCTAGGGGAAGACCCAGAGTGACTTAGACACTTGACAATTTTGCTGAGTTTGTTTAAAGTTCATGACATCCAGGAGTAAAAGTAAGAGGAGATGCGGGAGAAAAACTCCTGCTCCAGTGCTAAAAGCAGAGGAAGGCTGTGTCTCCTTGTCCTCTCTGGGGGCTCAAAGAACATCACCCCTACCTCCTGAACTGGTGCAGTGAATGGTCTCCTTCCTGGTTTCTGGCACTTAGCACAACAAGGGAATGCAGGGTTCTCCTCAGGAATTAAAACTGGAGGGGGGGGGGCCGCCCCCCCCCCCCCCCCCCCCCCCGAACCAATGAGGTGTGAAACTGTGGTGGTGACAATGCCCTGGGGAAGAAAAGACATAGTCCTTTTCCAAGTGACCAATTTTAAATCATCTGCTGCTCTTGGGGTTCCTCTGAAGGCTTCATTGCATCATTCCGCTCTATTTACAAATGAAAATGAAAGACCTCCTTCTTCTGTTCCTATAGCCATGCAAGGTAGCCTCAAAAGGAACATTTTCTAGGAAGCTGATTTAGCTGATGGTAAAAAAGAAAATAGGAATTATCACTGAGGATCAGATGAGTGGACCATTTAATTCACTCGCTGGTCCCTGAGAGTGGTCATGATTTAAGAGCCCTGTGTGCTTTGAAAGCTTGTCTCTCTCACCACAGAAGTTGGGCCAATAAAAGATATTATTTCCCCCACTGTTTCTCAAATATCTTGGGACCAGCTTGGGTACCACAACACTTCAAATTGCTTGAAGGGATATTTTCCCAACTGCATTAAGGAGTTACTAGTTGCCTTATTCCCTGAATTGTGAGTGTCTGTGGTGATATCAAAGTCCATTGAAATCAATGTGATGTTCCGCTGTGTCTTGAGGGGGATAGAGGCACTGGATACCCGTGCATTTAGTGTGAACCACTTTTTATGGAACTTTTATTGAAAGGACAAGGGTAACGCAAAGAATTCTGAAATAGTTTGACAGCAGCCTCATGAAGTGCTATAGTAGCAAATTAACCAAGATAGCATGCTTTATGCACTATAACAGAAGGTTTAGCACAAAGGCAAAACCCTGCCCTTTTCCCCCAAAGCTTGTCTGTGGTAAGGGTAGCAGTTGTTTGATAAGAGAATACAACCTCACATTAATCACTACAGCACAGACTATGTGACTCAACAAAAGATAAAACACAGGAGGTAGAACACCAGACTCTTACCTCTGCACTCATTCATTCTTCTTTCATACTGACTAAAACTAACTATGACTGGCCAGGTCAAAGTCTGTTTAGGTTCAGAGAACTAGGGAAGTGAGGAAGCTATAGTGCACATCGATCCAACTTGCGGTGATGACAGCATCCTCCTCACATACCAGATCGAGTCTTCTTTTATTGATGATCTGATCAAGTGGAGGGCATCTTGAGGGATGCCCACTCTTCATTCCTTATTTGGAGGTGTTTTTGACTGGTCACTTCTGCTTTTCTGACTCATATTTCACCCTGCTGCCTGGTCGTTTCATGTTCCTGTTCTCCCATAACCACTTTTACCTGGTGTTTCTACGTGTCCCCATCCTTCAGAATTATATTTTAGGTAATGTTACAATGGAAGAAAACTGCAATTAGCCATTAGATACATTATAAAGGGAATTTTGCACTCTTGAGGGATCCCCTCCCAACTCCTCCTCAAGGATACAGCATTTGCACAGGCAGTTAACCACCGGAGCCTGTTTACAGAGAGACAGGGACTGGAAAGAGGAACTAGCCTGCTGTGACTCCCAAGTAGAATTTTCCTTGCTTTCTGAGAGTAAGTACAGACAGGCCCCAAGCCTTTGCATAAGCAACTTGCAGATGTTTGTAACTGTTCTCTGAGAGCCCAGAAACTGTTCCCCACAGGACAAGGAGACTGGTCTCCTTTTAAGACTCTTCTCTCTGCCTCCTGTATGGGAATGGGCAGGTCCTGAACTCATTATGGGAAGACAGAATGCAGAACATTTGTCAGGTAATAATAGTGTGAATACATTTCTAGCCAGCATGGGGAGGCACAGATGGTCTGTCTACATCTCCTCCCCACATCCAGGATGAAAGTGAACAAACATGGAATACAGTGGATGACAGGCTGTAGTGTTACAAAAAAAAAATCAAGGAGTCGTGTGGCACTTTAAGACTAACAGATTTATTTTTCGCATGAGCTTTCATGGGAGAAAATCCCACTTCCTCAGATGCTTCGAAGATGGGTGAACTTAGAGAAAGGAATGAAAATAAATGCAAGGGGGTGTAAAACATAGGAGTAGGTCATACAGTAACAGCAAATCAGAGCAGTTGTTAGGTTCAAACCATGGGAAGCCTGAAGTCAAATTACCTTTTGTAATGGGAAAAGAACCCATAGTCTCAATTAAGTCCTGCTTTCACAGAATTTAGCTTGCATATTAATTTGAGTTCAGCTGTTTCTCTTTGAAGTCTTGATGTAACAGCCACATCCCTGATGACAGTCGTTAACAAATCATTCATCGAGTGATTAGAAAGATCTAAGTGCTCAGCAACTGGTTTCTTTGTTCTGTGATTTCTGATATCAGCTCTGTGCTCATTCATCCTTTTAAGCAGTGATCATCCTGTTTGTGCAATATATAAGGTTTTGGGGCATTTCTTGCACATGATGGCATAGACTACATTCATCTTTTTTCCAAGACCATTATAAATCTTGTACAAACTAGGTCTTGTAAGGCATCTTGAAAACTCAATTTGCTGAACATTATTGTTCTGATAAAATATGTGGGTAACCTCTATGGCTATGTCTACACACAATCATTATTTTGAAATAAGTATTTTGAAATGAGTTAATTTAAATTAAGAAAATGTTAATTTGAATTAAGGGAAAGCCTGCTATCCAAACAACTCTTATTTCAAAATGGTTATTTCAAAATAAGGCCATTTGGACATGTTGTTTCAAAACAGTTGTTTTGCAACAATGGTGTTGTTTCAAAACAACATGTCCAAACGGCCTTATTTCGAAATAACCCTTTTGAAATAAGAGCCATTTCGAAACAATCGGGGTTCAACCTGTTTTGAAATGACAGTTTGTATTTTGAAAGGATGAGATCCATCCTTTCAAAATAAGAAAACATCATGTGGACCAAATATCTTTTATTTCGAAATAACCAGTGTTATTTCGAAATAAAAGTGCTGTGTAGACATACTATATGTAAAGTTATAACATTTGGCTGCATAATGTTGCTGTAACATGCTCCAAGTTTAGAAAAGCAGGCACAAATCAGTTCCCCAGACACATAAGACAAATAATTATTTCAGCCAGATGCCAACAAAGTCAAGTGGACTATCACCTAGTTATATGGCCATTCTTTGACAGAGAGGCTATGAGCCACAATTTAATGTATTGACAATGAAAACCGTCTGAGAGGTCCTGTGTAAACAGGAAAAAAAAAAAAAAAAAAAAGAGAAAGAAGTCCTGTGGCACCTAAACACTAGCAAATTTATTTATTGCTGTTCCCCAGTGTTTGAATCTTTACAACTGCTTTGATTTGCTGTTACAGTGTGACCTGATCCCATACTTATACTTCCCTACATTTATTTCCTCCTATTCTGTAAGTTCCCCCATCTTCAAAGCATCTGACAAAGTGGGATTTTCTGCCACTAAAGCTCATGCAATAAATAAATGTGTCAGTCTTTTAAGTGCCACAGGATTCCTTGTTTGTTTCACTAACTACACTGACACATCTGCCCCTATGTAACTGTGTAAACAGATTGAATGGCAGTCACCCAAAACTCAAACGGAGATAATCTTCAAAGAGGGGAGAATCATATAAGAGTAGAAAACCCAGTTAACATATATTGTCTCTTTCTGCCTTTCTGCTCTTGCTCAGGGCAGTAACAACACCTGAAGAAACACTAAACTGGGGTAGAGGAGGCTTCAAGTTTGTAAAGACTGTAACAAGCATGGAGTGGAAAAACCTCTGCTTAGGGTACAGGTATTAGCTTGTAGCTTCTTTTTTTGCTTTTCTTTGTAACCAATTCAGACTTTTATACAATATTGAAATCACCTAATATCTATCTTCTGTTGTTTATAACCTTGTTTTATCAAACCAGTGTTTTTGGATGAAACTTTCTGGGAACTTCCTTTTGAGATAACAGGATTTGTGAATATCTTTTTCCACTGATGAAGTACTGGATTTTCTATGAGCTTGCATCATCCAGGAGAGTGCTGGGCAATACAAGACACACATTTCTGGAGGAAAGTCTAGGACAGAGTACACAGGTGTTGTCCAGTATGTAATCTATGCATAGCTGGTGTGGGGGAAAAATCTAACTCTGGCCCTCAAGGAGGGATTGTCTTATAATCAACCTTTGTAGATTACCTCTTGCATCGATAGAAACAGTGTA
Source organism: Podocnemis expansa (assembly GCA_007922195.1). Classification (NCBI taxonomy): domain Eukaryota; kingdom Metazoa; phylum Chordata; order Testudines; family Podocnemididae; genus Podocnemis; species Podocnemis expansa. The sequence continues at coordinate 93,198,481 of ML681966.1, read as the reverse complement.
CCTTCTTATCAATCTAAACCCCTAGCTCTCCTGACTTATGCCTTAATAAACTTGTCTAAGCAAACAGAGCCTTGGACACAGAACTTCCAGACCAAACTTACTCCATTGAAGGGGCATGAGTCAGCAGACTCCATTTTGGGTCCTGAGACACCATTTCAGGGACCCAGGGTAGTCACATCTCACCTGTCCTCACCATCTCCAGGTTAGTCACATGGGCCCAGAAGCACCATATTAGGAAATAACCCTTCCCTGACCCAGGTGAGGTGACCAGACATATAAGGTATACAGCCCCCGACCCTGAATTATGATTGGCTCTGTGCCTGCCTTACCCCTTTTCTGTAGACTGTACTATAAAACCCACTGTATTGTACCCCTCGGGGAGCTAGCTCCACGAGATCTCTGTAAGGTAATAAAGCATATCTGCATTTGTGACCTCCTCTGTCTTTGTGTGTCTTGGGACCACTTGGACCGACTCGGGGACTACCAGAGCTTTGTGCTCTAACAATTGGGGGCTCGTCCGGGATTCCAAGGCGAGAGCTGCGAGAAGCCAAACACCCACAGCCGGCAAACAGTCCTGTTTTGGGACCACCGGGTCTTTTGCTTCTCCTGGCCGGTAGCTAAGGGTCCCAGCTGGAAAAACTGATTTCCCGAGCAGAGGACGTCACTGGGGAACAGGTAAGACAGGGTGAGCCTGACTGGCAAATAGCCCTTGAACCTGAAAAGGGGGATTTTTGTTGTTGGGGTTCTGAGCAAGAGGGGGTGAGCTGACGAGCGAGAGCCCCTGAGCCGAACCTGGGGGATTTTTATTGGGGTTCTGAGCAAGAGGGGGTGAGCTGATGAGCGAGAGCCCTTGAGCCCGAACCTGGGGGACTTTTAAGGTATCAGCAAGAGAGGGTGAGTCGACGGACAAGAGCCCTTGAGCCTGAACCTGGGGGGTGGGGAAGGTCGTTTTTGAACTTCGAGTAAGAGGGGGTGAGCTGACGGGCGAGAGCCCCTGAACTTGAAAGTCTGTATCGCGATCTCATTATGGGTCAGGGGGAAACTAAGGTAATTCCAGACAGTCCGCTGGACTGGACTTTGAAACATTGGAAGGAATTGGGAGGGAAGGGACTGAACAAGAAAAAGGCTGCTAAGCTGTGTATTCTTGAGTGGCCAAGCTGTACTCGTAGAAATTCTGCTTTGCAATGGCCCCCTATGGGCACTTTTGATGTGAACAAGGTGCTTTATCTTGGGGAAATATTGTCAAATTCGTTCCCGGGGCATATGGACTATTATTGTGTCTGGTATGAAGCTGTGTGTAAGCATTTGCCCCCTAAGAGGGCCACCTCGATCGTTTGTGCCTTGACCGCTTCTGCGCCTCTGGTGTATGATGATGATAAGCTTTGGGTGGCAGGACAATCTGACCGAGCATGGGGAAGGGGGGTTCACCTGGTTCATGAGCATGCAGAAGGGGGGGCTTTTGGTCCGGACCCCAACCCAACCCAGGGAGGGGAATCCCTGAACTCTAATACAGGAAAATCAGAGACAGCAGAGACAGCTGGGACTTGGTGTGTTACTCTTAGCAAAACCCAGAAGGCAACCCCACCTGCCAGCGAGAACTCTGTGAAGGGAGAATCTGCCTCAAATACATTGTCTCAGTCTCTCCTGGCTGAGGGAAAAAGCTTTCCAGCAGGAGCTCAGGCTTCTGATGCCTATTGTGATCAAATTCCTGTAGTAGAAAGATGTGAAAGTAGCCTGAGGGAATCATCTCAGCAAGGATCCCTGTCTGTAGCCCCATCTACCAGTCTGTGTGTTGAGGAAGGTGAAAACAATTCTGATTGCCAAAGTGTTTTACATGAAAATGAATTTACTGACTTGGTTTTTCAAACATCTAGTGCTGCAAATACCTTGGAAAAGTTTCCTGCATTTAATCTGTGTTTTGAAAAAACAGTGGTAACAACATCTGATTGCATTCATGAAGCTAAACCTGTAAGTGAACAGATAGTGCCTCACGCTACAGATAATGTCTCAAACATGCAAAGGGGAACAGCACAGCTTTTACTCCTAAATGCTTTGAAAGTTTCATGCAGTCTCCTTGTCACTTCAGGTACAACTGGGAATATGGGGAATGCAACTTTGGGAACTGAATATCAGAATCCTATTTGTAAGATGCTAACTGAAGTGTTTGGTGTAACTCTCAGACAGAGTCCAGACTTGAAATTGTCCATGAGTAAAAATCTGAAAATTCCTATGCAAGCTAGTGTCTGGTTTCTTGCAATTTACCTGACTGATTGGGGTGGGAAAATTTACCCACCAGACTTACAGCTGCTGGCAAGGCAGACACACAGACACAGAGAATGGATCATGTTACCAGAGAGTCCAGGCTTTCTGGTCAAGGCAAAGGGTTAAATCAACCTTGGAAATAGATTGCCAGAACAAAGGGTGTAATATAAACACATAAGCACCCATCTATCAAGACAATTTAATACTGATATCCTCTTAAGTGGTAACAATTAAATGTAACAACTATACGATCTTTGTAGTTAACAGTAATGGCTGTAAACTCTTGGTAAAGTTTTGTGAATGTATTAAAATAGTAACTGGGTAAACTAAGGCAGGCAGCCTCATGCTTTTCATGGTATAATTTTACAAGTTTTTGCAGATTTTGCCTCTGCATTACATAGTTCCTAAACCTCCAACAGTTTTTATTTTATTATTATTTTTTGTTTTATCATTTGGGGTTTTTTTTCTTTTATTATTTTTAGTTTTGTTTTTGGTTCTTAATAACAGGTTTTTTTCTCTTATTATTTTTGTTTCAGTTTTGGGTTTTTCATAACACATGTTTTTCCTTTTGTTATTTTTGTTTTATTCTTTCATTTTTAATAACAGTTTTTCCTTTTGTTATTGTTTTTGCTTTTTTGCACCAACAGTTTTTTTTATTATAATTATTTTCTCTTTTTGTTTTTTTGTTTTTTATAACCCTTCCACATTTTTTCTTTTGGTATTATTTTTTGCTTTGGTTTTTGGTTTTTAATAACACACTTTATGTAACAGCATGTATGGCTTCCCAATTAACAGCCTGCCAGCAATATACTTTCTTTACATTTGTGTTGGCCTATAATCCAATCCTTTAGTATTTTGCAAATTTGTAGTACCCCCATATCTGTTAGCTTGTTATTTTATCCTGTTGTAATTGTGTTGTGGTATTTCTTTTTGTTTCTTATTCTTTTTGCTTTATTTCAAGATTTAAGTTCCTCCATTGCCCAGGGGTGGAGTGCAGGACAAACGGAAGACTTTGTGACGGTATAGTAATAGTGGGCAATGGAGGCCTTAAGTGAACTGAGCTTCTGTACACCTAGGCTCAGCCCAGGTTTCCCATTGAACTTTTTCCAGCCTCCATTTACAGCTGGTGCATGCAGTATGTTTTGCAGGTGAAAAACATGATCCCTGAACAATAAACAGTGATCTGTCAGCAAACCCCACCACTGGATGTTCCACTCCACAATGATGAGAAGTAGATGACAGGCACCCCTCTGCTGAGGGAGGGGCTAACCAACACTCCCCCAATACCGGAGTAGAAGAAGGACCTGTAGCACCTGGCAGGTTAACCAACGCAATGGCACCCCTGAAATTTATTGGACTCCTTTGCTGTTTGAAGCTGTACAAAGGGGGGTGCAGGGTGGATGGACCACACCACTGCCATCTCCCCCTCCCTTTTGGCCTTAACTGTTCCCTTTATAGACGAAAGATTACATGTGCCTTAGATAAATCTATTAATCTAACCTGCCACATGATTGCTGCCCTTAACGATGAACAAGCCCAGCTCCGCCAGGCGGTACTACAGAACCGTCTCGCTCTGGACTATTTACTCCTTAAAATTGGACATGGATGCCATGAATTTGAGGGGCTGTGTTGTTTCAATCTCTCTGATAATTCCCAGGCTATTAAAGCAAGCCTGAAGGACCTCCGCAGAGTGGAGCAAGGTCTAACTGAGCACATCGAACAACACTGGTGGGACTGGCTTGCTTCCTGGCTGCCGTCCGCCGCTTGACTCCGCACCTTGCTCTTTTCTCTCCTTGGCATTGTATTTTTCCTGGTGGGTGGCTTATGCCTCCTCCAGTGCTGCTGTGGTCTCTTTCGGGAGATGGTCAGCACCTTGCGGAGGGGCACGAGCCCTCACCACTCTCACCACCGCAAACTTAGGTACCTCACCCATGCCAACGAACAACAGGGCACCCCCTTCCTCCAACTGACCTCCCTAGGTCACGGGACCTCCTATGTGGAGGCCCCGTGAAAGGGGGGATTGAAGGGGCATGAGTCAGCAGACTCCATTTTGGGTCCTGAGACACCATTTCAGGGACCCAGGGTAGTCACATCTCACCTGTCCTCACCATCTCCAGGTTAGTCACATGGGCCCAGAAGCACCATATTAGGAAATAACCCTTCCCTGACCCAGGTGAGGTGACCAGACATATAAGGTATACAGCCCCCGACCCTGAATTATGATTGGCTCTGTGCCTGCCTTACCCCTTTTCTGTAGACTGTACTATAAAACCCACTGTATTGTACCCCTCGGGGAGCTAGCTCCACGAGATCTCTGTAAGGTAATAAAGCATATATGCATTTGTGACCTCCTCTGTCTTTGTGTGTCTTGGGACCACTTGGACCGACTCGGGGACTACCAGAGCTTTGTGCTCTAACACCATCTTTAAACTTCCTTTACAACTCCCCCCTTTCGACCAAGAGCGAAAGCTCGCTGGTCGATGTATGTTCACACAGGACCTTTAGTGTATTTAATTCTGGGTTGGCGTGCACATTTCCCAAGAAAAAAATGAGGCAAATTATTATTACTATAACCCAGAACATTTGTAAAACAAAACAGGGATCTCCCTGGAACCTTATTATTATGTCTATTCTTTCGACAGAAGCAACCCCAAATTAGTCCCAAAATTCCCAGTCCCAGTCCAAAATCAATTAGGAAATAACCATTTAGCTTAAGCATCCACTGATCTTCACTCAGTCCTTTAAGTTCACTCAGTCCTTTAAGTAAGATAAGTGGAATAAAACTCTCTTCTTTTCCATCTTGCAAGCATGGATTTGAAACTGTCTTGCCAGCTGCCTGTGTTGAGCTCCCACCTTTTTATGAACCTTCGCCATTGTTCAGTCTGGCCTTCTTGGGACCCACCGGTTCACCAAAGATAATAACACAATTTACAGCCAACATAGAAAATAGCCACAAACATAAGCAATGACAGTATGCCTGACAACAACTGCTTTACCCACTGTTTGATATGCAGGACTTAGATTTTACTACATAACTTTACAAAGTACCCTTAAGTGGTTTGGGGGCCTCTATTGCCCACTATTGTTATACCGTTACAGAGTCTTCCATTTGCCCTATGCTCCACCCCTGGGCAATGGAGGGCCTTAAAATCTTTAAATTTAGCTTTAAATTGTAAGCTAAGGAGTTCTGGTTTTAACACAACCTCCCGCTCTTTTGTCATTTATTTCCTGTTAAGCCTAATAACATGCTAAAACCTTTTGCTTAATTGGTCTGTAATTTGCTACTGCACCCTGTAGGGTTTTGCTCCAGAACCCTAGTGGGGTTCGGCACTGATCACAAGTTTGCCACAGGCTCCATGCTGCTACCCCCGGGTGACCAATACCTGCAACTTTACTGATCCTGGTCTCCAGGGTCCGAGTGCCATGGCAGTTGCCACTATTTCCTTTGCAGCTTTTTCCATGAAAAAGAAAGGTTGGAAGACTAGGAACTGTCTAATCCAGAGGCAAAACCTTGAAAATCTTGTAAACTGAAACCATTGAAATTATGAGGCTGCCTGCCTCAGTCTTCCCATTTACCATTCTAGTACATGCAGAAAACTTTACCAAAAATTTACACATAGTACACTTAACTACAAAGATTGCATGCATTTCTACACCACTATTTCTTAATATAACATCAGTATTAAATTCTTGTCATAGATGGGTGCTTATAGGTATGTACCCATGCTGCACCCTTTTTAAGGCAGTTTGTTCCCAGGGTTGGTTGGGTTAACCCTTTTCTCTTACCACTTTTTCCAGGACTGCTTATGGTACTGGGATTTCTGGGTCAGAGGTAACAAGAATCTATTGCATTTCTTTTTTCCTCCCTTCTGTAAGGGGTTAACATGGAGTGGGCTGCTGTCCTGTGTAGCTGGTGGAGGTAGCACAAAGGCAGGGGTGTTACTTTTACAGTAGAACTGCCCCTCCCCCCTGTCAGCAGGCAGGACGGAGTATTCACAAGCTGGATTTTCCTGGCTAAAAGAAGCAAAGTTAGTTCTTCATTACATTAAGATAAAGACAATTTTCTCCTGAAATCTGAGTTGCAGGCTAAGCATTTGTGTGCAGAGACTTTGACTTAACCACTGCCTTTGCGGCATCCCTTCTGTAACCCCACAAATTAGTTATAGCCATTATGGTTTGGTTTTGTTTTTTTTTTCCTGAGGCACAGCATTGCTGCTTTCTTAAATGTTAAGAGTTTACCAAATACCTTTTTATTTTGTTCTAGCTTTCTGGTACTGAGCCAACTTTGAGCTCAAAGTTTGTGCAAATCTTGAATTTGATTTCCAATATGGACTGTTTCTGCCAATTATTTACCAACAATTCCTTAGGGAAAAGGGCCCTTTTTTTTTTCTTTTTTCTCTGAATAGTTGTAAACACTCCTGGGGATAAAACATGGTAGTAGCCACTACCTGACCCCATTGTATAATTTAACAATTAGGATAACACAATGTGATTGTACCAAATTATACACATTTTTACTTTATAAGAAAAACAAAACAAAAATTTACAATACACACCAAGCTTAGTAACAAGACAAACACCATAAAACACAAAACAACTTTGTTACAAAAGCAGATCCATGGATTTTTGTTTAGGTGTTTTGCTGGTGCCAGGTTTTTTTTTCCTTCCGGAAAAACAAAAGAACATTTTCCTACCCCACGAGAAGGGAGTCAGTGTATTGATTAAAACAACCACATAAACTAAAAATAAACTTTTTACTGAATTTGTCTGGTTCTGACTGCCATACCCACAGCCAGCTTTTCAAAGTGTTAAATGCTAACAAAGCCAAAACATGCAACATTCTAAAACTAAGTGTGTTGGCTTAAGTTTTTAAAACCTTACAGATTTACACGATTACAGATGTACACAAACATTTTTTTTCCTGAGTGATTTAAATCAAATTATTCACATTTAAATGCTCTAGTTACGATTTACAGACCATTTGCTTGACAAAAGACCCATTCTTGTTTAGGATGACTGCATAGGAAACCAAGACTTTACCTTTCACAACACCCTTTTACATTTAAAGTATGTGCAAAATTTTTTTTCATTCAAAATTTGGCAAACCAAAACTGCAAAGGAGGAGTAAGGTGAAAAGCCACCAATTAACCCTGTTTAGAATGCAAGTTCACAGCACCATTCCAACTGTGGCTTTAACTTAAACTCTTCGAAAAAAGAGACAGTGGCAGAGGAGGGAGAAGAGGAGAAGAAAGTGCTTTATGAAAAAGAAAACTCTAAGATTAAAAGGTACAGAAAGCAATAGGCCATCTGAAAGGAGGCAGGCTGTCATTGCCAATTTTTCCTGCCAGGCTTCCAACTCCTGCATGTCTGCCCACACATACCAATAATCCAGGTGTTTAGGGTGGAAAATCTCAAGGATTTTCCTGAGGTACCTCAATTTGTCCGAATCTAAACTTCCTAATTGGAGCCATTGTAAATTTGGATTTTCATGGGTGTAACCTGGCCAGTTTATGTGACAAAGATCAATCAATTTCTGTTTGTTTCTTTTTTTGAAAACCCCAGTGGCCACGAGTCAACTCCAGTTTACCAGAACTTTTCCTAGGGGACTTTCTTTCGGGATGGACTGACCCTGTCCCATTGTCACCCTAGGCGGACGTCCCTTTCCTGATCTGTCCAACAGATCTGACCTGTCCAACAGGTCCGACCCATCCAACGGGTCTAGTTCCTTCCTGACCTGTCCAACAGGTCCGACCCGTCCAACGGGTCCGGTTCTTCCCAAAGCCTGTCTTCTTGGCCCAGCCTAGCCTACCCAACCTGGAAAGGGCAGGAACAATTCTCCAAGAATTCTAGACTGCCTCAGACAGGATGGAGTACTTATCCAGAGTACAAAAATGTGAACCACACAAGAATAACAAACAAAGGAGTCACCTTATTGCCCCAAAGGGGTTGCCGTCCTGCCCCAAGTTCCCATAGGTGAACTCACCCAGTCTGTTGGCCGGCCGGGGTTGGGGCTGGATGGCAGCACCTCCGGGGTAAGCTGGGTAAGTCCTGCCACGGTCGCCAAATTTGTGGGGGAAAAATCTAACTCTGGTCCTCAAGTTCATAAAAAGGCACACCAGAGCCTCCCCAATGAAGCAGACCCGTTCCCAGCCGAGACTCCAATGAGCAGAGAATGAGGTGTGGTTCAGAGTTTATTATTCAGCTGAATAATAAAAGGAACCGCATCAGAGGGCAGCAAAGAGAAGCTAGCCTCTCTGAGCAAGAACCCCCAGTATAGGGGCTACAGGTCATACATACTTTCTAACATGCAAAATACAATATACATAATGCAACAAGCTCATGCATAATACAACAAGTTACATCATGCCTAAAATCCATACCTGGTATTACTACTTTTAATATGCAGGTTACATAATTAGATTATACTTAATAGGCAGCATATAGTTAGCCCGCCTCTGTTGTTGTTTACAGCTTATTTGGGTAACAGTTACGGTTCTTGACCAATGAGAGTGGCCAGACTGCTGTGACCCCTCAGCTATCTAGCCCCCGCCAACCTGTTTACGAGACTAGGGTGATCGCTTCCCAGCAGGGTCCAGGCAGGAGGGATTGTCTTATAATCAACCTTTGTGGATTACCTCTTGCATCCATAGAAAAAGTCTACCTTCTTATCAATCTAAACCCCTAGCTCTCCTGACTTATGCCTTAATAAACTTGTCTAAGCAAACAGAGCCTTGGACACAGAACTTCCAGACCAAACTTACTCCATCTTTAAACTTCCTTTACACTGGCCAGAACATTCATGAAATTAAGTTGGAAGTGATTTTGCATGTTGGAGGTTGTGTGTGAACTGGCCAGGAGTGTTTGTTACCACAGCAAACAGTGTAAAAACATACCATTGTTGAGATTTATGGGGAAACAGATGCTGAACAATCTAAATCATAGCCTGTGGAATGTTATGCAGGGTGTCATCATCTCTGTGGCTAATAATTAAGAGTTCCTTATTAAAATGCCTGTCTACGTCCATGTTAACTCAACATCTTCTGAAGGACTGCATCTGATCACTTGGTGAAAAAACAACAGTGGGTTACTTACCAGTGGAGTGCTTGCACACATTCAGTATTAGACAGAGCCGTAACGTGGCGATCTGCTGCCTGGGGCGCATTCCAATCAGAACGCGCCCCTTGCCATTAGCAATGCTTGGGGCCAGCACCGCAAAATGTGCCTTTTAAATAAGCAGCTCTATTGAGCTCCTCCAGCACCACCAGGGAAAGCTCCATTGGCCCTGCTGTAGTTACAGCCCTGGTATTAGGTATCTATGTGCCACAGTGCATGATTAGCCAGAAACTTTTTAGCCCTGTCCTGTTAGAGCAGGATCGGTGGCCAACGCTTCCTCCAGCCGCTCCCGTGGCTACATCTAGATGGCCACAACCATGGGCCCCTCAGTCCCTTCTTTTTGCTAGCTCTGAGTAGTGGGGACAGTGGGAGGTGCTTGAATGTATGCAAGCAGCCCATCTCAAAGAAGGACGGTTACTGGTAAGTATGAGCTGACTGCTAGCCATACTGTGGAAGGTGGGTGGAGTTAGATCCTCATCCGCCGTGAGCATGGCTACACCCATACAGCTCCCCACCCAATGGTTGGGCGAAGAGTGGTGGGTCATCAAGTGAACACCAACGAAAGTGCCACCAACTGTAGAATCTTTGCAGAGAAGATACACATAAAAGCATTGAGGGGTCAGCTGCCACTCTAGCAGACAACTTGAAACTCCGACAGAGGCAATATTGGTCCACTATTGGAGTTCTCTTCTATACCATCACAGAAAAGATAGCAAAGAGAATCATTGTCGATAGCAATGTTCTTCTAGCCTGTAATGGGACTACCATTCCATCAATAGAATGGTCTTCTGGGGAGGGCAATCTTGGACTAGAGTAGATGGTTCTTATTACCAACAGATGGTAGAGTGGAGGGATGGGTGCTACCTTCAGAAGCATAGTCCGCTAAGGGAAAATGATTGAGGCAAGCCACTAGCCAGAGGGGTGAGAAGAACTTTGCCCCTTCCCTCCAAGCAGGCTAGGTTTTGACACCCTCCTACTGATGCTCTGACTCAAGATGACATGTGTGGAACTATGGTAAGGAACACACTAGTCCGGGCAACCCACCCCAGTGCGGAAGAGGGGGAAGGGAGTGCAATCATGAGCAGAATAAAAGGGTCTCACCCCTTGATCTAATAGTATGGGGAATAAAGGGCAAAAGAGTCCCCTGATTGAGGCCTAAGCATTTGGAAGGCCTATCTATGAAGGACCCGAACCTTCGGAGGCATTGCACCAATGCGGGTGCCTCAAGTGGAGGAGTGGGTAAGAAGAAGAAAGGACAGCTCAAGGACATCTCAGGGAGTCCTTTTCAATGCGGGTAATCAACCAACCAGACAGAACAGGGGAGTAGGTACCTTTAAGTGATCCCATTCAAAGCTTCAGAAGAGGGTTCTTGAGGCCGTTTACAAATGGCAGAGTGCGCAAACATGGAAGGAATGGCTGGGAAGTGGGAAAATCTCTCTCATTTCCAGACCGGGGGGGGTAGGGGGGGTGAAGTGGAAGATGGAGGAAAATGAAGGGTCTGTCTTAAAGTTATGGCAAGAGTTTTGCGCAAACTGTAAGGATAAATTCAGTTCCTCCCCGCCCCAGTTCAAGGACTCACGTAAAGAAGATAAAGTGAAGTGAGTGTGGGCTATCCGGTCACCTCTTAAAGGAAAGCCTGGTTAATCTCAAGGAGCATGCCCTCCTGCTTCCGGGACCGGAATGATGGATGGAGGGCACGTGACTTGCGAGTGATAATTATTTAGTTACCATCCTAGCCATACATGACAGGGCAGAAAACTTTTTGTGTAACAGCAGGTTGCGTTGTGTCGGGCAGTGAGTTGTAGGTGTTGGTTCCCTGTCCATGAAAGGCCAGCAATGTGGTGCCCCATATCATCCCTGAAAGAAAATGACGACTTCAGCGAAACTCAAGGCAGTTGCATGTGTCCCTCGCTCTGCAGGCGGGAGGCGTACTACCGATAAACCTCCTCACGCATTCAAATTAGGGTGAGGTTGGGTAGATCCCGGGTAGGGGAAGGTAGGAGGGAAGAGCCTGAGGAAGAGAGAAAGAAATGCACACAGTAGTTACTGTGAGAGAAAGGTTCAGGAGAAAAGCCACCGTGCCCTCTAGGAAAAATGAAAAGTGTATTGGGGGACGTTGTGGATGAGCTGCTCATAGAACACAAGGTTCTCCAGCCTGCTATGGGCTGCGCAGATCTGTTCAGAGGCTGAGGTTCTGCAAAGGAGCTAATCATATGTTAGGACCGTGGGTCCTTAAGCGATCTTGCTCAGTTGTAGCCACTCAAGCAGATATCAATGATGGCTGCCCTGGGCTGCAAGGAGCCCTTCCGACATCTGGCAAAGATATGGTGAGGAGTCACCAGAACCCCTTTGGTATTGTTGGGAGCTGAGAATACCGCTAGAGGGGTCTCAGGAGAGAGGTTCGTAAGGCCTCTCTTGTAACCCAAGGAAAGGAAATTAAATGCAGTCCACTGGGGATAGGCAGGAGGGCTCCTTCACCCTCTACTTCCCTTCGCTAATAGATGTAAGTGGGAGGGGGGTAGTGTTATTTAGGAATTGAGGAGAAAGCCCTCAGTTCCAAAAAACCTGTCTAGCTGAGGTTAGGGCTACCAGGGATGCCACCCTCCATGAAAGGATCGGCATGGAAGTAAGATCAAGACAGTTCCTAGTCATCTGTCTGGGGCTTGTGGAAGAGCAGATTTTCCTGTGCCTGGTTAAAGGAAGAAGCCAGGACAGACTAGTCTCCTGGCTGAGGGCTGCATGCAAGGTTTCCCCATGGGGTGGGCGAACCAGTATGGAATGGAGATCATTCTTGGCAGGAGCGGAAGCCAAAAGAGATATACACATACAGTGGGGGCTCAATGGTCCCACTGAACATGTAGAAGGGTGTGCAGGACCTGGGGGGCTGGGGGGGGGGGAAGAGACAAGAGGGTGCAAACTCATCCTCTTACCTGGGACTGAAGAGTCAGAGTGAGCCATCCTGTGATTATTTCCCTTCCAAAATCCATCACAGGTCAACATGGAGAGAAAAAAACTGTGCTCAGGATCAACGACAATAGGAGCATTCACGGCCCAGTGTGGTGGGCTTGGGAGGGTGAAGGGGGGCTCAGGGCACAAAGGAGGGGAAGTTACTATTCTCCCTTGTGTGCCCCAACGGGCTGTAGCTGGGGAGAGGGGAACCGGCATGGATGCTGGGGTAGAGAGAGGAGCAGAGTGTGCCTCCTCCTCATACGACTATCACCCCTGGTTCCCCACTAAGGCTTTAAGGGCACATGCGACTAGATCTGGGTGCATTTGGAGGGTGGCCTCCAGTTGTTTCACCCTTGTTCGGTCTGAAGGGTCGCTGGGGTTGCGCAGCAAGGGCTGAATGAAGCACACTGTTATAGGAAGGGAAGGAGAGATATCCCAAAACTGATCGTGAGGGGGTGGTCTGACATAAGTGGTCCTAGGGCATTGCCCTGAAGTTCAAGGTTGGCTCTGAAGGATGGTAAGGAGACCCCTTCAAAGCTGATTGTCTTAATGAAGGGCCCACTATCCTGCGGTATGATGGCCTCTTGTGGGCAGTCAATTCATATAGAGGGGCCTGTAACAAAAGGCTCCTAATTCCAGATGTTTGTGGGGTCATGGCAGGCTGGATGAGCGTCTGGGCGTCTAAGGAGTAAGCATGCCCAGGGCTCTGGGGGCTGACCTTAGATCACTGTTGCCCTGGATCAGAGAGTCAGTGGCCTAGGCAAAAAAGAGACCATCTCCTGAAGGGGTGGTCTAATATCGAATATTGTAAATCCTAAAATAGAATTGATCCTTAGAGCCAGGCAGCTTGGCACATAACCACAGCTGTAGCCATGCAGTGGCTGGCCATGTCCAAGGCATGCCAGGTCGCTGTTAGGGAATCACGGGAGGCCAAGTTGCCTTCCTTTATGAAGGCATCATAATTCTTTAGGTGTTCCTGTGGAAGGAAGCTGCGAAAGCACATCATAGTGTCCCACAGATCTAAGGAATATCTGCTAACCAAGGCCTGGTGGTTAGCAATCCGAAACTGAAGGGCAGAAGTTGAATAGGTCTTTTGACCAAGGAGGTCAAGTATCCTAGTCCCTGGGGAACGGGGTTGCGAAGCAGGGCACAAAGCCTACCTTATATGGCTTCTGCCAACTGGGAGCTAGATGCCGGGTGCTCCACCAAGTACGGAAAACTGCTCAGGAGGAACCTGGTACTTATGGCCTGCCACCTCAGAGACTGGCAGGACTGAGGCGGGGGTTTGCCAATGTGTCCAGCGATGTCAAGGACACTGCCGCAAATGGGGACCATGATCACAGTCATAGAGGATGCAAACCCCAGGTTGAACCAGGAGTCTTGGGCCCCCTTGAGGGTGTGACCCTGATGCCCAGGTAAGCGGTCACCAAGTGAAGAAGGTCAAAGTGTGTGGTAGTCTCTTCTGTGTAAGACCTTGGCCTTGGGTTCATAGCTCTAGCAGGGAGAGAGAGACATCCCCAGTCCTGGGTTGTCTTCTCCCAGGGTTGCAGTGCCAGGCAGGAGCTCCCTTTCTGAGGCCTTGGCCTTTCAGTGGCAGCCTGTGGCCAGGGAATGTGTTCTTGGACCCATTCATGGTGCCAAAATGAGGGTGTCTGTGCCGCAGGGGTTGGAGCCCTTGGTGCTACAGTGGCATGAGGCTGAGGAGAAGGAGAGCACTTATGAAAGCATTTTTGTGAGCAATTCCATGCGGTGCTGGGTGAAATGGAAAGGAAGGCTGATTTACCTTTCAGCTTCGGTGGCCTGGGTGGTGTAGGCATGCTCAGGAGCAGAAGAGCCTCCAATGCCTTGAAGGCCTCCCATGTGTATGGCACCAAGATGGGCTCCAGGCCTTCACCCCTGGATGGGAGAACTGGAGCGGTGCTGGTGCTTCAGTGCTGAAATTGACTCCTAGTGCTCTTTCCTGTGCTCCACTGGGGAGCGGCACCAAGAGGGCCCCGGTGCCGACTGGCATGCAGTGCTGGTGCCAAGGCACAGTGCTCAGGTGCTTCGCTCTTTTTTCCTGGAACAGAGGTGCCAGTAGTGAGGTCATATGGCACTGAGATGGTGCTGAGTCAGTGGCCGATCGCAGCTTTTTATTCACAGCCGAAGAGTGGAGCCGAGAGAGCTCCAGTGCCAACCTAGCACACGGTGCCAATTTAGAGGCCAATTGCGGCTTTTTATTCACAGCCGGAAAGTGACACTGAGAGGGCTCCGGTGCCAAACTATCACACAGTGCTGATGAATCCTTGGTGCATTGGGCTTACCCAGCGCTGGCTGCAGGCACTCCTGGGCAATGTTATACCGCCTTTGCTCCTTGTCCTCTTGAGTCCCTCCTCTGAAGGATCTGCAGATGGAGCATACTCCACCTGGTGAGCCTCACCCAGGCACTCAAGGGACCTCTCGTGGGGGTTATCCCTCAGAAAGGGCTTGCTGTGACTCACCCAGGTTTTGAACCCCAGCATATTAGGCGGCAGGTGGGAGCAGATTCAGCGTAGGAGTGCCTGGTTGTCCACAAACAGGTGAAAAGAGTTGCTGATAAACTGAGCAGCTAGACAAGCACTTTGAGTAATGCAAGAAACGGGCTGTTCCATAACTGTCACTGAGGACGGAAAAAGGAACTGAGGGGCCCAGAGTTGGGGCCATCTATGTATAGCCTCGGGAGAGACCAGAGGGGGCGTTGGCCACCAACCCTGCTGTGCCTGGCTGGACTAAAAAGCTCCTATACTGAATGTATTGCAAGCAGCGCTCGAAGAAGAAGCTTTGTTTCAAGAAATTCTCATCAAAGATGGAAGAGGACAGAAATAGCATATGAAAGAGCTGTGGATAAAAAATAAGGAGGAACTTGACTGGAGGTATGGGAGCAGTTTCCATGTCCTCTAATATTATACTGGGAAGTCTTTATTGGGATTTTCAAAAGTGCCTAAGGAGTTTAGAGTCCAATGTTCCCTCTAAGGGGCCGATGCAGCTGAGCAACATGTGTTGCTCGCTGCGCACCCCACCCCCCACGCAGGCCCAATTATGCCTCCTCAAGCTCTGCTCCCCGCCCAGCCTCACCACAGTGGAGCGGAGCAGAGCCCAGTCTAGCCCCAGCCTGCCATACCTCCCCAGGGGCAGAGGGGACTGGTGCTGAGCTTTGGTGTGCGGGATCGGGGCGCAGGAGTGGCCCACCCTGCTCCCAAAGAGTTTCGGCTGCTACACAGCCCGGTTCCCCCAGGCCATGCAGCAGGCCCATTGAGGCCTGGGGGGGTGGGGTGAAGCTGCCGTAACTCTTTGGGAATGGGGCGGCCCACTCCAGTGCCTTGACCCTGCACGCCACAGCTCAGCGCCGGTCCCCTCCACCCCCAGGGAGGTGCGGCTGGCTGGGGGTAAGCTGGGCTGGCTGCTCCACCCTGCCACAGTGAGGCAAGGTGGGCAGAGCAGCCT
This sequence comes from Podocnemis expansa, assembly GCA_007922195.1. Taxonomy (NCBI): domain Eukaryota; kingdom Metazoa; phylum Chordata; order Testudines; family Podocnemididae; genus Podocnemis; species Podocnemis expansa. The sequence goes on along the minus strand of ML681966.1, from coordinate 93,182,695 downwards.
CTAGCCCCTGTTGCACCCCCCCCTTGTAGTTTGAAGGGGGGGGTTAGGGACCCCTTCCCCGGCTGCTACAGTGGCGCTGCCAGGCCCCCAGCTGCTGCTCCAGCTGGGGGCACTCTCACTGAGCCTGTGCAGAGAGTCTGCATGGGCTCAATGAGAGCTGACTCTGAGTGGGAGTTTCAAAAACTCCCAGCTCAGAGTTGCTGCCTGGGCAGGGACTGCAGCTGCTGGCCGTGTGCAGCCGGCAGCCTTGCCTGCACCAGGGAGCCTCGGGGGCCGCACGGTCATGCAGCTTAGAGGGAACAGTTGTTTAGACACCCGGATTCCATTGAAAGCCAATAGGAAAAATGGGCACTTCACTGCTTTAGGCACAGAGCTGATTGGAAAACAATTTCCATTCTGTGGGAAATACCAGTGTGTCAGACTTTGATATTGTCCCAAATTGGGATGGAGTGTCAATTTTTCACAGAAGAAAATTCTCTGAAAACATTTTTGTTTGGAAATATCAAATGGAAACATTGACATTTGCAATCACACCTTGTTGACATTTTGAAACAAACAAAAAAATTTTTTCAAACCACCATTTGGACTTACAGACGGATTAAAATTTCATTACCTGGAAATTTGCAGTGCTGTTGTAGCAAAGCTGATTTTGATGCATAAAAGAAATAAGATATGTAAGAAAATATCTTCTACTGGACTTACTCCTGTGGATGGAAAGGAGCAATTCTGTTTACCTTCTCCAGACCTGAGTAAGTGCTCCATGCAGCTTGAAAGTGTATCACTTTTACTGATAGCAATTGATCCATCATCTACCTTGCCTCCCTCATTAATTGAAAATATCAATTTAAAACATTTCATTTAAGTGCCTTTGATAAACTGTAACATTTTAGTCAAACCTGACATTTTCCATTGGAAAATTTTGATTCTGATGGAAACCACATTTCCCAGTAAAAAAAGAGTTCATATCATACAGTTTTAAACTAACCATGTGCTTTTTAAACTTACACTCCACATTTCATAAATTTCGAACTAGGCTAGTAATATCATAGAGTCTTTTTGTCCCAAGGGTCGAGAGGAAGAGCTGAAGGGCACAGGAGCTTCATGAGTACTGCTTGAATGTGGGGAGCTGAGAGGAAGAGGGAGGCCCAGAGAGGAAAAAATAAGATCCTGACTGAGAGTATATATATTTTTTGAACAAGAAGGAAAAATACACTTTTTAATTATTCGTATATTCTATATACTCCAACTATACTATATTTACTGTCCTGAAAATACTGATATCTTTATTGCCTTGCATGGTTTAAGCTGGTGGGGAGAAGGGGAGTCAGACTGTTTTTCTTGCATACGCTTTTTCTGTTAAAACAAGTCTTCATCTTTGGGCTGTGGTCTAAATTTTATTGCCTCCTGCGTTAAATTAAAAAATTCTTTGGAATCCAGAGGTATGCATGCTGCACATAGACAGGAATCGGCACTCTCCAATTAAACATGTAATCCTGTATCTTGTATAATTCTGAACCTAACTGAATCTGTGACAACATGATACTAATACATAAGTAGAAAATTATATAATTTGAGAATTCCAAGTAATTATCAGACTTCCACCAGACACAGGGATCAAAATAATTAATGTCTTTCTGTATATGGAAGGTAATTACAGTGTATCTAGAAATGAAGTATGGATCAGGATATATACCCAAAAGAAAATATCTTGCCTTTCCCAAGACAACAACTTAAATATAAAAACTCCTGTATAATATTATAGCATTTTAATACATGAAACTAATGGTGAAAAGAAAAACAAAGCTAAAAGATGGAAAGAAGACAAGTAAAAAACAGAAAAGGAAGAAGGGAACAGAAGAATGAACAGATGAAGAAATCCTTCCACCTAAGGCCCTATAAATTCTGTTTGGTTTTACACACACACCCCCATCTCCATGTCAGTGAATTCTTTGACATTCCTATGCCCAAGCCACTGGGATGCTCTACTATTTAACCTGAGGATGATGACAAAGTAGCAGTCAGTATAAATGCTGCCAAAAATAGCCAGATGCATTTGCATGTGATGTGTGTCAGTTTTAGTTTGGAATTTTCTAAAGTGCCTAAGGGAGTGACACAGATAAACGTCATTGAAATCCCATGGGACTTAGTACATCCGATCAGAATGTAGTTCAGCTTTGTTCGGCCAGTTGTGACTCTAATAAGGAAGGCAAAAAAACCCTTAAATCAGCCATCCCAATGATCCAGCCATAACACACTCTGAAAACTTTCCAGTACTGCATGTGAGTGACAAAGCTTGCATTTCAGTTGTTGCAGACAAGCATCCTGGGCTTTGAAGCACTCAACTGAATGCCTTAAACTTTCATTCATCACAGCTTCAGCATCAGTAGCGATAAGCTGTGCACTGTTACTGATAAAGCATTCTCTATTCCATTTTCAAATCCAGTCACAGTCATTGTCTGCATGATTTCCTGCAGGAACACATTTCACAGCTCCTTTCTGTTTCATTCTAAATATATTACTCTTCAATTAAGCAACCCTTTTTGTCTTGCATTACAGGACAAACTGAAAGAGAAGATTGATCAGTATGACATACACAAATCAGAATTCCTCGTTCATTCCAGGGGTGTAGCTATAGTTGGCCTGGGTGGGCCTGTGCCCACCTGCATGGCCAATATGCCTGCCCACCTCTGCCCACTGCAGCACCCAGCAGTGGCACAAGCTTCACTGCTGCAACTGTGGACTGGTCAGCAGCCCATAGCCATGGCCTTGGCCATGGCCATGAGTGGCAGAGCTGCAGCAAACAGGTGGATGCAGGCCGTTCTCTGCCCGCACTGCTTCACAGCTCCAGCTCTAGGCAGCTGTTGCAGCTTTAACAAAGCAGGGGCCGAACTGCCTCTTCTTCTCCCTCCTCCTCTCAATGCACTAGTTGCCTAGGAAGCTACCAGTCACCTGACCAGAAGCAGGCTGGCTGGGTCCAACCTGGAAACTCAGGCGCCCAGCCAGAAAACAGGGCTGGCTACACCCCTGATTCATTCCACACTGAATAATCTCCTGTAATGCAGCAAAACCAAAAAATCAGATTAGAGAACTGCTGCATGGATTACTTAGGAAAGGACAAAATGGCAAGACTTTTACCAAAACTATAATTTCCTTGAAAGTAAGAAATTCTTATCAGAGGGGAAGCAAGCTTTCAGGCACATTGTCCTGGGGGAAGTTATTAATGGCACAGTCAATGCTCTTTGAACCAGGATGCATTCAATTATTCATAGATTATAAAGCCAGAAGGGAGCATTGTGATCCCCTAGTCTGACCTTCTGCATAACACAGGTCAGGGAACTTCCCTGAATTAATTACTATTTGAACTAGAGAGTCTTTTAGACAAACTCCCTGTGATGGAGCATCCACCATAATCCTTTGTAAATTGCTCCAAAGGTGAATTACTTACATCCAAGAAAGATATTGATATCAGCCTGCTGTATGCTGCATGCCACAGCTCCTGGCATTTGATACCTATAACTCATTGTCTTGAATCTGCCTCTTTCCCATTCCCCTCCTCAGAGTGTAGTTTCCTGAAATCATCCCCTTTCTCTTTGATTGTGAGAATAAGATACGATAAGAAACATGGTGTGTTAAGGTCCCTCCCAAGTTCCATCCATACCCATGTCACTTATGGCTTGTCTGCACTGGAAGTACTACAGAAAGTGTGTCTGGTAAAGAAACTTTATGGCAATGGGAGAGAGGTCGTGGCATGATAAATCCACCTCTGTGAGAGTCAATAGCTATGCCAGCAGAAGAAATTTTCCCTGGAATGTAAAGCAGTCCATACCTGCTAATTCACATTCCTGAGCAACATGAGTTATACCGACCTAAGTGGTATTGTAGACTAAGTTTGAGTTTTTAAGGAGTCTTAGAGTATTAACCATCCCCTGTCAGCCCCCTAGAAGTGGCCCCTGTGATCCACACAATGGGTTCACAATTGGATATGTTTGTTAATTACTGCAAAAACTACCCAGTCAAGACAAAGTTTTCAAACACACCTAAGTAACACAGGAATCTAAATCCATTTTCAAAAGGAATGTAGGCATGTAAATTCCTTTAAAATTTTAGCTCTGAGTGCCTACAGAAACCGATAGACTCCAAGCGGAATTTCTCAAAGAACCCATCTACTTCTTCAGGCACCCTTAGGGTTTTGTTGTTGTTGTTGTTGTTGTTTTGTTTTTCCATGTACTCACTCTGGATTTAGGTACTTGCACAAGTTAAGAGTCATGACCTGTGGGGCCCTCATGGCCATCATCCAAGTGCTCAGAATTGATCACAACTCACTCCCATGGTTTCATCACCCCCCCTGCTGCCAGTGAACAAATTCTCGGACTATAACTCAGGAGGTCAGCTGTCTATTTCTGACTCTGGTACATCACTGCCTGGTCCATGCCTCTGTTTCCACTTATATTCTTTGTCCTGTGAGTTTAGACTGCAAACACTTTGGGAGAAAGACTGTTTTAATCCTGTGTATGCCTGTTGCAGTGGGGCTGCAATCTCACTGAGGTGCTACTGTAGGCCAAATAACAACTGTAACCTCTAGGTTGGTGTATGTTAGGGAGGGCCATGCTGCCCCTGGGGGAAGCAGGAAGGGGCAAGGGCAGATGCAGAGTTTACTGGGCAGCACAAAGGGAGAGAGAAGAGATGCTGTTTTGAATGACTGGGGAGTCAGCTTGGGGGGGGGGGGTTGGCACTTATGCCTGGATGGCCACAACTACAACTGCTCAGAGGAGAGCCATGCTAGTGAGAAGGAGAAACTAGATCAAATGATTGACATGTAAATCCCTGGGAGGTAGAGTTAGCCTGACCAATATGGAAGGTCCTTTCTTACTGGTGAAGTTTTGTGTGCCTCACAGAGATACAAGGATTTCAGAGCAACCTCAGATTTGAAGGAAATTGGTCAAGGAGTTCCCAGGATACAACAATTTGCCTTAAAGCTGGCAAGCTGTATCTGCACACAGACATGGATTAAAACCAGGCTCAGATCACTGCACGAAGGTCTGAAACACTCTATAGTTACCTCAGTGGACCACATGGCATTTCCCCTGAGAAGAAATAAAATGATCACATTACTGTCAAAGGAGTTAGCTTCTCTGAGTACTTGCTCACCTGTCTGCAAGTCTAATGGATTGTACTGAACATCTGCAAAGTAAGACCCTAACTAGCTGAAAAACTACTGCTTTATTACAGGATCTGAGTTGTATGGTCATTAAATCCAATCAGCACCTCAGGTATTATGGGTAAGGCTACACAGAAGAACAAACCAACACCCTTAGTAGTGAGGCTCAGAGCCAAAGAAATGTGAAATTCCAGAATTGGGCAATATTGTTCAATCTACCTCTATCAAAAATAGGGTTGATTTGTTCTGGGAAAAAGTAACGTGGGCAGCTCAGAATATTCAGAATGAGCCAAAACTATTTGTGAAAAGAAATGTGACATGTGAACGCTTGCTGGGTGGGGCAGCGCAATTGGGGGTCAAGACTAGGTGGTAATAGGGGAAGACGAATTCAGGTCTGCAGTGAGTGATGGGGGTTATGGGAAAGGTTAAGGGGGGGTGGGAGTTGCAGACTCAGTGGAGGGGGAAGAGAGAAGGCAGGAGAGTGGAGAATATGAGAGCAGCAGAGGAAGCTAGACATTTAGAGGTGGGGTGCTCTGTCAGCCCTGAATTCTCCCCTTTGGTGTGTGCACTCAGACCCAAAGCAGTCTAGCCCAGCTGCAGGGCTGTGAGCCCCTCTCCCTGCCCCTCCATGTCAGTTGAGATGTGGGGACAAGGCCTGAAGAAAATGTGAATTTCAACAGCTGAAATCCAGAAACATGAAGTTAAAATACATGTCACCTTGTATGGGAGAGTTGCATAGAATGTGGGGGGAGGACCCAGTTTGGAAGAATAATGGATTGGATGCTCCCAGGCCACGGCTGGGGCAGCCTGGCTGAACCAGGGGCAGGACTCCCAGCTCGGGCAGGAATGAGGGATACAGAACCAAGGTTAAGACTCTACCATGGCACTGTTGCAGCTGTGTGGGAGTGCAGACATTCACCACAGTGATGGAAGTGGTTCGCCCATCACCATAATAAATCCATCTCTCCAAGCAGCAGCAAGGTTGACAGAAGAATTCTGCCATTGACCTAGCATCATCTACACTGGGGCATGGGCTAACTTAACCATGGCTCTCAGGGAGTATGAAAAATTAACACCCAAGAGTGACTTAGGTCAACCTAGCTGTCTTTCTAAGGTAGACCAGCAACAAGACAGCCTGTGGCCTTCCATTCAGTCACTCCCTGTGCTCTGTGTACACAGCGGGTATGTCCACACACAGTGTTTAAATCGAAATAACTCTGGTTATTTTGATTTAAAAAAATGGTAGGTCCAGACAACATTCCCTTATTTCAAAATGAGGAGCTTCCTCATTTCGATATAATGAAAGTCATATTGACATAATAAAACCTAGTATTTTATTGATATTATGGTTAAATCAAAATTGTTATTTCAAAATAACACAGTGCGGACATGTTATTTCGATTTAACTGTTAAATCAATTTAACACTTTTTGCCTCTCTCCTTCCCAGGTGCTTTCCTTTTTCTATATATTGGGTGGGGGCATCGTTCTACTCAGGGGCCATGTTGCCACACTTCCCATGGTGCCTCTCTCCTAAATAGAAATAGCAAGTCCTGTCCGTGGACATGCTATTTTGATTTGAGTTTCTAGTGGGGACCTGTTAAACCAATTTAACATAAATCGATGTAATGATTTTATATCAATTTTATTAAATTGATAAAAGTTAAATCGATTTAACTGTGTAAGTGTGGGCATAGTCAGTGAGATTATGTAGGAAACTGCAAGGAGAAACTTCTTATATGTTAACAGACTCTGTGGTGCCATCTCATGGCTGGATGGGATGGGATGGGAGGAGGAGCTGGGAATGTTGGGGTGGGGGGACTATATGTTGTGAGGAATAGTGTACTAAGGGGTGGAGAAGGAAAGACACGAGTCCTCTGCAACATGCTCACAATTACTTTAACAACCATATCACAAAACTGTCAAGGTTTTGGGACATAGACCATGGATGAGATTTCTCTCAGAGGGCTTTTCAGCATCTACACACTGTAAATGTTCCAAAGCATGACCATTGCCCCTATTCTACTACAACAAAATGCACAGAGGTGGGAAGGAGCACTGAGGATATCATGTGGCAACAGTGGAAAAACCACTGGAGTGTGATGGTTCCTAGTTGAGTGTTGCTGGTTGACTGGGGGACCTTGGGCAAATTACTTCTCTGCCGCTTGCCTCAGTTTTTCCTGTGGAGAATGGAGATAATGAAGTAAAGTACTTTGAGATCAACTGATGAAACAACTAAATCAAAGCTAAGTGTGATTTTTTTTTCTTAGCTGCAGTAGTATATCATCTGCAGACTTACAGTAGGTAAAAACTACAACTGCCTAAATGACCACTGATTCCTATTAATAAACATTTCTCTTTCCTTCTGTTTAAAAAACCTAGGCAACTAAATGGCAAAAAAAAAAAAAAAAAAAAAAGCTTTTTTAAAAAAGAGTTAATGACGCCCACTGATAGCTTGTGTCTTGGCAGACTGTCCAGTTCAGTAAAACTCAAACCTCTGATAATTAGGAAAAATAGAGTAAAGATAAATACCCACTCAGCCTTAACTCTGCCCTCATTGAGCTATGCCTAAAGACACACTAGCACTCTGCCTTTTCACTCGAATGCATAGGCACTATCTGCATTTGCTCTATGCTCAGACAGGAGCCTACTCCCCTACCAGAATGTCAGTCTTGTACAATTTAACAGGTACTTCATACCCTTTCATCCTTGACACTTGCACAAAAGGTGTCACCAAAACCTGGACTTTCACCTACCTATCACTAAATCCACAGACAGCTTTCATATCCCAGTTCATTAGTGACAACATGCCTGTGTCCTGCTACTGACACAATTGACACAACGTTGTCTTGAATGGATGAAGTCCGACCCCGCATCCCTGATGTGAAAATAACTCTTTCAAAGTTCTCCAGCTTATTCCTCCACAATTTGGTGCAGCTCAAGCCAACACAGTGAATGTAGGGCTCAGCTTTCATCAACCTTTACCAGAACTCCTTGTTACTTGGTTTTCAGGGGTCTGAGTTTTACAGAGTTCAATACTCTAGAAAGGCATGAACCAGCAACCATAAGTCTGCATTTATGATGGGTTTTGCAATTTAATATTTGCAAATGCCAGCTGGGCTATCTGTGGGTATGAGGGCAGAGGGATTCACTGGGTATATTGGCAGCCACCAGATTTTTCAAATTGCGCATATTCTCTTGAAGATTTCATTTCCCAGGCATTTATTTTCATCTCATTCTTTAAGTGCCACAAGACTCCTTGCGTTTTTTGCTTTACTAGACTAAGGCTGTGTTCAGATGAGAGTTTTATTTCGAAACAACAGCCTTTGTTTTGAAATAAAATTTCTTATGTCCACACAACGTTCCGTTATTTCAAAACAGTAAAACCTCGCTTGAAATCAAAATAGCTGTTGTTTTGAAATGTTCAGACACGTTGTTTTGAAACAACACCATTGTTTCGAAACAGTTGTCCGAACGGCCTTATTTCAAAATGACCATTTTGAAATAACATCTGTTTTGATAGCAGGCTTTCCCTTAATTCGAATTAACATTTTCTTAATTCAAATTAATTTAATTCAAAATAAGGACTTTATTTCAAAATAACTCATTTTGAAATAACTTATTTCAAAATAACAGTTTACATGTGAACATAGCCTAACACGGCTGCCCATTTGGCACTCATCTCCCAGGGTAGTGAAAGAATAGTACTTAAAAAAACCCTGCTGATCTCACCTGCTCTGAAATCCAGGCCTAGATACCTGATCTGGGGTGTCATTGCAGCCCTGTGATTCAATAAACTCCTCCTTCTCCCATCTTCTCCATCTGTCCTTCTAACAGCTATTCACACAGTTGTCTCTCTTCCCACTGCATTAACTAATTGTCTCCTAGCCCGGTCCAGCCTATTTATTGCCTCTTGAGCACATGTGCAAGGAAATACAAGCCAGGCTGGAGTTAGCTGCAGGTCTGTCAGTGAGCAAGTGGTGTCCTTCATCCTGTCGCACCTTGTCACATTCACTGGACAGCATGAAATGGACACAGGTCTGTCTGCAGCACAACATTCACTGGAGAGGTTTCTTCCAAACAGTGTGTGACTCATTTTGCAACATGATTTTTTCCTCAACGGCATGGGCCTGCTCCTGAGCTCATTCTCATCATCTGGAACCTTCAGGCCACCCAGAGAAGAAAGAAGACCAAATAAGTTCTGATTCAGTTTAAAATTACTGCAAGTCAAATTCCTTTGTCACTGCACCCAGCCCCCAGTCCCTCGCTCAGCACAGACTTGAGTCACAGACTTTTTTTTTCTAACACCTCTCATCCAACTGATAAATAAAGGTTTTTTTCTAGAAAAAGATGGGGGGGGGAGCAGACCTTCTACTTTCTATATCTCCATAGTAACGCCAGCCTCTGAGATTGCAGCCAAGCCTCAAGAGAGGAGGAATGCCAAAGTGAAGAGCAGGATTTAATCCCCAATCAAACCCAGAAGGGACAAGATGAGTGACTAGTATATAGGAGAACCTTGTTGGCTTGACACCATGTTTCAATCCCATAAACTTTCAATGCCTGTAGTAACCTGGCTGGTGACAGGTGCATGATGTCACTGAAACCTCCTTTGTACTAAACCCAACACAATTTCCCACATGTAGATCTGTCAGCACTGTTTTGATGTAGTAATTCAGTATGTTGTTATTATCATAAAAACCACAGACCATGAGACTGATGTCTTAAGTGGCCTGCCAAAACAAGGCTGGTGAAACGCAACCTTAGAAAGCTCCATCTGTCCCATTTACCAACCTCCAGCATTCGATTTCTGTGGTGAAAGTCATAACTGCAGAATGTTTCTCTAAGCAAACAGCAAGAGAGGGCTACTGTTCAAACCAATCAATATAAGCAAACCCTGTGGCTGGGGAGTAGTCACTGTAAACTAACTGGATTGCTCATTCAGACGGTCCTTTTATTTGAGACCCACACTGATGAAAGCAGAGGTTACTCTACACTAAGAGTTACTTTTCATAAATTTAACATTCCCTACTACATCTCCCTCCAGAAACCACACCCGGCCTTCCAGTGAGTTTTGTTATAACAGAATCAAGGAATCAGTGTCAGATCAGAAAGCCAGGAATTTTAAAGACGCAGTGCCTGGACATTACTTCATATTTGATCCCACAGCTCTCAGGGGCATGCTGAACAAACATTCAAGTCACACAGACACGAGATAAGTGTGCAAAACTACTTCAATATTAGAAACTGGATTTTCAATATCCAGTTAAAACTTAGTTCTCATAAAACTTAAGCCATCAATTTGGGACCTGGGGAGATCTGAAGCAGTGTCTGGGATGTATGTTGGTTCTCCGCTTGGGGTGAATCGCATACACACCAACTAAATTCTAGGCACCAAGGTCAGTCATTAAACATTTGCTTGGCATCTCCAAATTCAGAAGCTCTGGTCCCATTTTTCTAACATGGGGACCAAAAGCTAGGCACGTGTTACCCCAAAGGGGTAGGTTTGTGAGGATTCACCAGACACAGTCCACACCACCAGTTGGATGAATATAAGATATTTATTAAACTAGGCTGTTTAGCCCTAGCAAACAGCACACACACACACACACACACACACACACACTGGTGAAAGCTTATGTCCTTTCAGCACCTTGGGACCCCCTAGGGGGCTGTGGACGACACCAAGGAAGTTTCCGAGGCACCTTGGTCCTAGGTTACTGAGGCAGCCTGGGTCCTCGGTCTTATGGCGAAGTCCGCCAATTCACAGAAACTATGCTCACATATAGTATTTTAGGGGAAGGTGGAGTGATCAAGCTGACTTTCCCTTTCACTTGCTTAGGCACAAGGATGAGATAGCTTAAAGGAACAGATAACAGAAATACAGCACAGACAAGCACAGCAAAACACCTAATATTAGGTCCTAGCCAGTTCCCACAGAAGACTGGTTTCAGCTGGTGCTTTCAGCATGAAGCCCAGCATCAGTTCATGGTCAGATCACTCATGGGGGTGAGTGCAAGTTCCATGCTATCTCTGTGTCACAAAATCTTCTGCTTTAGCCCTACAGCACAAAAGGCTACATTAAGGCATCTAAACAAAAGCAGCCTGACTTTCAGAAGGGATGAGATCCCATAGCTCCCATTTATCTTAGGAATTGTGTGCTGACCACCTCCAAACAAAAACAACTACAAAAAGAACAGGACACTATGTGCAGCCTACTCACCACCCCATATGCAGCTCAAAACCATTGCTCCTTTTTTTATCCTTTGTTACTACTGGATATTTCTATGCTGAAAAGTTTTTGAAATAAGGAGGCTTATTTTGGGGGGAAACCCCCCCCAAATCTTTTTACCTGCTCATGCAGGCATTTTGGTGTTTCTAAATAAGCACTTCGTTATTTCAAAATAACAAAGCACTATTTTGAAATAACTATACCTGCATTTATTTTGAAAGATCAATTCTTTTGAAATAGTTATTTTTTTAAAAAAAAGCCATTGTAAGCCACAGAATTTTTTTTTTTTTTCAAAATAATGGGCCCCATACTTTTCACTGTCTTCCTCAATTTCGAAAAAGAGAGTCTAGGGAAGACACACTATTTTCAAAGAACTCATGCCTTATTTCAAAATAGAATCTTCACTAGACTCCTATTTTGAAATAAAAAATTCAAAATAATGCTATTTTGAAATAATTATTTTGAAATACATTCAGAATAGTTATAACTATTTTGAAATAACTTGGACAGTGTGGACATACATACTGAGAACAGCCTAGCTCCCTCCTCTTTGGAGCACCCCTTCAAGCAGGTGAAGTTGCTACTAAATCCTCATCAGTCTTCTCTTCTGCAGAATAAATAAGTCTAGCTCCTTCAGTCACTCTTTGTAAGTCATGTGCCCTAACCCCTTAGTCATTTTTTTTTTTGACTTCCACTGGACTTCTTCTAATTTTTCCACATCCTTTCTTTAGTGGGGAGCCCAAAACTGGACACATTATTCCAGATGTGGCCTCACCAGTGCCAAATAGAGGGGAATAATCACATCTCTCAATCCGTTGGCAACACTCCTACTGATGCAACCCAATATGCCATTGGCCTTTTTGGCAACAAGAGCACATTATTGACTCATATTCAGCTTTCCATCCACCATAATCCCCAAGTCCATTTCTACAGTGCTGCTACTTAGTCAACCAATCCCCAGCCTGTAGCAGTACATGAGATTTTTCTATCCTAAGTGCAGGACTTTGCTTTTGTCCTTGTTGAATCTCATGAGATTTAGTTTGGCCCAAAGCTCCAATTTGTCTAGGTCTCCATTAATGATATCCCTGCCCTCCATTGTGTTTACTATTGTCCCCAGTGTGGTGTCATACAAAACTTTACTGAGTGTGCAATCTATCCCATCATCCAGATCATTAATGAAGATGTTGAACAGAAGCGGTTCCAGGACTGACACCTGGGGCATTCCACTAGTTACTGGTTGCCAACTAGACATTGAACCATCGATCCCTACCTACTGAGCCCAATGATCTAGCTAGCTTTCTATCTCTGTTATGCTCCATTCATCCAAACCATACTTCCTTAATTTGCGGACAAGGATGCTGTGGGAAACCATATCAAAAGCTTTTCTACAGTTGAGGTACATCACATCAACGGCTATTTCCTCATCCACATATCCAGTCACCTCATCATAGAAGGCAATCAGGTTAGTCAGGCACAATTTGCCCTTTGTGAATCCATGCTGACTGTTCCTGATCACCCTATTTTCCTCCAAGTGTTTCAGAATGGATTCTTTAAGAACCTGCTCCAAGATTTTTCCAGGGATTAGGGTGAGGCTGATTGGTCTGTAGTTTCTTGGGTCCTTCTGTTTCCCTTTCTTGATGGTAGGTGCTTTATTTGCTTTTTTAAAATCATCCTGGACCTCTCCCATTTGCCATGAGTTTTCAAAGGTAATGGCTAGCTGCTGTGCAATCACATTGGCCAATTCCCTCAGCACCCTCAGATGCAGTTCATCTGGTCCCATAGACTTGTGCACATCCAATTTCTCTAAGTAGTCCCTAACTTGACCTTCCATCACTAAGGGCTGTTCTCCTCTCCATTCTCTGCTTCTTTTTCCTAATTCATAAATCCTCAGTTAGTTGGTTATAGGATTTCCTACATTCATCATCTTTGGTGTGACAGCTAAGGTACAGATAGCTCTGGGATTAGAGACGTATTCCCTGGAACTGGAAGTAACCTGAAGTTTGGTGAATGCAACTAACTGTCACTAAATCCAGATGACTTGAGTAGCAGGAGATACTGGAATGCTGAACAGGATCATCTGTGATTCCATGGTCACAGAACATTATGGCTCCTCTAGGAGCTTCCATTTCTTACTGGGCTGGGGAAATCTAATAATAGAACCCAGAACCACCTCTTGCCATTCTGCCAAGGGATTGGCACACACAGTTGTGAACTACTCTAGATAGCATGACAATGAAGATGATCTTTTTCTTACCATTCTCAACTACCTTTGTCCACCTGGATTCTGTCAGGGACTCAGTTACAATCAAAGAGTATAAGAGTTTCCTGTATGTTGGACAAAGATGTGTTTGGAGCACATGGGAAGCAGGGTAATAACCAGACATCTTATTTATAAATGGTCTCACTTGGGATCTATTTGGTCAGGTATTAAAGATGTAACAGACATGGTGCAGCATCATAAATTACTGGCTGAGTCAGTATTATATTTGCTACAGGATTCTTCATCAGTACAAGAGACTATGGCTGTGTTCACACGGCACTTTTGTTTTGAAACAACCTCGTTGTTTCGAAACAAAAAAAAACATGT
>ML681966.1:93154674-93168323 GCA_007922195.1 Podocnemis expansa | reverse complement strand
TTTTTTCTTATTTCGAATTAACATTTTGTTAATTCGAAATAAGATATTTCGAAATAAGGTGTTGTTTCGAAACAAGTTGTTTCGACACAACTTGTTTCGAAATAACCCTGTGCGTGTGAACACAGCCTATGAAGCCTCTCAATAAACAGCTTGCTATCGCCCTTCATTGTGCAATGAGTTTAATTGCTGTAAGGCCAAAAAGCACTTGTGTCCCATTATAAAAGACTCAGCAGAAATTGTCTCCCACTAGATATCTAATTGATAAGATGAAAGACAAACCTGACAAATTCTCCAAGGAAGCCATTTATTACTTCTCCAAGTTATGATAAAGCTATGACAATAAAAGATACCCAGCACTGCTAGGGAGGTATTACATAGTGCAGGAAGTGTGGGGCATGGCTTTTGTAAAATGTTTCCTGTTGGCAGCTTGTAACTTTGATGCACAGTTTGTAGTCTTGGGTTTAAAATTGCAAGCACACACAATCAGCTGTAGCTCCCTATGCCTATGTCTACATTGGGAATTTAGTTTGAATTAAGGAGGCTTAATTCAAACTAAATTAGCCCATGGCACACTGGCTTTCCTTAGTTCTCACTAAGGAATTCCTTAGTTCGAATTAAGGAAAGCTTAGTTCGAACTTTTAAAATCCGTCTTTAGTTTGAACTAATGGTTAGTTCAAACTTATTAGTTTGAACTAACCCAATGGAGCCACTTTAGTTCCAGCTAACCATTAGTTTGAAGCAAAGGCAGTTTGACCTTCTTCCTCCAAGGATGCCTTCCTCTTTTTATGGATTGGGTGGGTGCATGGCCTTCCTGGGTGCCATGTTGCTACAATTCCCATGGTGCCCCCCTCCTAAGCTGAACTAGCAAGTCCTGTGCATGGTCCTGGGTTCAATTCCCAGGGGGTTGGACTCGATGATCTCATGAGGTCCCTTCCAGCCCTATGATTTGATTTGACATGCCTGGTCAATTTAGGTTTCTAGTGGGGACATGCTAATTCAAACTAAGTTAGTTTGAATTAATCACAATTAGTTTGAATTAATTAATTCAAACTAATGTAGTTTGAACTAGGATTCTTAAGTGTAGCCATAGCCTAGGAGGATCTGTTAAAAAAAAGAAAAATGTAACTGTTGGAGAAAGTTTCAATTCATTCCTGCTCCCCACTGTCTCCTTGAGGGGAATATAATTTTCTACTAACCCAGAAAAGAGTGCGGTTTACTTCTCCCTTTTTGCTAGCTAAGAGCTACTGATTTGTTTGGAGGGTGAAGCCGAGACTTTGAGAGCCTTTGTCTTTTGAGCATAACAGAGAACTCCCCACCCAAATGAGAAGAATGGAAACTGCGGGGAACTGAGCTATTTAAAAATTCTGGCCCCATCAGTTAGATGTCTAAGGAGGAATTGAATTCTTATGGAAATTTGAGGTGCCTACATGGAAGGTGTTGGGTACTGATCTCTTTTGTTCCTTTTGTTCCAGTCAAAGGCAACCCCAAAGAAGGATGAAAGAGTAATGAAGACAGATGGTCCTCCTCCAGGATGCCTCTTTGACCAATTCATCCATAAAACAGCCTAACTTGGTAGCCAAGGAGAGGAAGATCTACATCAACTTGGACCTGGCCAGGCTCGAGTAAGCCCTGCAACTAATAGGTATGAGTGTGGCATGTCAGTGGTAGTGTGAGTGTAATAATGTTGTGTTCTGTGTTTTGTGTTGCCTATTATTCTGCTTTACTATATCACTAATGTATTGGAGCCCTGTTCACTGTGTACTGCAACCGTGGTGTTGGGAAAAAGCGAGTGGCTTATTGCATGGTTTGGGTTGCCATAGTGAATGGCAGACTAATCGTATGTATATATCTCTGCTTACTGTGTCTTTATGAATATATCCTTATATCGAACAAGTGCTCATAGAGATTGCATTCGTATGCAGGCATAATGCCTATTGCCATTTAATCAATGTACAACCTTTTTCATCAATAAAAGTTATATAAAAGGTGATCAACCCTAAAGGAGAGTCCAATGTCTTTCTCTCTCTCCATGACCCCCATAACAATATCAGCACTCAATAAGGACACAAGAAAATAGACAGTGTCAAACTTCATATGCCAAATCAGGTTCTGGGTGTTTCATCAGGGAACGAATAAAAAAAATCAACGGCCCCTCCTGCAATAAAGCCTGACATCTCCCCTTAAATAGAGGAAACAGATATTTTCATTAATCAGAACCCTAAGATTTTCTCACAGAGAAGTTGGCCAGATCTAATCCAGAGCACAAACATAGCAAAAGCATCAAACATCAAATTACTTGATCTCACTTATTAATATGCTGAATCACAAGCTATTATTATTTGGATGCTGTCAACTTTAATTAAATTTTCTATAAAATGTACCCAGTGAGCAATGTATTTGCCAATTTTTTCAGCTGTTTCTAATGGAAGAATGGTTCTTTTTTTTTCAATCAGCATCAAAGTGGAGGTGCTGAAACAGATTTTTGTGAAATGTAATATAGTTTAATTGATATGTTTTACAACGTTCCTAATATCACCCACTAATCAAGCAGCTGAGTGGCTTCAGGATTTTGAAATGTGAGATTATAGATGTGCCAAGTCTCTGCCATTTTATTGAGTCAGATATGAAAATCATATGAGTGAGATGTTCAATTATCTACTGAAATGCACTTTGCATGGTTTTTGTCTCTCGCCTAAATTTGCTGGAGATGAAAGCAAAACTAAGCAAGATGAACTAAGAATGGATGAGGCTTTGTGATTCTGGGAGCTTTCACACTTGACCTTTTAGTTTCCCTATCAATGCTATCTAAAATAATTAGTCAAATTCTACTCCTCTACAGTGGAAACACAAGCTGACTGCCCTATTATCAGGGTAACCCTTTGGCGTTAACAGAAATTGCTGTGCAATTACCAGGGTAATACAATGAATCTTATAATGTCTGATTCCCAGAGTGTGTGTTTTAATACACTTTTCTTAATCCAGAAAAAATACCAGACTGAACATCTCCAAACCAGCTTGGTGGGATTTTCAACAGATACTTGGTTTTGGCCTAACACTTCTCCCACTGGGGTCAACGAGAATTCTATCAGAACTGAGGCAGGTAAATAATTAGCATTTTTTTGGATTTTCTCATAGTCTTTAAATGTGGGATTTTCAAAAGGACTATGTCCTTCATTCTCATCGGAAGCCCATAAGAAATGCCAGTGGAGTGTCCTGAAGTGACCATGTTTCTCTAATGTCACTCTGATCTAATTCCTTTCAGGAGCTCCATAGAAGATCTTCACGTGCTATGGTTACACATCTTTCAGATGGCTACAAGTAGCTTTAGGGAATTTCAGTTGTTATAGTGGATATCTGTGTGAATGCTGAACAATTTAGCCTCAAAATATGTGAAAATTAAAGGACTCTTTAATCTTGTAGTTCAGGGGACTAAATTCACATCTTTTGGGGAGTTCAGAAGTGTTCAGCTAAGGCCCTCAATTCCCTCTCTCCACAATGGAAAATATCTTAGAGCTCAAGCCTCAGCTAGACTTCAATAGCACCACGACAATTTATATCAGCTGAGAAACAATTCCTAGATATTCACCCACGACCCCACTGTTTCCCTAGATCTCCCATTAGCAGATCTTGCTTGGGTGTTTTCTAAAGGCCTGGACTGAAACTCTGGGCCTGATTCCCCACTCCCATATATAATTTTTATGCCAGTGTAACTCTGTGGAGATTGGTGTAGTAATGCTTGCATAGCAGAGTGGAGAATTAATCGCTGGGAATTTTAGAACATCACAAAAAAGCTGGGGATGACCAATCACCAAGTTGACATCTGATGCAGATGCAGCCTTGTTGGGGGAAATGGGCAGGGTTGGGAAAAAGAGGTCAGGCAGACCCTTTGGAGAAAGTGGGAGAAGGTTGGTTGGTGGGGCCTGGGGAGAACACCTACAATGAGTATCACTATGTGTGAGACAGAAAGATCAAGAATCACTCCTATGGGAAGAGACAACAGAAATCTTGCACGCCATTTACACCTTATCTAGACCATGAGTGAAAGGAGACATGAGAGGGGCATATGCTATCCCTTCTGCACAAGGATGAGCTTTACCCTAAATGACACAGTCCCAGTGCCAAAGAGCTTACAATCTAAATCTAAACCAGACTCTCAGATGATTAGATCATCAGACTTAAAAAACATATGTTATGAAGAAACTGCAGCATAAAAGACAAATGACCTGCTGAAATTCACTCTTGACTTCAGCTACCTGACTACTTCAGTACTGAAAATTAATAGATAATAGCAATGTATATACTTGAAAGATTTGTCATAAGGCAATCGGCAGGACCAGGAAACAAAAGTACCTTTCCAAAGAGATTATACAACTGTAATGATATCCAAAATTCTTGGGATTCCATCTGGTAGCTGAGATACCACTGAGTCCTCTCTCAGACCAGTGTGGGCTGCCTCTCATACTGTGAAGCTGTGAAAAGCTGTACACCTCTGATAGGTGCTGCACTGACACAGACTTCCTGAGGCAGAGATCACACCCAGTTTAGTTCAATGAATGCTTTGCAGACACTCATGAACCTACAACAAAGAAGCTGCAGCTGGCCTCTCAGACCAGGACCACAATACCCCACCCACTACCCTGGTCAAAAAGTCTGGCCAACAGAGATTATTATCTTCATGCAAAGACACACTGGTTAAGATAAAACATTAAACTAGTTTATTAGCTACAGAAAAATTAGATTTTTAGTGCTTATAATTGGCGAGCGTAAAGAGAATAATAGTAGTTAACACATGAAATAAACAGGATTGCAGTCTAAGTTCTACACACTAAAAATTTTTGAATGAGCAATGTCTGATCCTTGTTAGCTGATGCAAACAAATTCTTAAAATGCAAGCTGGACAACACTCCGTGCCTGGGACTCCCTTTTCCCCTTTCAAAGTCCTTTTGTCTTCCCCAGGACCCTTCAGGTATTCAGTGAATGGAAGTGGAACCATGTGCTGCTGTCATGCTCCCCTTTTCATTGGCTGCTTCAGGTGGCTAGAACAATCAAGCTTGTGACCTATGGGGTTGTCTTCATTTGTCAGTTCAGCCCCACTGTGAATGTGCTTTCTACATTGAAACCTCCACTGTGAAAAATTCCCATTATCTGGAATCCATTCTTGAATGGATGAGAGAGAGCCATTAATGCTATCTGGCCACTCCATTGTTGTTCCTGAAAAGATGTTCATGGTGGTTTCCCATCTTTCAAAATGTTCTAATTGCATATTCAAAAATGTTTCCTAACTTCACATACAATGGTGGTATATACAATCCGGCAGGACATTAATGTTCAGTGGATAAAAACTTTTAAAATAATACAAAACAAAACATACCTTGCAAAGGACATAAAATAATGATATGACATTGGTGAAAGTGAGATTTTTGAGGTGTTGTTTTCAGACACAGGTCATCACTATAATTAAAAGGGAAAGAGAAGACTTCCCCTTCATTAACCTCATAATCAGGATTCTGTGAATGCAGAACCACTGTACACCAAATCATTCATATTGGTTTTGTTTATTCATATTGCAGCAGTGTTATCAGAGCAGTTTCATAAATCTAGTTAACCAATGAAGACACATTTGCTCTTATTTGTTTTCTGTTGTAAACAATTGTCTATAGAAAGATCTGTCACTAACCTTAAAAAAATGTAAAACAAATGTTTGGTCTTCTGAGCAAATTAACTGCATCCAGGAATTCAGACAAGTGACTTTGTTTGTTAGCAATGTTTTGGCAGGCTTTAGCAAACTAAAGTGATTTTCTTTTTTCTTGATGTTTAAACTAGAGATCAGTCAGAAATAATTAAATCAGAATTAAAGTAAAGTTCTGATTTAATCCAACCTCCATCACAAGAAGTCCCTTCAGAGTTTAAGAATTACTAAATTGTTTGGCATTCTCTCACTAAACATAATAAAAATAAAAATACAGGTCTAAAGTGAACAGCACTAAGAGACAGAGTATGATTGCCCCAATGAGGGAAAAATATAATTAACGCTCATAGAACGTGCAGAATACCAGTGAAGAATTGTGCTAAGTATCATATATAGTGGTAGACAGTCCCTGCTCCAGCAAGCTAATAGTTTAGCCTATTGTGACATGCAACATGTGGAGAATTAAACAGAGATTGGGGTCGGGGGCGAATTTTCATAACTAAATAGTGGTCGCAGGTGAACACCAGCTTAGCCAGTGCCAGTTGGATGTGATTTATAGGCATCAGAGCAGTACATGAACAAGGATTAAAGGAAGTGTGTAAGACAGGAGAAGTGAAACTTGAGTACTGTTTTGGGTGCCTCGTTTCAAAAAGGATGTGGAGAAACTCGAGAGAGTCCAGAGAAGGGCATCAAAAATGATTAGAGGTCTGGAGCATTTGACCTATGAGGGAAGACTAAAAAAGCTGGGTTTGTTTAGTCTAGAAAAAAAGGAGACTGAGAGGGGATATGATAACAGTTTTCAAATACCTGGAAGGTTGTTATGAAGAAGAAGGAGAAAAATTATTCTCCTTAACCACAGGTGATAGGACAAAAAGCAATGGGCTTAAATTACAGCAAGGGTAGTTCAGCTTAGACATTAGGAAAAAATTCCGAAATGTGCGGGTGATTAAACACTGGAATAAGCTGCCTCAGCAGGTTGTAGAATCTCCTACATTGGGAGCTTTTAAGGGCAGGTTAGACAAACACCTGTCAGGGAGGAGTCTTGTGGCACTTAAAGACTAACAGATTTATTTATCGCATGAGCTTTCACAGGAGAATATTCCACTTCGTCAGATGCTTTGAAGAGGGAGGACTTATAGAATTCTCCCTCTTCAAAGTGTCTGATGATATGGGATATTCTCCCATGAAAGCTCATGCGATAAATAAATCTGTTAGTTTTTAAGTGCCACATGACTCCTTGCTTTTTTTGCTTTACTAGACTCACACGGCTGCCCCTTTGGAACCTGTCAGGAATGGTTTAATGGGGATATTTGGTCCTGCCAGGAGTGCAGGGGACTGGACTCAATGACCTTTCATGGTCCCTTACAGTTTGTATGATTCTACAATGAGGAAGTGGCTCTACAAACTTGGATAAGGAGTTCTTATCTGGCATGAAAGAAACAGCGCTACCACTTGCTGCATGAAAGCAGAGATGCTGATTCCAGTATACTTAAGGCCATCCCGTGTTCTCAGTTCTGCATGTCTGGTTTCCATGGACCTCAACAGGCGCTGTGCATGTGCAGCGTGCAATCTGTGACAATATCTGGCAGTATTCTTGACAAACCTTATGGAATTAAGAGAAATATTATTGAATTGAGCTTAATATCTTTAGAGTCCCATCTCTACATTACTGAAGAATTGTATGCATTTCCATGAGAAGGCTAAATAAGAGAACAGAAGAGGGTGATGAGGGAAAAATTCACTGAGATCAAACATCTCCAGGGAAATACCACACTGTGGAGAGATTTGCATGTATTAGTTCAAACTGGAATCTGCAGGACCACCCAACAATGAAAGGACTTTTGGATAAGTAGTTTGGTTTTAAATTGGATCAGAGTCACCTTTATGATTCAGAACTTGGATAGAGCTTCTGTTCCAACGTGGGCCCCAGTCCTTAAGGAAGGACTAAAAGAACCATTCACCAGCCAGAGCCCTTGTCACCGTGTGAAGGGTGATTTCTGGTAAGCTTGCCAGCATGTATGTAGATTCATGTATGGTTTTTAATGTGTTTTCTCTGTAATGCTTTTTACCTTCCAATAAGTAAGCTTGTTTAGGAAGATATTGCATGGCAACTTACAGCTCTAGCAATTCCACTGCATGCTGTCCCGCAAGGGAAAGTAAGCCAGAAGGTCTGATTAGGCACATTGACATTTGCTGGTGAATTCATAATATAATCAGGAAGCTGTACAGCCCGGAAACATCCTGGTCAGGAGGGAATGAGATGTATGCCTCCAGGCAAGAGAGGTGATGACAGTGGAGCTAGAAGTATCAGAGTGTTTGCTCTTGGTGGACCACAGAGGGGCTATAGAAGTGCAGTTTCCCTGAACTGTGACATAGCCAAAGGTAAGAGTTTCCAGGAACAGAGACAACATCTTAACTGATCATCACAATAAAATGAACATTTTGTTCCTATTTGAAGATGCAGTAGGAAGTTACCTCTTGTAAAAAAATATTCATTTTCTGCAGACAACCCTGCTCCCATATAAGGAGATTTATCTTTTCTTTGGAAGAGATTACTGTAGGGGTTCTCATTGGATCCGGGCCATTAACTGCTTTTGAGGCTTGGTAGCAGTTCCAAAAAAATGAGATGATGTTTTGGTTCAGATCATTGAGGGACCACTTGAAAATAGTGGCGATAATATAATAAAATTTAATGTCTCTGAGTGGCGGAAAACATAAAAACAGCCCAGAATGCCAGCAATAATTTCAGAAAGGGGAACTATGAAAAAATGTTGCCAAGTTACAAAAGGTTAGCCATGTTAGTCTAGTTCTCCAAAACAAGCAAGGAGACCTGTGGCACTTAAAGACTAACACATATATTTATTGCATGAGCATTCATGGGAGAAAATCCCACTTCTTCAGATGCTTTGAACAGGGGGAAACTTACAAAATGGGATCAAAATAAATGCAGGGAAGTATAAGTCATGGGATCAGGTCATGCTGTCACAGCAATTGTTAAGATTCAAACACTGGGAAACAGCATATTGAGGAAGGTGAGGTCAAATCACCAGTTGTAATGGGAAAAAATCCACAGTCACAACTTAATCCTGCTTTCACATAATCAAACCTGCACATCAGTTCCAGTTTTGCTGATTCTCTTAGCCTTCTTGGTGTGTTGCCCATCTACTTGAGCACAGCTATCAACAATCTACAGAATGATTAGAAAGACTGAAGTGCTCAGCTACTGGTGTTTGAATGTTGTGATTTCTGATGTAAGTTTTGTGCCCATTTATTCTTTTGTGCACAGATTGTCCTCTTCGTCTAACATATAACGTGTGTGGGCATTTCTGGCACATGATGGCATAAATCACACTGGTGGATGAGAAAATGATTGAGCCCTTCATGGAGTAGCTGGCTTGCTTTAGGTCCTATGACGGTGTCTTTTGTGAAGCCATATGGGCAAAGTTGGCAGTGTGGTTTGTTGCAGGAGTATGTGCCTATTTTAATGTTTCTGTTGTTAGGTCTACAGTTGCTGGTGAGTATCTGTTTAAGGTTGGGGGCCTGTCACTAGGCAAGAAGAGGTCTTTCTCCCAAGGCTTGAGAGAGTGAGGGATCATCTTTTAGAATAGGCTGTAGGTCCTTAATGATCTGTTGCAGAGGTCTGACGAGGGGGTTGTATGTGATGACCAGTGGCACTCTGTTGTTTTCTTTCTTGGGCCTGGGCCCCACCCCTTACCCCACCCTGGGACCTAATCTGGCCTCAGCTGCTTCCAGCAAGTGGCCCAGAGCGGGATCCAGATCCTGCTACAGCCAGCAAGCAGCAGGTGGCTCCGAGCTGGCTCCTGACACTACCAGCAAGCAGCTTGGAGATGGATCTGGCCCTTGCTGCTGCTGGTAAGCGGCAGGTGGCCCAGGTGCACCAGATACGGCCCCAGCTGCTACCGGCAAGTAGCAGGCTGCCTGGAGCTGGAGCTGGTTCCTGCTGCTGTGCTGCTGATTAAGTGCGAAAGGTGGCCCCAGCCTGGATCCAGCTCCTGCTGCTGCCGGCCAGCAGCACATGGCCAGAGTTAAATATAGGGCACTGGATACAGGGAGATGTGGGAGAAACGACCCCACTACCATAGCAACCCACGGCTCCAACGAGGCCTACACTTCAGCACCTTTCTCACAGTCCTACAGAAGAGATTACATACATTTCCCTTACAAAATCAAATGTGAAATTCCAGAACTACTAACTGTAGTATAAACAATGAGAGTCCTGTGGCACCTTAAAGACTAAGGCTTGTCCACATGTCATCGTTATTTCAAAATAAGTTATTTTGAAATGAGTTATTTCAAAATAAAGTCCTTATTTCAAAATAAGTTAATTTGAATTAAGAAAATGTTAATTTGAATTAAGGGAAAAGCTCAAAGCGAAATAGCATGTCCAAACATAGGACTTGCTATTTCGCTTTAGGAGAGGGGCACCATGGGAGGGCCCCCTGGGCCATGCCCCCACCCAACATAAGCTAAAAGTAAGGCACTCTGGGGAGAAGAAGGGCAAAAGTGTTATTTCGAAATAACACGTATGAATGGTGTTATTTCAAAGTAACCATTTCGAAATAACAGCCGTTTCGATTTAGAGGAGGTTTAAGCTATTTCAAAACGACAGCTCTTATTTCGAAATGATGGAGCCCATCATTTCAAAATAAGAATATATTGTGTGGACCTAATCTCTTTTATTTTGAAACAGTGATGTATGTGTGGACATAGCCTAACAGATTTCTTAAGGCATAAGCTTGGAGCCTCATACACCTGACAAAGTAGGTTGGAGCCCATGAAAATTTTATGCCCGGAGAATCTGTTTGATTTTAAACTATGTCTACATCAGAAGGCTTAGTTTAGACTTCCTTAGTCCAAACTAAGCAGTTCCTGGTTAGTTTGAACTAACTGAGGGTTAGTTTGGACTAACAGCATTTTTTTTTTTTTTTTAGTTTGAACTAGCAATGCTGACTAGTTCAGACTAAAAAGTTAGTACAAACTAGTTAGCATGGCTAGTTTGAACTAATGCCTTAGTTCAAATTTTAAAAATTTGAACAAAGCCATTAGTTCATGCCTACATTGCGGTAGTTCAAACTTAAAGTTCAAACTAAGTGCTCAGTCTGGACTAACCACTCAGACTTGTTAGTTCAGACTAAGCTTTGGCTAATTTGAACTAAGAAATTTCTTTGTTCAAACTAGCCAAAGACTAGTGCAGACATGGGCTAAATTAGTCCAGACTAAGCTTTCTTTATCTGGACTAACTGGCTAGTGTAGACATAGCTGAAGGTGCCACGGGACTCTTGTTGTTTCTGCTGTACACAGACTAACATGGCTACCCTTCTGGAAATTAACCATTGGTATGTATCCTATCATTTAAATTAGTTTTTGTACCAGATGACCGGAGGGCATCTAATATTATATTAAGATAGCTCATATTTTTTCAAAAGGCTCCAGAAGCAATCATGGCAATTAGTGGTTGGTAAGCCTAACTTCAGTATCAGGTAACTTGCTTGAAATTATATATATTATGTATTAGCCAGGAGGAGCAGGAAATGCAAAACCATGTTCTGAAGTGTCTCTTGGAAGATGGAATACTGGGCTAGATGGATCACTGGTCTGACAAAATTAGAATAGAATAGAATAGAATAGAATCATTATATGCTCTTATAATTATAAGAATTGTATATTATGATGTTACTAAATTTTATGTTATGTTCTTAAATTATTACATTTTTGGAATAAGGGACAGACTTTTGTAAAGAAACGTCACTCCAAAAATTCCCAGCATTCCTCCTATCCCATTTGTTGTATTATGCCAAAAGCAATTTTTGCCTTAAACTATGTTCAATACTGCTGAAATTTAGGCTGTCTTTGCAGAGACCAGCACTATCCAAAACTCCCTTTCCTGCTAACTCCAAGAATTTGTGTTTCTAGATAATTAGGACTGCCCTAACCAAGTTCATTTTGAAATTTTACTTTCCATTGCCCATCTGGCATTAATCTTGTTTTCCATAAATTCATGGAGGATAGGTCTATCAAAGGCTATTAGCCAAGAAAATCAGGGATTTAATCCCAAGCTTTGGGTGTCCTAAATCTGTAACTGCCAGAAGCTGGGAGGGGAAACAAGGTGGATGACCCGATAATTCTGAACAATTCAGATAATTCTTCTGAAGCACCTGGCATTGGCCACTGTCGAATGACAGGATACTGGGCTGGATGGAAGATCGATCTGATTGACTATGGCCATTTCTCATGTTCTTATGATCACTCTTAATTTCAGTGATGATTTAGGTGCGGGGAGAGAAGAAGTTCCCTAGCCAAAAGAAATTTCATTAGAAAATAGGTAATCTCTACATGAGATAAGAACATAAGAATGGTAACAATGTTCTCAAGTTGAATGTGTGTTGTGTGAAGAAGTATTTTCTTGTATTTGTTTTAGACCTGCTGCCTACTAATTTCATTGGGTGACCTCTGATTCTTGTGCTATGTGGAGTGGTAATTAACACTTTATTATTCACTTTACCTGTACCACTCATGATTTTATAAACCTTTATCAGACCACTCCTTTTAACTCCTTTCCAAGCTAAGTCCAGTCTTTTTAATCTCTTCTCATATAGAATCTGTTCCACAGCCTTAATAATTTTTCTTGCCCTTTTCTGTACTATTTTCAATTCTAGTATATCATTTTAAAATGGGTGATTAGATCTGCATTACAGCATTCAAGCATTCGGTTTACCATGGATTTATATGGTGGTCTCATGATATTTCCTGTCTTATTATCTGTATCTTTCCTATTGGGTCTAACATTTTTTAGTTTTTTGACTGCTTCTAAATATTGAGACTATGTTAGTCATAGAGTCATAGAACTGTAGGACTGGAAGGCACCTTGCAAGGTCATCCAGTCCATTTCCCCGTACTTGTATCAAGACTAAGCATTATCTAGGCTATAACTGACAGGTGTGAGTTCAACCTATTCTTAAAAATCTCCAATGACAGAGATTCCATAGCCTCCCTTGACAATTTATTCCAGCTCTGAACTATCCTGTCAATTAGGAAGTTTTTCCTAAAGTCCAACCTAAACCTCCCTTGCTGTAATTTAAGGCCATTGCATGTTGCCCTATACTTGGTGGTTAAGGAGAATATTTTTCATCCCTCTTCTTTGTAACAACTTTTAATGTACTTGGAAATTGCTATCATGCCTACCTACCCCCCATCTTTTCTTCTCCATAATAAACAAACCCAGTATTTTCAATCTTCCCTCTCAGGTCATGTTTTCTAGACCTTTAATAATGTTTGCTACTCTTCTCTGGACTTTTTCCAATTTGCCCTCAGCTTTCCTGAAATGTGGTGACCGGAATGGGACACAGTATTCCAGCTGAGGCCAAATCAGCATGAAGTAGAGTGGAAGAATTACTTCTTGTGTCGCACTTACAACAGTCCTGCTAATGCAGCCAAGATGTTGACTTTTTTACAACAGTGTTACACTGTTGACTCATAGTTTGTGATCCATGATGACTGTGAGATTCCTTTCCACAGTACTCCTTCCTAGGCAGTCATCTGCCATTTTGTGTGTGTGCACCTGATTATTCTTTCCTACGTGGAGTACTTTGCATTTGTCTTTATTGAATTTTATCCTATTTATGTCAGACCATTTCTTCAGGCCTGAAGAATGACCTACCAGAATCACTGGACTCCATCAGTCCTTAACAACAAATTGTGAGTGGGGAATGAGGAAGAGAAGAGTGGCTAGCACACATCAACCACACCTGGCTGCTGGAAGATGACTAAGGTCAGGATTATTGCTAAAATGTTGGTGGGGAATGTTCCCTCTAAGAGGCGCTGGCAGCTGAGCAACTCATGTTGCTCGCTGCGCTGGCCCCTCCCCCTGTGGGCTTGCTGTGGTGCCCCCCCACGGGCCCGCTTCTGGCCACCCCCAGCTGCCCCCCACCCCTGCGGGCCT
>ML681966.1:93129537-93154274 GCA_007922195.1 Podocnemis expansa | reverse complement strand
GGTTTGGGTGCAGACCGGGCTTTAAGCCGGCGGGGAGCAGCGCTGGGCAGCGCTGAAGCCCGCCGATGCCTGCAGCCCGGCTGTGCAGGCACCAGCGGGGAGCAGCACTGGGCAGCGCTGAACGCCACCTGTGCCTGCAGCCCCCTGTGGAAGCGAAATAACAAGTTCACAGTGTGAACTTGCTATTTCGTTTCCCGCCTTATTCCTTATTTTGAATTAACATTTTGTTAATTCGAAATAAGTTGTTTTGAAATAAGCATTATTTCAATATACCGTTATTTCGAAACAACTGTATCGAAATAACCCGCTGTGTGAGAACACAGCCCAAGACGCTGATGAGCTGCCCATCCCGGGCCCTGCCAGAGCTACTAGAACCCCAAGGAACTGCTGGAGCCCTATGACCTGGAAGACTTGCCATCTGCTAAGTAGCCCTGTAACCTAGAGAAGCTGCCTTTTGCTGCTGGGTCCAAGGAATTCCCAGACCTACCACCAGTGGACAGCAAGTGACTGGTTGGGCTACCACTGGCTATTTACCCTCAGGACATTAAGGATACCCCATTGACACAGGTACATGGGCTCAGGGTGGGAGGAAGTAGCCCACGGGCTGCTGACTCCAGTCCAACTGAGTGCACTCATACACAAGTGTCAGCGCATTGTGGCTGGAGCTCTGTTGACCCAGTGGTAGATGTCTCTGACACTGGTAGGGACCCGGGCTGGGAGGCAGTGGAGTGGGATGGGCCTGTGTCCCCCTCTCCTAACCATCTGGAGTTCTTGTACCCTCCTTACTGCAGCCACTGAGGGCACTGAGCCATTGTTCTCCCTATCAGGGCTTGTGATTATTTACAGGTTTGGACTACTGAGTCTCTTTTGCTTTCCCCACCCCACCTGGACACCAGGGGGCTATCAACTCCTTTTTGTGCACCCAGCCTTACTTAGGCACCAGCTGGCTACTGACTCCCTTTTGGCTACCCTGTCCTGCCTGGGCACTAGGGGGCTATTCACTCCCTTTTGTGTGTCCTGCCCCACCTGGGGGCTGTGTGGTAGCTTGAACAGCTGTCAGAAAGACTAAATCATCTCCACTTTTACAGCTACGAATCTCTTGAACCAGACTGATTAGAGCTGTGTGTGGCCTTCCTCCAAGCCTGGTTCCAAGGAAGGGCCTGAATGCTCCCCTGCCCTCCTTCCCCCCACCCCCAAAAGACCATAACCAACCTACAGAACCCAGAAGCACAAAGACTACATTAGAATTAAAGCACAAATATTTTACCCATCTCACTGGTTCTTTTTGTGTGAGGGTGCAAATCCCAGGTGTCGGCCTGTTTGGGGCTGCAGACAATACTGACTTTATAAGCCGTGGGATAAGACAACAAATGGTGTTGTGTTGGTGGCCAAGTCTAGTTATTCTGTTTGTGCCATGCCAATCCTGTTGGCACTTGTTAAAATTCAGTGTTATCTCCACTCTAAAACATTGAGACCATCTGTCTACACATGTCACCAATAGCTATTATGTAGCAATTGCAGCTGTGTCCCAGATACCAATTACTGTACTGGTGAATGACCAAAACAAATTCATGCTCTACATCAATCTGTTGATTTCTTCTCCCCTCCTAACACTCGTTAATTTAGCTGACTGACAATTGTGTTTGGATACATGGGAGGAAAACAATGTTGAATGGAACATTAACCCTCCCGCAACCTCTGCTAGCAATTTAAAATTAATTACCTTGCAAAAATATAGGTGCTTTCAGTTCTAGGTATGCTATTCTAGTAGCACGTAATGCCTCCAAGTCAGGTCTGTACCATTGTGCAATGTGGTATACACACAGACAGGAAAATATAGTTCCTTCTTCAAAGACTTTACAATCTAAATGGGAAAGACGGGGCAGAAGGGAAGGATCATTAGACCCATTTAGCAGGCAGGGAACTGAGGCACAGACAGATTAATGGACTTTGTAAAATCACACAGATAACCATGGAAGCCGGGGTGTCACTGGTGCCTGGCACAAGTGGCCATGTGCCCCGAGTCCTGGTGGGGCTCCCCCTGCCTTTCCCATCCCTGTCCCCAGCCAGGTACCCGGGGCCAGGCCAGCCACAGTGGCTCCTGCCTCTCTCCACGGGGTAGTTGGGTGAAGGCCAGCCGTGATGGTGCCTGCGTCTCCTGGCCCAGACTGCCCATGGCAGTCACTGCCTCACCTGGCCCCGGCCCTGGCCAGGACGGGGAGCCGGACAGGCAGGGACAGGAGCCTGGGGCCCCGACTGCGGATCAGGGCCAGGGGGCGGGGGTGGGGCTGAGGCCTGGGATCTTTTCCCAGGGCAACGACACTTCTGAGTGGAAGTGCAGTTAAGTGAACCTAGTTCACATAACAGCCCTAGGACAGGGACTGAACAACAATGCCATTCTTCCTCATGCAAAATTGTCTCTGACATGCCAGTGTGCTGGGGACACTGACCCTATCAAACATTTTGCACTACTCAGCTATATGGCATGAGCCCATTCCCCCCACACCAGTTCTTAATGGACAGGCATTGGCATTGCTAAACTCACATTACAGCGGGTAATGATTAGAACCCTGGCTTGGCATTGGTGTGACGATAAAGAGGAAGCAATGGTTTTCCAGTTTTCATCTACAGCCATTCTTGCCTTTAGCTTATGTCTGATGTGCACTGACAGGGTCCAGTGAGGAAAGAGAATGACATTGCTGTGCGCATGTGGTACTTGAAATGCTAACAATTGGCAACCAAGTGCTGCTACTGCTTCACCAGGAAGCTGGAGGATACTCTGCAGTGCTCAGGGGTGACTGTGCTCCTCTGAACCTCCAAGGATAAGGCCTAGGCTACACTACAGAAGTGTCAACAAAACTACACACAACTATGCTCCTCTTGCCGATAAACCTCCTCTGCTTTACTGTCAAAAAATCCATCACCTTGACAAAATGGAGCTTTCTGTGACAAAGTTAGAGTGACAACGCTTTATTGTAGACACTGCACCATAACTGGCTTCCAGGAGCAACCCCACAATGCCCGCCAAGACTACTCTGCTTACTTATTTGAACTCTGCTGCACTGCCCAGCATTTCAGCTACCCAGCCAGGTGCCCCTCCACTTCCAAAGTCCAATTGCTCTTCCTGACACTGGAGAAGAGTATACACAGCTACTGCCCAGCTGAGCACCCGGCAGCAAACACACACCTTCCTGGGTTCAGTCGTTAAAGTATAATTTGGCAGGCTCTGAAACCCTCTTAATCTTCAGGGCCCCTTCCCATATTGTTTGGGTCCCCTTCATGCATGTGCAGGTCCCAGCCAAGGTAGACATTTTTGAGCCCGACCAGCAAGTTCCTCACAAATGCAACACAGCCTCAAATCCACATCACCCCAACCTTGTCCATGGGTTGGGCTCCGTTCTCCCTCCCGGCTTCTGAGCTCACCCTCCTTACCCTTAGGGAGGAACAGCCACCCCAGGGGAGGAGCAGGAGAGCAGAACCTAGCCTCTGGGCCAGCCCGCTCCACCCTGGGCCAGCTGTTCCCTGTCCAGTACGATAGTGTAAGGTCCATAGAAGCCTGGGGCCCAGAGCAATCGCCCCTCCTGCCCCCCACCAAGGACGGCCCTACTGTCAGTTGGGCTGACATGGTAGCTGAGAAGCAGCTGGCAGGGTGCCTGTGAAACAATGGGGCTTAGAAGCCTTCAGCATTTGATGCTGGGCCTGTCCTTTGAGGCACTGCCAACCCTTCCCAAAGTACCCTGGATGCACTTGCACAGTGAAATAGCTATCCACAGTGCCTGGCTTCCTGTGTCCATGCAGGTGCAATAGTGTGACACAAGGAGTGTAGTGAGGATGTGGAACAGAAGTTTAATTACAGACAGTGGCTTCTTGCCATCGTAACGTGTGCTGATGCAGCTGTGTAGTGCAGACAGGGCGAAAG
Source organism: Podocnemis expansa (assembly GCA_007922195.1). Taxonomy (NCBI): domain Eukaryota; kingdom Metazoa; phylum Chordata; order Testudines; family Podocnemididae; genus Podocnemis; species Podocnemis expansa. The sequence continues at coordinate 93,150,355 of ML681966.1, read as the reverse complement.
GCAGCAAGAGCGAGTGTTCACTGTTTAATTTTCTAAGGTGACTCTAAATGACAAACTGGGAGCAGAAATACCATTTTTTTTTTTTTCCCGGGCATGTCCTCCTTTTCAGACACTAGTCACTATCCCGTGAGCTGAGCTCCTGTTGCTGTTCACAGCCCCTTCTGTGCTGTTCGTATTCAGGCAGCTGCTTGGCCACCTCTGCTCCCTGTTAGGACCCAGCTCAAGCATTTCTTGGATCTGAAAAAAAAGACATATCAGGAAAAGCTGGATGTATGGTAATCCTAACTGGGAGTGGGTGAATCTGGGGTTGGACCAGAGCTCCGACAGTATGCCAAACTCTGGAATTCCTTCAGGTCACACTGTCACACCCTGACTCCATTCGACAAACATCCTGAATCAACCCACCCAGAGCTACACTATTTATGGAGTAAGGGGCTATCAGGGATGCAGGGCTGCCTCATAGGGTTGTGGCTCCCTGAGCCAGCTTTTGCTTTCGTGCCCCTGGGAGGCAGGGACAGAACTTGGCCTCCACTCTGTGCTGGCTCAAACAGCGGGCCCAGTGGTGGAGTGGGCCAGCCACCGCTCCCCTGGGCCTGCTGTTCTCCCCTAGCTCTGCTCTCCCGCCCCTCCCCTGGGGTGGAGACGTCCAGCCTAGAGGTGGGGCAACAGAGCGGTGCCAGCCCCCTGGGGGCAGAGTGGCTGGCTCAGGGGAGGGGTGGGATCATGGGGTCTTTCCTCTGGGCTGGTCTGCCGTGCCACCCCTAAGCTGTGGGACTCTCAGCCAGTGCCTCATTGGCTCATGGCTAGAGCTGACTCTGCAGAGAGGGAAGGACTTCTAGTCTGGCCCTTTGCACTTGCAGGCAATCGTGCACTTCCCTGCTATCTGCAGGCTGACAAATACCACCGGCCACGCAACCCCTCAAAGGCCCCACAGTTATACAGAAACAAACTCTGTGTTCCAGCAAGCAGAGCCATCCTGGATCGGCTCTTCCTAGAGGGAAGTATATGAGGCGAGCAGGAGAAAGAGAGGAATGGGGGAGCCTGAGATCAGTGAGGCCCTTCAGCCTGCTAGCGTATGTCAGCAGGAGGGCATTCAACCTCAGGGGATTGTCAGCTTCGGCCCAGCTCTGCTCCCACTATGTCAGCAGGAGGGCATTCAACCTCAGGGGATTGTCAGCTTCGGCCCAGCTCTGCTCCCGCTGAGGTTCAATGGTTAAGCTGTCTGATTGCAACAGAAGCAGGGATCAGCCAGTGAAGAATGCTCCCAAGCACAGCAGAAAGGGACAGTCCTGACCAGGCTTGATTTCTGCTACTTCACCTGGACGTAGGAGGTGAGATTTTCAAACATGACTAAATGACTTAGGAGGAGACATCCCAGTGGTTTTCAGTGTCATTTCAGTACTTCTGGTTACCCACCCTAGGCCTCTCACTCAAGACCCACTAAAGCCCTCAAGAGTCTCTGAACTGACTTCACCAGCCTTTCAAATGAGAGCCTATCACAGTAGCTGTGAAGTATGTCGTTATCAAGGTGTCCCATCACTCTCAGCCATGCCAGTAGGAGAGCCCCTGGTTGGAACAGTAATAGTTAGTCATCCTGGGTCCTTTGGGGCAGCCCTCAAATTTGTATCCTTCTCTTTCTGGGACCACATAACCAATGAAAACCTGAGGAATCAAATGCCTTGCCTGATTATGGCTCCTAGGCACACTGGCAGTCATCTGGCAGGGAGCAGGTGGACATTTTAATTCTCAGGGGAACCGGCAACCTTGGCATTGGTGAAATTGGTAGTGAGTTCAGGGTGGCCTGTGACAAAATGCTAGGAAAAATCCAAGCGATAATGGACACTGGTCCCTGGCAGGAGGTTCTTGTTGCATGGTTCAGTGTCAGAATCCACGTGCTGCACTTGGGATTCTCTTGCATGGGATAACTGATTATTCACTGGCTCTCTGTGCTGCTGCAGAGACCTTGCAGTGCAAGGCTAGATGATGAGAGACAGGCCACAAGGGGCGAGGCAGAGGGAGGCCCTGGCTCTTCCCTGTCTGCCGGCTATCAGCCCAAGGCCATTGCAGCAGGGAGTGCACACCACACTAGCTTCAAGGTTATAGCGATTGCAGTGGTGTAGTGAGTCCATGCCCAAGGATACCACCCCCTTGTGTTCTTATTGAACTGCAACATTGCACGAGGCAGAGAGAGAAGCATTACTGGTGATTTGCCAATTCATTGGTAAGGTCCCAGGAGAGTAAATGCCAAGGTGCAGGGGAAAGGTGACACCTGGTAGAGAAAACAATTGCTTCTGATTGCTCATGTCTAATCTGTCCCCTGCAGGAAAGAAGGATGGCTCTTTATCTTTAAGTACAGCACTGCAGCTGAGATACGGAGCACACAAATAGCCCTGTGTCCACTGCAGCTGCCTCCATTGTGAATTCTGTTCAGCACCTGACTTACGTGAGTGACTTGGCTGAGATAAACTTCACTAATGTAATGGCTTCTGGGGACAGTTCACACTTCCTTTTAGTCTCCTACATGATTGTTTTCTTCCCATGCTGGGCTGCTTTGTGGCAGCAATTGCTTGATCTGCTGCAGTTAACAATCTCTCCCCACTTCCCTGATAAGCACTTTTAAAAAGGTGCTGAAGGCTCCAACCTGGCATCAAAGTCAAAAGAGAACAGCATTGATTTGTGACCTTTTTTAAAAGTCTATTATGATTTTTACAAGTCAGAGTGAAAATAAAATCTAGCCCCTCTTTCGAACAGTTTGCTGTAATTCTAGTATATAGCAGTGCTGTTGTTTTCTTCAGGTTTACCTCTGCAGACCTTCATGAAGAATGAGAGTAAGCTCTTCTGCTTAGACGAAAAGGATATTAATCTTAATAAGTCCTAGCTCTTGTACAGCGATTTTCTCTAGCAGACAGCAAAATAGAGCAATATCATCACCCCCATTGTACAGATGGGAAAACTGAGGCATGGGGCAGACAGTGACTTCCCAAAGGTTACCCAGAAAACCATTTGCAGAGTCAGGAATAGAGCCTACCTCCCCTAGGTGTTAGTTCACTGTATGATTCCCTAGGTCATACTGTCTCCACTCTTGACATGAAATAAGCTAATATCAATATACACAGTCATTCATCCTGGTTTTTCATTTTCAGCCCATTCTAATGTTTCTTCTCTCTCCTATTTCAGTCCATTTGTACATTAATGCTGGAACAACTCTGGAAGAGACACACAGTCTCACTTTTGCAATGGATTCAGGAACTGTGTCATTTTCAGTCACCATTTTTTCATTACACCTGATAAAAGGCCAAAGAGATGTGGGACCAGACCCTCAGTAACCCTTAGGCTGCTGTGAACCTGGCAACCTAAGGTGCCTTCTAGTGCATTGGTTCTGAACCACTGTGTTAGGACACGTCACTGCATTGCCACACAGTGGTTAGTGTGTCACAGAGAGCTAGAGAGATGGCTGGATTTGTCCCAGTGGGGCTAGGGTGGTGTGTCCTATAGGATTGCACTATGTCACATGTCATGATCTGCAAAAGATTGAGAACCACTGCCCTAGTGCACTGAGAATAGCAAGCAACTAGCATAAATCTCTACATGTCTCCTGCACACTTTTTTGCATGTGATGTGTGTCAGGGAATGACCAGGAACAATGAGATACAGATGGGGTACCTTCTAGGGGTCATCACTTTGGGACTGTCCATAACCAGGTACCCACTAGACTACCCCCAAAGAGTACAGTAGTGCATAGTTGAACTCAGGCTCCCACATGTAGATGCTGCAGAGATATAGTAGGCCAAGATCCTCAAAAGCATTAAAACTTCTGATTTCATTAACTCCACTAGAAGTTGCATCTTCAGTACCTTTGAAAAGCTAGGCCTCACTATTCCATGAAAATCAGCTGCAATAGAGGAACCAAGCCCCACTTCAGGCAAATGATACATACAGCTAGGATTAGGACAACTAACCAAACTTTCTTTATTCTGTAGTATTGTGCCTTCCCAGGCACTGATGCTCATTCTATGGGTATGTACAAACACAGTCTTTAAATTGAAATAATGGAGATTATTTCAGTTTGAAAGATTGCAGGCCCATACTACATTTCCCTTATATTGAGATAAAAAGCTCCCTTATGTCACAATAAGGAAAGTCATTTCGATATAATAAAACCTAGTTTTATATCTGTAAGAAAGGCTTAGGAGCTGTGCCTAACAGCTTCTGAAGACGAGCAACTAATCTGCATGGGTCCTGTATTAGCATGGTATTTACATACTAGGTGCAGTGCATAGTGGGTAATGGTATTTGGGGTTAATCTGCTCACAAATCTGTCAATATCTGTAATTCTACTGAAGGGAAATATAAATTACTGTCTTTGTAAATTCCTACTCTCTGTTTGTTTCAAACCTGTCTGGATTAGTTAAAGTGTAAAAACTACCCTTACTTAAAAAGAGGCCTGTAAAAAAATAAATAAATAAAAAGGTGACTGCATCACAGTGTCTACACAGCTGCTGTTTTGAAATAAAACTTGATAGGTCCAGATGATGTTTCCTCATATCAAAATAAGGAAAATCATTTCAATACAATAAAACCTAGTTTTGTATCAAAATGAGCTGGCCCCTGCTGGCCCGGGTGACATGCACCCAGCGCGGGGGGCGGTGAAGCCATCACTGCAGCCCCTGCCTGGGTAGCAGCCGCCAAGTTCTGGGGTGGCGGGTGCTCCAGAGTCCCTCTCCTGCTGCCGCAAGAGCAGCGAGGGTGTCAGGGCAGGTGGATTCCTGCCTTGGGGGCAGTGTTCCCATGCCTGGCTTTCCAGAGGATTGGTTGGTAACATGGCCACCTCCCATGCTGCCCCTTTCCTGAACCGAAAAACATGCCCACATGCATGGCATGCTATTTCACTTTTAGGGGTTCCCTTATATCAAATTCATTTTTTTTAAATTTGATTTCAAAATAAGGATTTTATTTCGGAATAACTTTTTTCGAAGTAACTGGCTACGTGTGGATATAGGCCATATGTCAGCCTGAAAAAGGGAGAGAGGTGTGAGGTTTCACATTTGCTCCTTTTGGTGCAAAATGCTGGAGGCATTCCTGTTTCATCCCAAATCATAAATCTGGCTGGGTTCTTAGAGGCTTCTTTGTTATGTTAAGGACAGTAGGTGTTTACATGCTGCTTGATGTTTAAGAGCTGCTATGAAGGAGAAAGGCAGACTCTCTGAGCTGAGAGGGAACTCCCCCTGCCGGAGCTGAAATTACTGAAGAGGTGCAGCAGATGGAGACAGCGGCTGGAGCCGGTGGACAGTGAGAGCAGCCAGTGGTGAGCTGGGCAGCGTGAGTGTCTGGAGGGCAGAGCCAGAGGCTGGTGAGAGCAGCCAGCAGTGAGCTAAGCGGCGTGAGTGACCGGAGAGCGGAGCTGGTGGACAGTGGGCAGAGCCAAGGAACAGTTCTAGAGGATGGGGTGAGTGACCATTAGATGTCATCGGCAGACAGCTGGCGTGAAAGACGCTCGCTACATACCCTACAGTTGGTTGGGAGGCTAGTTAGTACTGATTCCACAGATCACTGCTGGTTTTGCCATTAAGTCTTGTATGTTCTGTTATGTGGTGTGGGTTGTTGGGAACTTTGCTCTGTGCTGACTAGCTAGATCAGCACTAATTTCTGTTATTTGGCCTTTTACACTCTGTTTTGCTAGTATTAACAGTTCTGTGTACTACACTCAGTCTCATGCATGCGAGTGGGGAAGCCTTACCTCTTTTGGGTGCCCAGGAAACAGTGCAGGATTCCCAGAAATCTGGGTGGGGGCTCGAGCCAGTTGGTGGTGCTACTTTATTGGGAAACCCCTAGGTATAGAACCTGGCCCTTGTTCTGCCAGTCTGCCCTGGCCGAAGAGTTACATATCGAAATGATGGTTAAATCTAAACTTATTTTGAAATAACACTGTGTGGACACGTTATTTTGATTTAACTGGTATTTCAATTTAACATTTTTGCTCTTCTCCTTCCCAGGGTGCTGTCTTTTTTCTATGTATTGGGTGGGGGCGTGGCCCTTCTAGAGGGCCATCTTGCCATACCTCCCATGGTGCCCCTCTCCTAGATAGAACTTGCAAGTCCAGTCCATGGAGATGCTAGTTTGATTTGAATTGCTAGTGGGGGATGTTAAATTGAGTTAACTTAAATCAATTTAATGATTTTTATATCAATTTTATTAAATTGATTTAACATAAATGGATCTAACTGTCGAAGTGTGGACACAGCCTAAGAGTTTCTGGGGATGCTTCTGGCCATCTGTTCAGGAGACACTCTGAATATTGCAGCAGAAACCATGCTGAGAGATAGCAATCTTGCAGAGGGTGGCAAGGGAAAAAGAAGCCTGACATTCATGCAAGTAGCAGCAGCAACAGTGAGATCAGGTGACATGAAATTGATCTTTCTGCCTGAGAATAATTTCATCCATTCCTTTCTATTTCACAATCAGGAGATCAGATTTCAAATGTCATCATTTTCCAGTACATGGCTTTCTTTTACCTCCTGGCTACAAAATACCAGACATATCATCTTAGATAAAGCTTGTTTTTTTCTCCACTAGTTCCATCCTTAAGCGCTTTTTCCAGGTCCATTTCTTCTACAAGAATTCATTGGCTGCCTAGCACTGGCAAATTACAGTTGTTCTTGCTATCTGGGACTGGATTAACACTTTTCAATCTTACTGGGGAGTGCATAGCTGGGCTGCCCAAGGTACACACAGCAGGGAGTAAAGAACAATTAACAGAGTCAGTTTTGTCCCTCCTTGCCCAGGGAGGAGGAAACAATTTTCATCAAACCTTTTCCAGGTATGGCTTATCTCCTCCTCCCCACTGACTCAGCTGTACTGAGAAGTCAGAAGTGTAAAGCAGGCTTAGAAGCTGTGCCTAAAAGCTTCTGAACTGACAGGGGGGAGCAACTAATCTGCATGGGCCCTGTATTAGCATGGATACAAAGAGCACAATTAGCTGATTAACATATTGGATGCACTGGGGCAAAGTATACTGGGTAATAGCATTTGAGGTTTCTTTTCTTACAAATCTATCAATATCTGTAATTCTAGTAAAGGGAAATATGAAATATTGTCTTTGGGTAAACTGCTACTCTCTGTTTCAAATCTGTCTGGGTTAGTTAAAAGGTAAAAGACACCCTTACTTAGAAAAAGATTTGTAAGACAGGCTTCTGCATGTTTTTGGCATAAAAGATAAAGAAAAATAGGGGGTGGTGGGTTAATATTGTTTTTGTTGAAACAATGGATGATGTAGTTTGTATCTTGTGTTTGTTATGGAAATAACTGAATTAACCAGCTGCTGAAGGCTAAGAGACCTAATAATCAGTGAACTAAGGAAAATTTCTTCTTCTTCAGCTGAAAAAAAACAATGGGGTGAAACTGGTGAATAGTAAAAGCAACCAGTGATGAGCTGGGCAACACAAAGGACTAGAGGGCAGAGCCAGGGGACAGTGGGTGAAGCTGAGGAACTGGTTCTAGAGGATGGAATGAGTGACTGGTAGATGGTGTCAGTGGAGAGCTGGTGTAAAAGACACTCCCTATGTACCTTAGGGTTGGTTGGGAGCCTAGTTAGCAGTGATTCTCCAGATCAGTGCCTGTATTGCCATTAAGTTTGTATGTTCTGTTATGTGGTGTGGGTTAATGGGAACTTTGTTCTATGCTAAGTTTCCTAAATAAGTTCTGATCTCTGTTATTTGGCCTTTTGCATTTTTTGTTTTACTGCTATTAAAAGCTCCATTTACTACACTCAGATTTGTGTATGTGGGTGAGGAAGCCTTACCCCTTTGGGGTGCCCAGGGAACAGTGCAGGATTCAGAGAGATCTGGGTGGGGGCTCAAGCCAGTTGGTGGTGCTGCATCATTGGGAAACCCCTAGATATAGAACCCGGCCCTTGTTCTGCCAGCCTGCCCTGGCAGAAGGATTACAGATGTAAACCTCATTTCCTGCTCACCTGTGTGGAAAGGGGTAGAACACCCTCCCCCACCCCTACCCCCACCCCGACTTGAATGATGCAGTTAGTGCACACAAGAAAATAAACATGAGCTTCAGATCTTTATTTCCCTGAGAATGTTGGATAGGCAGGTCACTGTGTCCTTTTACTCTCTCAGCCCCATAGGAAATGGCCCTGTTGCTCACAGCTCGGTTTTTCTATCTGCCCTCTTTACCAGAGTCTGAGCACCTTCCAGTCATGCATTAAGTGATGTGACTGCTTTTATTATTCCAGCACTTGGGAGGCAGAACCAGATGTCCTTGCTGAGGTTGCAGGTGTTAATTGGTTGGTCCTATCCCAGAGAGAGGCAGGGAGCTGATGGGCCTGGACTGTTCTACCCTATGGTGCTGGCCAGTCTGGCCCAGCTCTGGTAGTGATTCCTCTCTGGCCAATAAGGAAAGGGGGGCAGTGTGGCAGAGCTGTGATTAGGACCCCTGACCCAGGCTGCCCCAGTCTGGATGCTGGAGACAGAGGCGGCCTTAGGCTATTTGGGGCCATAGGTGAAGGCCCATTGCGGGGCCCCCTATAGGCTCCCTACCAGCACCCCTCCTCCACAGTCCTGGCTTTGCCCTCATTCGCTCTCCATGGCCCTCCTACAGACTGTCTGTACCCACCATGACTCAGAGCACTCCTGCTGCTGTCCAGGCAGACGTGGCTTTTGGAGTGAGTGAAGCAGGTAATTATCCTTGCTGTCCACTGTAGCTCCTTATTGCTCAGGGCCCAAGGCTAGCTCCTCCTTTTGCCTACCCCAAAATCCATCTCTGGCCACAGGCAAGAAGATTAGAATCCAGTGCTCCGAGTCTGAGCATGGAAACAGCAGGAGGCACCAGCAGACTTTATTAAGGACATCCTCTCTTTCCCAGGCAGGTGGATTGACTGGAAATGGTGTTATCTTGCTGCCTTCAGCCTCACTCGCAGTATTAAGACACTGTGGCCATTTGGAATAAGGGAAAATTCCGGGGTTGAATGCTGATCACTTAAAAACTGGATGGTAACAAACCATAAAACCTAGTTGTGATTACATAATGTCACCTATTGTCCCTTCAAACTTTACATTTATCATCATCATCATCATCATCATCATCCATTTAGAGGTGACAGTGACCGCATGTGGCGGCATCAAGGGCGGACAACATGCTGCTCACATTGCTGGCACGTGGCCTCGGGAGACTCCCCATGACAGGACCAGCTCCATTGCTGCCCATCTCAGTGGGCATCGCAAAACCATATGCATCTTTGGGGTACTGTCCCACAGGACACAGTTTAGGCTGCCTGTGGACAGTCAGGGCAGAGGTATTTGCAGCTGACAAACTGCACAAAACCAAGCCCAGTAGGCTGAAGGGGCTAATGCTGGTTTCATCTTCCCTCCAGCAGCTCGCAGAGCCACGTGCTGCCCTGCCCTTGGGACCCCACAAGCCACCTTCCGGAGGAGGAGGAAGACCCGCTTGATCCAGGACAAAGTCTTTCAGAGGCTCTTTGAGCTCGGCCAGGGAGTGGAGGACTCCAGCCAGGCATGGTGGGAGCAGTTAGCCCACCACCAGGATGTTGCCATACAGCAGCTTTAGCGGGCAACTGACGCCGATGAGCAAGTGGTTGTGGACTGGAGCGACAGAGCCTGGCCATGGAGCAGCAGGCCAATGTGATGCAGGCCCTTAGCGTTGCCCTGCAGGATGTTACGGCAAGCCTGCAGCGCACTGCAGGGTACCTGCCCCCCCCCAAACCGAGGGAGACCCCCAGAGGGAGCCTGGTGTCCCTCACCACTGGTGCCCCCAGACCTGAGGCAGCCTTGGGGGAGGCTACAGCATGGCAGGCCAAAGGCCCAGTACAGCCCCCCGCTAACCCCAATATTTACAACCCCCCACCCATATTCCCCTCCCCAGTTAGACACCTCCCCAGTTCTCACCCACCCACATTCCCCCTCCCCAGTTAGACAACCCCCTCATCTCCCCCCCAAAGTTCTGAATCCCCTTACTGCCTCCCAAGCCCATCTTTGCCCTGCACACTCTTCCCATTGTAAATAAAAAATAGTGAATGTCTGGATTTGTTTGAAGTCATTTATTTGGGTATGGTTCAAGGTGTGGGTGGGTGGGTGGCTGGGGCTGTTTGTGGCAGGAGGGAGGGGCGGGGGGTTGTTCGGGCTGTCCTGTCCCTCAGAGGTCCTCACTAAGGATCAGGTTCTTGACTGTGTCGCTCACCACAGTAGACCTCACTGGAGCATGCTCTTATAGAGGCATGGCTTCTGGCAGCTGGAATTGTCTGCCAATGAGCTCTGCTTCTGCCTCCCAGATGGCAGCTACTGTCTCCCTCCGGAGCTCACAAAGATTGTGCAGGGCCACACATGTGCTGCTTATCTCCACTGTGGTGTCCTCCACGAGGTGTAGGTGTGTGAGTGGGCACCACCACCAGCCTTCAGTCTCCCAAATTCCCACTCAACCATCTGACGGCTGCAGGTCAGGCAGTGGTTAAACAGCTGGCAGCCAGTGTCAAGAGGTCCCCTGTAGGGGCACATGAGCCAGGGGCGAAGGGGGTAAGCCACATCGGCAATGATGAGGACGGGCACCTCCACTTCCCTGACATTAATATGATGGGGGAGGAAGAAGGTGCCCGCCTCGAAGCCCCGGTATACGGCAGAGTTCTGGAGGACCCTGGCATCATGCGCCCTCCCTGACCATCCAACATAGCTGTTCTGGAAGACACTGTGGTGGGCCTAAAGGATGATGGAGTGATACCCCTTGTGGTTTTGGTAGTCGGCTGCATTGTGCTCCGGAGCTCACATGGAAATGTGGGTGGCATCTAGGATCCCGATGCAGTGCAGGAACCCTAGGGCAGTGATGCCGGCTGTGTTGTCCTGCAGTTCACCTAGGGTGACAAGGCATGGCTGCAGGACCATGTTGATTGCGCTGGCAGCCTGGAGCAAAGCCTCCCTGGTGGTGGACCTGCCAACACCAAAGAGGTGCGCCACGGACCTGTAGGACTCCGGAGTGGCCATCTTCCAGAGAGCGATGGCCACTCTCTCGTCCATAGGGATGGCAGGTCTCATTAAAGTGTTCCTTCAGTGCAGGAAAGGGGCGAGCTCTGAGACCAAGTCGATGAGGGTCTCCCTGGTCATCCACAAGTTCCTGCACCACTGGTCATTGCTCCAGGTTCCCAGCACTACCCGCTCCCACCAGTCCCTGCTGGTCTCCTGTGCCCAGATGCTCTGGGGCACAGAGATGGGGCAGGGAACTAAGGCTGCTCTGAGGCCCAACAAAAAGATGTTAATGGCCTCAGGCTCAGTGCCATCATGGTCCAAGAACAGTGTGTCCCAATACTGGAGGGCACCCTTCAGGCTGGCAGGGGGCCTAGTCATTGCACAATGATGGTATGAGGGCTGGGGAGCATCCATACCTGTGTCCCTCACAGTCTCCTGCCAGCCAGAATGGAAAGGTAGCTGAGGTAAGTTCCTCCTCTTATGTGATTGGCTGCCAACATGGCCCTGACAAGGGGCCATGTTGCCACACCTCCCACGGTGCCTCTCCCCAGAATCAAACTAGCATGTCCTGTGTTCAATTTGGGTGGGGTTTTTTTTGGTGTGGACCTGTTAAATCAATTTAATGATTTTTATATTGATTTGGTTAAACTGATTTAAGTTAAATCAATTTAATCAGCTAGGTGTGGACATAGCCTAAAGGTCTCACGTAGGTCTAGATTGGATATTTAAAAAACCTTTTTCACTAGTGGGGTGGTGAAGCACTGGAATGCTTTACCTAGAGAGGTGGTGGCTTGATAAATCCCTGGCTGAGATAATTTAGCTGAGGTTGGTGCTGCTTTGAGAAGGAGGTGGGTCTAGATGATCTTCAAACCCTAATCATCTATGATTCTATGATGCTATAAGAGTTGTCTCCATAGTAAGCACTTGAAAAACCCTACCCCAAAGTTGCGTTCCAAAGCCCAACAGATACAATAGCAACCATGGAACAGCTCTGACATCTCTCCATTGACAGTGTGGCTGTAAGACATGGGAAAATTCCAACACAGAGCTTAACTACACAGTCTCTGTGCTGATTCCAGAACTTGCACCTCCTGTAAATGTAAAACAGCAGCAATATGAAATAAAAGCCCAGGCCATCCTCCATATAAACTCAGATTATGGTACATATGCAAAGGGAGTATTTGCATCCTGTCTTTCCCACTCTGATCCTTGGTGACAATTCATATGCACAGAAGACTATCTGTCGGGTAAAATGTTAATTTCCATCTCAAGCTTCAGCTAAGATTTTGATTCTTAACATTATCTGTAGTTGTTTCAGAAAGTGCAGCAGGCCACTTGTTCTGTAGCTTCAGAGATTTATCCTACTTACAAGGTTTTCATCAAAAGATTTTCTGGCAACTAGAAATATGTCCTATAAAGCTGCATTCTCCTATCAAATGAATTAATCTAAGATTGGAACTTATCCTGAGGTGAGGAATAGATTGAAACCAGCACGTGTCTAATATGGCACACTGAGACAGGCCCTGCACTAAATTAATACTAAATCCATTTACGGTATTATTTATGCTGTTTGGATCAGTGAACAGTTTTGTTTGCTTTTAACAGAGAAATGGGCCCCACAGTTCAGTGTTTAACATTGTCAGTGATTCTAGAAGGCTCAAGAAGAATGATTTCTTGGGGAAAAAAAAAAGGGATAAAACATACAGAGAGATTGTACAGCAATAAGAAAACACAGACTGGTGCTTTGATTTGTGGCACTTCTTCATTTCCATGCTTTAACTTAATGAAATAAGACCTGAATATGAGCAACTGCTTAAACTCAAGCAAGAGTTTAATTCCACGATCTGCAATCCCTGCCCCGCAAGGGTCTGGGACCCTGACACCACAAATCTCTTGGCCGGTGGGAGGGACTCCATGCCCCCCTGGCCCCATGCCCTGCCTTTCCCTGGGCCATGCCCCCCTCAGTGGCCATGCCACAGGCAGACTCGGCCCAGCCTGCATGGAGCAGGGAGGAAACACTCACCAACAGGAGCTGTGGCTGTTCACCTGGATGTTCCCTTCTCAGTATCTGGCTCTATGGGGGGCGGGCCTCGGGTATGTCCCCACCTTCCTCCTCCTCCTTGGGGGTGGCTGTCCCATGCTCCCACACAGGGAGCAGCTCTGGGCTAGAGAGCTGGGCTTCTGTGGGTGGTGCATTCCCCGGCCGGCTGGTGTTGCCCATGTCCAGCAACACCTCAGTGTCTGAGGGGTGTCACTTACAGGATGTGGCCACTGGGGTGTGCTCGGACGTGTCCATGGCACTGGATGGGAGACTGCTGGGGTGGGCCATACTGGAGCCCTCTGACGCTGTGGGGCAGAGCTGGCAACAGGAGGTTCTGACATCTTTTTCCTCACTGCCCACCATGTGCTCCAATTCTCAGGGCACAGGGCTTCCTGCTTCCTGGCAGGGGCACTGCAACCTGGAAGGAAGAAGGTCAGAATAGCATTATTGCAATTTAACAGTTAAATCAAAATAACACATCCACATGGCGTCATTTCAATTCAACGGAATCAAAATGACTGTCACATTGATCTTAACCCTGGTTTTGTTTTATTGATATGATGACCCTTAAATCAAAATGACAGGGCTCATCATTTCGATCTAAGAAAACGTCATCTGGACGTAACAGTGGTTGAATCAATATAACTCTGGTTATATCAATTCAACCACTGCGTGTGGACATACCCTTAGTCTTAGGTCTGTCATCTACTGCCACTGAGAACAGCCTAATTCCATACTCCAAGGGACCCCCTTTCAGCTGGTTAAAGGTCACTATCAAATCCCACCCCACCCACTTCTCTTTTGCAGGCTAAACAAGCCTAATTTCTTCAGCCTCTCTTTGTAAGTCATGTGCTCTAGTTCCATAATCATTTCCATTGCCCTCTGCTGGACTCTGTCCAATTTGTTCACATCCTTTCGAAAGTTGGGGCAATCCAAAACTGGCTACTGTACAACAAACAAGGCCTTGCCAGTGCCGAATAGAGGGGAATAATTACTTTTCTCCACCTGTTGGCAGTGCTCCTACTAATGCAACTCTTCTGCTGAAGCCACTGGCAATTTTACTAGTGACTTCAGTGAAGTCAAGGTTAAGTGCCCTTGAAATTCCCACACCCCACCAAGGCACAATGGCTGATGTGCTTGCATAGTTATTTGTCCAGTTTCCCTCCCTTGCACTCTATGGCAGGCTGGGAGATGTCCTGGAGAAACTAAGTTCCCCAGTCTGTAGATAATAAACACTGCATGCATGGGTTCCTTACTTTTCTGCTTCCAAGGAAGCTGATCAACAGCAATTTTACTGCTGATGGGTCCTTACTTAGCCATGAGATGGAGAGGGGAGGACAGCAGCTCTGGGGCTAGATTTCTTCCTTTAGAAGAATAAGAACTAATGCTTAGCAGTTTCTAGTCACTGATCATTGTACAGATGCCAGTTACCATTGCTTGAAATTTATGAGGAGAAAATGAGCCATAAAAGGAGGACCCTAGGCTTTGGTGTCCTTTTCTCATACTGGTTGATGACTGAACATATTCATTCACAGAGCTTGGGCCAATGCAATTAATCATGAAATCCTGATTATATACATCTAACAGGTAATGGAAAACAGCAGTAAAACCTGTAGGAGTTAGTGTGAACATAAAAAATAAATGTAGAATGACTACTGCATCAGAATCATCTGGTTGGTAAAGACAAGGAAAACCTAATTACCTGCTAAGTTAAGCAATTTCTCTATTAATATTCAAATTAGCATCTCTTTGGGATTCTATTACCCTTGTTTTGTAGCTAAATGGGAGAAGAAATCCTACCACAAATCCTACTGCCAACTTAACTTAGGCAGGTATTAGGCATTATGATTCTTTTCATTAAGACAGGTAAAATAGGTGAATGTAACATCTTCTGAACATTCACATATGTTTTACAGCTGAGTTTACAATTAAAGTAAATTTGTAGGCCAAAGTTATCACAATGGAAGGAAGGTACTCACAAGCCGCTCAGTCTTGATCCTCATAGGTCATTCATTGAGAAGCTATTAAAAGTAACAAGAAGAGAGGACATGGATACAGAAGTCACACTTCTCTTTTGCTTGTTCAGTAGGACACGTTCAATCACTGAAACCAAAGAGATAATCAAGATCTTTATTATTTGTGTTGGTCCAGTTCAGGGGTGTCCAAACTTTTTGGGTGAGGAGTCACATCACAATTCTTTTCTCAGTCAGGGGGGTTGGTGAACAAAAAATTTTTGATAGATAAAACATACAAATCAATCTTATTAATCAAGTTTAATGGAATAATGATTAGTGTGATATTTGGCATTGCTTTTGCTTGCACTTTGTACAGAGGACAAGGGGGGGGGCAGAGGTGCCTGTGTGAGGGGGCAAGGCAGACTATGGGTAGAAACTAACAAGGGCCCCCGGCCAGCCCCAGCTCCCAGGCTCTTGCAGCAGCATTCCGTGGGCTGGATTAATTCCTTTGGTAGGCCAGTGTCTGGGCCTGGGGCCGCTGATTGGACAAGCCTGGTCCAGTTCAATAAATTATATAGCCTTAAACATTTGCCTTAATAAGCCACCCAAATAAAAAACCTCAG
The DNA here is from genome assembly GCA_007922195.1 of Podocnemis expansa. Lineage (NCBI taxonomy): Eukaryota > Metazoa > Chordata > Testudines > Podocnemididae > Podocnemis > Podocnemis expansa. Next base: position 93,134,757 of record ML681966.1, on the reverse strand, counting down.
CAAATTTTTCAGAGAATATTCAATAATTAAAAAATGCAGGCTTAATTTTAATATGTGCATGAGATCAATTAATGTAGTTTGTATTCAGAAACGATGGCAATGACCCTGATTCTGAATGCTTGTTATTTCTGGAGTTGGCATATGGTTCTCTATAACAGCAGGCATAATGATTGCAATAAATTGGTTCCTAATGTCATGTAATGAACTCCGATTTGTGTTAATTTGGGCATTACTTAGCAATTTCATGTTATTTTTTTAAATCAGTTTGTTAAGTCACAGCATTTGAATTCAGCTTCATGTTGAGTGTTTAGTAATACTAAGAACAAAGCACAACATTTAAATTCTTTCATTGGAAAAATACATTTACAAAAATACATGAGTGCAAGAGACATTGACCTAGAAATTGGACAGAACTGCAAAACGTATCTTCCTCTCTGTCCTATTTCTAATGTTGCTATTTTGTGACTAGTTCATAGACTTTTTCAATGAACGTGCTATTTCTTATTATAATAAAAAACAAATTCTTTTAGCCTATAGACATTTAAGCAGCAGCTTTTCAAAAGCTTTACAAAAGTTGATAATAATGTTGCCAATGTAAAATTTCCAAACAGCAAGAACCTGATCCAAAGCCAAAAGAAGTCAATGGAAAAAAAAAACCTTCAATTAACTTTGAAGGACTGTGACTCAGGGCCCACATACATGAACAAACATGGATTTTGATTCCTCAGGGAACTCCTTGTAAGCAGCTCCTTGCACCCCATGTGGAGGGCCATGGAAGCCTGCAGGTCTCCAAGGGAACACATCAGTCTGGTGGCACAGAGCTCAAAGCAGGACCAAGATTTTGGCTATGAACTCTGCCCTAATATGCTTTGAGAGGTCTAAATGCACCATGTTACACTGTTGCAGTCTGGAGAGAGGTCTTAACACTTAAGTTTGACCATTGGTCTTGTATAGGTTAGTTTTATTTGTTGTCTGGAAAGGAAGGGAGCAGCAAAGATTGGAATATCAAATACCATTTTTGTATACTAAGCACTCTGCTGCAGAGTCAGGGGCTCCTCCCTCCCCCCATGTTTGCCTAATTCCTAGGACAAAAGTGTCCCATTCCTGTGCACTACCACAGGACAGAGACGTAACCCTTTGAGGGAAAAAGGAAATACAGACGGTTCGAGAAGGAGGAAGTGCTGTTTGGGGGAAGGGGCAAGTGACATGGTGTAACTGGAGCTTCAGACAGATGGGCTGCAACAGGCTGAGCAGACCCTCACAAAAGTTAAGCAGCCAAACCCTGCCTGAAGCCTGAGAGGGACAGAGCAGGTGACCAGGATGCCCAGGGCTGGTGCTAGGAGGAACACCGGATCAGGGATGAGTTGTCTGAGAAGGACAGACCAGAGCTGGACTCTATATCTCTGCTGTCCAGAGCTGTTTGGGGCCATGAGTGCTGGGCCTGTGACTTGCCACTGCCGATAAGGAGGGAGGCTGTAGGTAGCTAAGTGGGCAGGGCATGGCTATGTATGGGTTTGGAGGGTGTGGCAGAACAGGGCATCAGAGGGGTTTGCTGGGGAAGGTTCACTGGCTCTGAGGCCTCCAGGAGCACCCAGGGCTCACCACTGGGTTGGAACTTGCCCAGGACTCCTGAACTCTGCTCACTGTCTGTCCTTTCAGTCTGGGGCACCACTGGGCCTGTAGGGCCTTGTGTTGTATGTAACCTATTCTACCACTTCCCCAAGATTTCCTCCTGTTGTTTTTCTCCATTCATCCTTCTATAAATGAAGATTTCCATGTCCTACATTTGCTGTACTAGTCTGGCTGTGTGTGTTCATTCTGGGAGTTGCAACAGGTGCACTTGGGTGAAAAGAGCTTTCTCTATTACTCTTCTACAGCCACGTTTCCCTGGCCAGAACTCTGCAGCTGAGAGTCATCTAGGCCAGGAAGGTGCTAATTACAGATAATAATAATAACAATGGGTACGTCTACACTATGTGTTTAAGTCGACTTAAGGGCCCTTATGACGACTTAAACAGAGCCCTGTCTACACTGAAGGGCAATAAAGTCGACTTTAGGGTCCAGTAAAGTCGACTTTATAAGGTCCACTTATAAAGTCGACTTTACCATTAAGACGACTTTATTAAGTCGACTTAAGGCAATGTGGACTTAATAAAGCTGAGCACCTAAATGCCTTTGAGGATCTGGATCACTATCATGATTTTTAAAATTTTGAGCACAACTTATGATATTGATAGCTGTGCATTTTGATATATGTCATACTGTATGCCTCTCCTCTCTGAAATATAATGGCATTTTTGGCAAGAATATAAAAGCCCTGCTTCAGAAAATTGTGGCTATGAAACAAACAAACAAACAAACAAACAAACAAACAAACAAACAAACAAACAAACAAACAAACCTCTAGGAGTTTTTAATAGTGGGGCCATATATAATTGCCATATTCTTGAGATCAGCCCTATCAACAGCTGTTTTCTCCAGTGAAATTTGGATTAGATAACTGGATTGCATATGTATGTACATGAGAAAAGACATCATTAAAGCTGGATTGATGTCCATATTGTTATTATTCATTGAAATTAGGAAGAAATTTATCTAGTAGGCTATTTTTATGTATATTCAATGCACAAAAAGTACTTGGGATGTCTTGCTATTTGTGGGTATTCTTACAATCTTTTTCTACATGCTGTGGTCTTTTACCTCAGCAATATAACTCAGACTGGTTATCAGCTGCATTGTGCCATATTACACCAGTATATCTGGTGTAAATGGCTACCCCCTTAGAAAGAGTTTTAGTGTAAAAGTTGAGGCATAGTATCAAGAGTGGACCAGGAAGCATAAGAATTATTTTCCTTATCACTTTAAAGCTATAGCAAATATTTATTTTAGTTTCCATCTTTTTCAAAGCCTCATGGTGATTCAAGCATCAATAAATACATCATAGAAGATCAGTGTTGGAAGTGATCTCATGAGGTATCTAGTCTAGCTACCTGCTCAGACCAGGACCAACCCCAACTAAATCATCCCAGCCAGAGCTTTATCAAGCCAGGCCTTAGAGACATATCATTTTAACATTTCTTTTTTTCCCTCATGTAACAAATATAATTGTAGCTCCCTACTAGTGGTTCATTAAGAAGACAAGATCCCCTCTACCTCCTAAAAAGTCACATAACACATAAGGGAAAGCTTAATCGGGAAGCATTAAATTGGGAAGAGAACCACATTTTAGACTCCTCTGTGGTGCAAAATGCTGTCCCAGTGGATGCTGATTATCTTTTGGATACCAATTGCCTTATGGCTTTCACTGTTTTACAAAGAGGAGGGTTAACCATGAGGGAAACATTGTACTGGGGCCTTTGGCCATGTGAACAGCATTCTTCAAAAAATGTAGTCGGGTTCCCTGATTTTACACATCTGTCATAGGCTGTGGTACAGAGAGCAGCCATGTTGCATTTCATGTAGCTGCTGTGTGAGTTACTCCCTCTCCATGACAAAGTCTTTACTCCATCACAGATGGGGCATAATGTCTATGCCAGTAAAGAAAGATGTCATTTTTCACACATGAGTTAAAGCGACTGTGTGGACTGTGGTGACAGCTCAGGTTGATTTCAGATTTCTTTCCATTACCATAACTTCTCCCCCTGCAGATAGCTGCTCATGAGCTCAGGGCTGTAGAAATTAACTGAAATGTTACTCCTTTACTTTTTCTGCTTGGCCTCAAGCTGAGGCGTGAATGCACCAGAGAACAACTCCCGTAAGACACCATATAAGCTATGTACTTTGTGCCATGATGACAATAGAGGCATCAATGCCCTTATCTATAGCACCATGCAAGCTAGTGATGAGTAAGATAATGGGCGAGGAAACAAGGGAAATAAAACCAGCCTCCTGTAATGGAAAAGAGAGCAAAAACCAAAAGAAAGCGCAGAAGTGTCTATGAAAGTGGACCACGGCAGGCATGACCATGGCACGGAGTAAGTGCATGCTGAAGAGCACCCATCTGCCAAGTCATCACAACAAGAGCACAGGGCAGCTGAGTAAGAAGCTGGCTGTTTTCATGTGCCAGTGAAGTGGGAAAAGACTGTTACAGAGCAGCTTGAGAACTGCAGATGGGGAGGAACTCCATAAGATTGTCATCTGTCAGTCGGAGACCCAGCTTGCAATCCAGAGGTGGCTTTTGGGGTAGGTGAAGTGGGAGTATGCCTAGGACCCCAGACAGAAAGGGGCCCTGTTGCCTGCTTTATCTATCCCACAAGCCATGTCTGCCTCAGCTGGCAGGAGGAGGAGCTGGACTTCTGGGGTTGGGGCCAGCAGCTCGGAGCTAGAGTGGTGGTGGTGGTGGGGGGCAAGGGCAGAGCTGGGATTATGGGAGGGGAGACCTATGGGCCTGTAGGGGCCCAACACAATGTGCGTTTGCCTAGGGCCCCCAATAGCCAAAGGCTGTTTCTGGCAATGACTGCCTGGACCAGGCCTCATTGGCATTCAGTTATGTGGTAGTTGGTTGCATTTTGGCTAAAATACAGTGAACTTTTGATTTGGGGGACAATTAAATACCATTGAGCCTGTTGGGTAATGCAAGGAGAAGAGAATTACGCCAGACGTACTTGAGGTGAGGGGATAACTCTTACCATGATGACAGTCAAGCACCTTTGAGAACCAGTGCCTGGGAAAAGCAATGGGGTGTGGGTGTGGAATTTTGGTCTTTGGAGGGGTGTGCTTTCATGAGTGCAAGAACTTTGTTAAGGGTTGCTTATGCCAGGGCTGAGATTGCTTCTGAGTTGTGGGCAGTGCTGAGTCACCAGATGGAGCTGAAGGCATGTAGGTTGCCATCTCAGGCTGTATTCACACAGCACTTTTGTTTCGAAACAACCCCGTTGTTTCAAAACAAAAAAAATCCCCATGTTCACACGACGCACAGTTGTTTTGAAACAAGGGGAAGCCCTTGTTTGGAAGCAACTGTGTTGTTTTGAAACAAGTTAAAACCCACTTGGGGTCGAAACAAACTTGTTTTGAAACCCTTGTTTCGAAACAAGGCTTGTGAACATGTTGTTTCGGAACAAAGTGTTCCAAAACAACATTGGATCCTCAGCACCCTGGCCAGGGAGCCCTCAGGACCTTGGCCAGGGTGCTGAGGGCTGTCCCTCAGCCCCAGAAAGGGGGCTGCAGCCTCCGGCAGGGTGCGGAGGGGTGAAGCCCTGCCAGGCGGCTCAGCCGGCAGCC
>ML681966.1:93091093-93114537 GCA_007922195.1 Podocnemis expansa | reverse complement strand
GGAACCTATTGTTCCGAAACAACATGTTCACATGTGTTGTTTCGAAACAAGTGTTTCGAAACAAGGTTGTTTCGTCCCCAAATGGGGTTTAACTTGTTTCGAAACAACTGTGCGTCGTGTGAACATGGTTTTTTTTGTTTCGAAACAACGAGGTTGTTTCGAAACAAAAGTGCCGTGTGAACACAGCCATAGTCTCGATCAAGTCCTGCTTTCACAGAATTTAGGTTGCATATTAATTCAAGTTCAGCTGTTTCTCCTTGAAGTCTAGATGTCCCAGTCACATCTCTGACAGCAGTCGTTAACAAATCATTTATCGAGTGATTAGAAAGATGAAAGTGCTCAGCAACTGGTTTCTTTATTTTGTGATTTCTGATATCAGATCTGTGTTCATTTATTCTTTTGCCCAGCGATTGTCCTGTTTTCCTATGTATAAGGTGTTGGGGCATTTCTTGCACATGATGGCATAGATCACATTAGTAGATGAGCAGGTAAATGAGGCTTTGATGGAGTAGCAGGCTTGATTAGGACCTATGATTGTATCTATTGTGCAGATATGTGGGCAGACTTGGCAGCGTGGTTTGTTGCAGGGGTGTGCGCCTGCTTCAATGTTTCTGTTGTTAAATCTGTAGTTGCTGGTGAGTATCTGTTTAAGACTGGGTGGCTGTCTGTAGGCAAGGAGAAGTCTGTCTCCCAAGGCTTGAGAGACAGAGGGATCATCTTTTAGAACAGGCTGATCTGTTGCAGAGGTCTGACTTGAGGATTGTATGTGGTGACTAGTGGTGTTCTGTTGTTTTCTTTCTTGGACCTCTCCTGTAGTAGATGACTTTGGGGAACCCATCTAGCTCTGTCAATTTGTTTTCTTACTTCCCCAGGTGGGTACTGTAGTTTCAAGAATGCTTGATAGAGATCCTCAAGATGTCTGTCTCTGTCTGAGGGATCAGAGCAGATGTGGTTATATCTTAGGGCTTGGCTGTAGACAATGGATTGTGTGGTGTGTTTAGGATGGAAGCTAAAAGGATGTAGGTAAGTATACTGATCAGTAGGTTTTAGGTACAGGGTGGTGTTGATGTGTCTATCCCTGATTTGTACTGTAGTGTCAAGAAAGTGGATCTCCAGTGTGGAGTGTTCCAGGCTCAAGTTGATGGTGAAGTGGAAATTGTTGAAATCTCTGTGGAAATCTTCAAAAGCATCCCTGCCATTGTCCAGATGATGAAGATGTCATCAATGTAGCATAGGTAAAGAAGAGGTGTTTTGGGATGAGACTTGAGGAAACATTGTTCTAAGTCGCCTGTAAAGATGTTGGCATATTGTGGGGCCATGCAGGTGCCCATAACAGTGCCACTGATTTGGAGATATAAATGATCCTCAAATCTGAAGTGGTTGTGGGTGAGTACAAAGTCACAAATTTCAGCCACAAGCTGTGCTGTGGCATCATCTGGGATGGTTCTTCTAAAAGCTTGTAATCCATCCTTGGGTGGGATGTTGGTATAAAAAGCTTCTACATCTATAGTGGCCAGAATGGTGTTTTCTGGAAGTTCTCCAATAGTCTGTATTTTCCTCAGGAAGTCCGTGGTGTCTTGAAGATAGCTAGGGATGTTGATAACATAGGGTCTGAGGAGGGAATCCACATAGCCAGATAGGCCGGCAGTAAGAGTGCCAATGCCTGAGATGATGGGGTGTCCAGGGTTTCCTTTTTTATGGATTTTAGGTAGTAGATAGAACATCCTTGGCTGGGGTTCTGGTAGTGTTTCTGTCTTTATATGTTCCTGTGCTGTCATAGGGAGTTTCTTGAGTAAGCATTGTAATTCCTTTTGGTATTCCTCAATTGGGTCAGAGGAAAGTGGTCTGTAGAATATTGTGTTGGAGAGTTGTTTACAAGACTCCCGATCATAATCCAATTTATTTTTGATGACAACTGCACCTCCTTTGTCAGCCTCCTTAATGATAATGTCAGAGTTGTTTCTGAGGCTGTGGATGGCATTGCGTTCTGCATGGCTGAGGTTATGATGTAAAGGATGTTGTTTGTCCACAATTTCAGCCTTGGCATGGTGGCGGAAACAATCAATGTAGAAGTCAGGTCTCTTGTTTTGACCCTCTAGAGGAGTCCACAAAGAATATTTCTTCTTGTAGTGTTTGGAGGAAGTATCTGTGTGCCAGTGCATTGATCTGTGGTGTTATGGAAATATTCTTTGAGTCTTAGATGGTGAAAGTAGGCCTCTAGGTCACCGCAGAATTTTCTCTTATGTGTGGCAGTTGTGGGGCGAAGGAAAGTCCCCGAGATAGCACAGATTCCTCTGCTGGAGTGAGTGTGTAGCTTGAGAGATTAACAATGTTGCTGGCTGGGTTGTAGGTGTCACTCTTGTTTTCTTTAGTGCTGTATAGTAGTTTATACAGTTTGGTATCTTTTTTCTTCTGTAGGAAAGCAAAGTGTGTGTCGTAGATGGATCTTCTCTTTGTTGTGAAGTCCAGTCATGTAGAAGAATGCATTGTAGGTTTGTTTTCTATGAGGGAATCTAGTTTTGAGAGTTCATTTTTAATTTTCCTCAGTTTGCTGTACAGGATACTGATCAGATGGTTTCTGAGTTTCTGTGAGAGCATATGACATAATCTCTCACTGTAGTCTGCGTAATATGTCGATTGGAAAGGATTTTTTTACCTTCAGTCTGTTAGGTGTAATGTCCAGTTGTTTGCATTTAGAAACGAAGATGATGTCTGTCTGAATCTGAGCAAGTTGTTTCTGTAAGCTGATGGATGTCAAAGAGAAACAGCTGAACTTGAATTAATATGCAAGATAAATTCTGTGAAAGCAGGACTTAATCGAGACTATGGGTTCTTTTCCCATTATGAAAGGTAATTTGACTTCAGGCTTCCCATGGTTTGAACCTAACAACTGCTCTGATTTGCTGTTACTGTATGACCTGATTTTATGTTTTACACCCCCTTGCATTTATTTTCATTCCATTCTGTAAGTTCACCCATCTTTGAAGCATCTGACGAAGTGGGATTTTCTCCCAAAAAAGCTCATGTGAAAAATAAATCTCTTAGTCTTAAAGTGCCACATGACTCCTTATTGTTTTTTACAAGATAAATCCTGTCCTGGGCTCCTTTTATTTTGGTGCGCAACTGGAAGACTGTCGCAGGACAAACAAAGACCACTTGAATAGTGTACAGGAAATGTGCCACTGCCATGCTTTCTGAAACCCTCACTCTGTGGGACAGACAGATTTGATAGATAACCAAAACAAAGCCATCAGATGCAGGCTGAAGGCATAAAAGCAAAATATTGTAACTATCCATTGTTACAGAGAATATTGTGCAGAAAACCCATCTCAGCTCTTTCAGATTTTCAACAGAAACTAGTTATGTTGTTCCACCTTTATATTCTGGAGTGGCAGCTCAGATTTGGGTCCTCTATGTTACCCAAAGTGAATAATTAGAAGGTTCTCTGCCTTTTCAGTCAATCTATTCATCCTGTTGCTTTGTTGTTATGGATCTGTAAGCTTTAATGGACATAGTAACCAATCTTTAAAAACAAAAGAGTATTTTCCAGGAATGAATTAGGTTTTCACAATCCTCTATAGTTAGAAGCAGCAATGAGGGTGTGCTGAGCATTCTCTATATAAATGCTACTTGGAAAACTTTCAAACACCTCCTGCTCACCTGTCACTCAATGAGAGGAGTTCTGGTGGCTTTCAAATAGCAGGCAGTCCACCCACAGTGAGCTTGGAGAAAGAAAGAAAGAAAGAAAGAAAGAAAGAAAGAAAGAAAGAAAGAAAAAGAAAAACTACTATGGTGAAGAAGCCCTTACTCAATCCACCCTTAGGCACAATTCCTGTTGCTTCACTTGGATGTTCAGGGGGCTGAGTTCAGCTTCTCTCAACATTGTCATTCAGCACCCATGTACAAACAGAGTAGAGAAGGATTTTAAAGTAACATCAGATACAGCAAGCTGCTTACTACTCACTACATTGGCTTAAGAAGGAGGAGAGTCAGCTTTAAGATTACCAGGGCTTGAACTTGTGTTGCCAGGGGGTTGTCAGGCCAGGTGCATAGGCCATAGGCTGAATAATTGGAACCACCTTCATTTCTCTAAGTACACACTTTGAAGCTTGTCAGTATGGTGGGGGGGTTGCATATAATAGGGACATGATGCCCTCTGTGCAAAACACAAGAGTGATGCTGCATGTATGAGGTGTTTTCAAAGAGAGTGTGTGTCTTCACAATCTAACAGTCCACAAAAGCAGCCCCTGAGCAGTGGCTCTGTTGAAAACCATGCTTGACACTAAAAATAGATTTCTTAAGGAATCAAATCAGTCCTCAGTAGATTTCATGAAGTTCCTCTAATCCATCCCTTCCCCCGAGTTTACAGACTGTCTACATTGCAATTAACCCTCCCTGACTGGCTATACCAGCTGATTTGGGCTTCTGGGACTTGGGCTATGGGGCTATTTCACAACTGTGTAGACTTCTGGGCTCTAGGACCTCACAAACTGGAAGCATTCCACAGTTCCTGTTGCAGGGCAACCTCAGTGTCTACATTGCAATTAAGCAGCCCCATAGCCTGACTCTCCAAGCCTGAGTCAGCCGGCCTGGGCCAGTAATGAGTCTTTAATTGCAGTGTAGAGGTATTCAGTAAAACCCATCTCATCTATCTGTTCTATCTGCCTTTAAGGAGCTGTGTAAGAAAGAAGAAACTTATTCCACAAGATTGTTTTAACTTTGACTCCTGCCGGCACTCCTTCCAGCACATGAAGAATTGAATCAGCAGAGGCTGTAAGTAAAAGGGAAAACAATGACTTCATCAGAAGCTCCACCACAGATCTTTCTGATTGCTGCTGCTGCTTGCTTCAGGTGACACTGAGCCTATAGAAAGGGAGAGCTCTGTCTGCCACTGCCCTTAATGAGGATCCTGAATAAGCATGGGAGGTTTAAATCTTTGCTCTCCCAATGTTGATAAAAAAAATATGTGTTGTGTCTGTGAGAGAGAGCATGATCTTCGGCATCTTCTCAGTTAACATCCAGTAGGCTGATGAGACTCAATTCCTTGGCTCTCAAAGGCTATGTCTACACACAAGGTTTTATTTCGAAACAAGTCATTCCAAAATGACTTATTTTGAAATAAAACCTTTATTTTGAAACCACTTATTTCGAACTAAAAAAAAAACTTAGTTCAAAACAACGGAAAACCTGAAAGTGAAATACCAGGTCCTATGTGGTGCCTTGCTATTTCGCTTCAGGAGAGGGGCACCATGTTGCCACCAACCAGGGCGGAGGGGGGAGAGGGCTTGCCAGGAGCTTGGGGAGCCACGGCACCCCCAGGCTCCACTGCCCAGCTTTGGGGGTCTGCAGCCCCCGGCAGGGTGGCCGCAGCATGGGCGGTTCACCCCACCGCCAGCTTCAGGGGTCTGCAGCCCCCAGCGGGGTGGCTGCAGCCCAGGCAGCTCACCCTGCCACCAGCTTCGGAGGGCTGCAGCCCCTGGCAGGGTGGCCACAGCCCGGGCGGCTCACCCTGCCGCTGTTGTTTCGAAATAAACTCTCGTGTGGACACACCCAAAGGCTCTTGTGCCTGCTCATAGCCTTGCATGTGGTTCTCTTTGTGGGACTGAAGAAAGTATCACCAGCCATCCTGACAGTGTTGTGGTGCTTAGCCCAGTGGGGAAAAGGCCTCCTGAAAAAAAGAGACAGAAATGCTAATAGACACAGACACCTGATTTGATCTGTTCTCTGCATCCACTATGAGAAAAAAAACCCTCATTTAATTAGTCTGCATGTACTGCTGCATTTGATTGGCAGAGGGCATTAGCTCTGTGACTGAAAGCGAAGTGGTGAGCACCTATGACTCCCATTGTAGTTAACTGGAACTGAGAATGCTCCACACTGACACCATATCTTAAGCTTACATCACTGTAGAAGAGTTCCCTGGGTTTGGTGTAGCTACACTCTGGGCGGTCCCAGAAGTGGTTGAGGAATGGTGAATCTGAGACACCTTTCTTTTCTCCTATTTCTGAGGCCAGTTGGCCCATGATATAGCTATGGGTTGTTTTAATTTACACCAGTAGAAGTTCTCCAATAAGGTACTTGGTGCTCTTTAGCCACACCCTCTCTCAGCCTTGGCCGTGCCCAAGCCGGCTTTGTAACACTATGGTTATGTCTACACACACGTGGTTATTTTGAAATAAGGATTTTGAAATGAGTTATTTCAAAATAAAATCCTTATTTCGAAATAAGTTAATTTGAATTAACAAAATGTTAATTTGAATTAAGGGAAAGCCTGCAATCCAAACAGCTGTTATTGCGGAAGGCATATTTTGAAATAAAGCCATTTGGACCTGTTGTTTCGAAACAGTGTTGTTTCGAAACAACAGGTCTAAATGGCGTTATTTCAAAATATCCCTTCTGAAATAACGGCCGTTTCAAAAACATCAAGGTTTTACTTTTTCGGAACAACGATTCTTATTTTGAAAGGACGGGATCCGTCCTTTCGAAATAAGAAAACGTCATGTAGACCTAATTTCTTTTATTTTGAAATAACGAGTGTTATTTCAAAATAAAATGTGCTGTGTAGACATACCCTATAAGTGCTGGGGCATGGGAGTAGATGGCACAGAACTAGTTGTATTAGGTTTAAGTCAGTTGTGGTTTCCCTTGCATTAGGGGAAATAGCCAGTGTCCCACTAAGATATCTGTTAGCTGCTCTTTGCTTGTCAGCAGGAGTGTGGGATTTTGGCCCCTTATGTTGAGTATCTATCATTAGACGGCAGTGATGGCTCAGTTGTTTTGAGAGAAGAGATTTATATGTTCACTTCACATTTGTGTGCAGTCCAAATAATTCACAGGTTTTTTTTTTCATTTAAAAGAGGGGCTATAAATGAGCTTTGGTAATTGTCAAGGAAATCTGAATCCACTCAGATGAATCCTGTGAATGAGTCCAAGAGAGCTTGCTGGGAGAGCCATCTAAATAATATATGCAACAGATGGAAAGATTAACTCATGAACTAGTGTTTTCAGATACATACATAGCATCTCCTCCCCCATATAATTAAGGTAATTAATTGTAATCAAATAGATCTTCATAGATTACAAAATCACATTGTGATCATGAAATCTGATCTTCTGCATAACATGAGTCATAGAACTTCACTGAATTAATTTTCTGTTTGAATTACAACATATCTCTTAAGCTATGTCTATGCTGATAGCAGCAAAATCACCGCTGTCAGCATGCTCTTCTGAAGTTCGCCTTAGTAACTCCAGCCTCAGAAGTGGTACAGTGGGGACCCGTTTACATGCAGGTGTCAGGGGACAAGCCCCCGGCGACTGCGTGTAAACCGGCCCATGTGTAAATGGGACCGGAAGGCCTTCCCCGGGGCACTGGCCCAGGCCCCGCTCCCTGGCTGCGGGCCACCCCCAGCTCCGCTTCTGTGCTGGGGTCCGAGCCGGCCTCAGGTGCCTGCTGCTGCTAGCCTGGCCCCAGATCCCCGGCCAGGGACAGGGCAGGGAGCGGTGGTGGTGGCTGCTTCCAGCCTCGTTCTATGTCCGACTGACCGCCCGCAGCTATGGCTGCTGCTCCCTGCCATGACCCCAGCCGGGGATCCGGGGGTTGGCTGGCGGCAGCAGGTGCCTGAGGCCGACCCCAGCACATAAGCCTGGCTGGGGAGCGGGGCCTGGGTGCCTGGGGTCTGTCTCCAGGGCAGCGACACTCCTGGTCCCGTTTACGCAATGCGTGTTAATGGGACCTGCACGTTACTTAACCGGTTCCTCATGCAAGCCGGTCACACGGTAACGAGTCCCTGCTTTATATAACTAAGGCAACTGGACAGTATGTAAGGACTAGTTAGTAAGTTGTCAGGAGATATGCAAGGTATTTTATATACCTTGCGTATCTCCCATCAACTGCTGCCAAAATGTGAGGCAAGTGTAGACTAGGGCTTACAAAAAATATCCCATGTTATCAGTGAGAGTCCACTGTTAGTATGCCCTTCTAATGGTTAATTACCCTCACTGTTAAAACTTTGCACCTTAATTCCATTCTGAATTGGTCTAACTTCTACTTCCAGCTACAAGATATTGTAATGTCTTTGCTAGGCTTAAGACTCAATTGTCATTTTTTAATCCTAGTCAGCACTCTGTAGATTGTGATCAAGTCACCCTGTAAGCTTTTCTTTGTAAAGTGAACTAGATTTCTTTGCTAGATTGCTTATGCTTGTAACTATAAGGGATGTTTTCCTTTAAACATTCTCTAGGATCTTCCCTTCTCTTTGAATTTTTAGAGAGCACAGGTAAGGACCAAATTGTATATAGTTCTGACCTGTTGTTTCATACCATGCAAACACAGGTTTGTGTGATTTTTATTTTTATTGAGATTATAGATAAAGAATTATTTAATGTGCATACATCTGTGTCCTGCTGCTTCTCCATTCTTCAGTGTTTACTTTGTCCATTCTGATCTTCCCTAACAAAATAGGTAACTTCAATAACAAACTACATTACACAGTGCATAACAGAACATCTAATTCCATCACAGCTGGTAGAAGCAAAACACATTATTTATCACAGCTAGTTTAAGTGACCCTTATGGGACCAGCTGGAGTTCCTGTGTTTTAATCAGTCTAAGGCCAATGTAGAATAACTAGGAAAAGATGCTTTATTATAGTGGACACAGTAGCAACTACTTCAGTCAAGATTGAACTATAACGTCCTTTGTATCTCCACCTTTCTCAGCCTTTGAAAGTTTTGTCTCATCCCAAAATGTTTATAGCTTAGAGTGTGTTAAGGCAAATCCGTTAGAGGTTTTCATGTGTAAACCAAACCAAACCAAACACACTTTCCTCCATATAATCTAATCAGAAATTCTGAGCATAAAAGTGTCTTTGTTTAGATCTCACAGGTTTCGCCTGGTTTATCAGATGGTCTTTACACCTACTGTATATACTTACCAATAAGTCAATCCATGTATAAGCCGAACCTTGGCTATTAACCACAGAAACCTGAAAAAACCTCATGACCCACATATAAGCCAAGTTTCAAAATCAGGGCCGACCCTTCTGCCAGCTTCCTGAATTGTCCCAGGTCCCTCCCAACCCCCCCCCCCCCCCCACTGCCAGGTCCCCACGCTGCCCCATGTGGCCCCAATCCCTCCCAATCCCCCCACCCTGCTGCTGGCTCCCCTGGGCCAACCCCCACCCAGGGCCCCCTTACTTAGCCGCTCCAGTGGCCATACCACTTGCTGGGGCTCCCACCCTGAGCATGCTCAGAGCATGCTCTGGAGAGATACTGAAAATCAAGTGAGACCCCTTAATACTTGGAAAGGGAGAAGGATCCAACTACCATATATACCTGTGCGTAAGCCGAGTACCTTTTCAAAGGGGATTTCAAGGAAGAAAATTCTCAGCTTATACATGAGCATATACGGTATGTCTACATCACAAAGCTTAGTTTGGACTTCTTTAGTCTGAACTAAGAAGTTCCCAGTTAGTTCAAACTAACCATGGGTTAGTTCGAACTAGCTGTGACTTTTTAGTTCAAACTAGCCATGCTGACTAGTTCGAACTAACTTTTTAGTTTGAACTAGTCAGCATGGCTAGTTCAAACTAATGGTTTAGTTCAAACTTCTTTAGTTCTAACTAAGCCATTAGTCCAGGTCTACTTTGTGGTAGTTTGAACTTCAAGTTCATACTAAGTGCTTAGTCTGGACTAAGCAGTTGAACTTATTAGTTCGGACTAAGCTTTGCTTAGTTCAAACTAAGAAATTTTTGAGTTCAAACTAGGAAAAGCCTCATGTAGACCTGGACTAATTGGCTAGTGTAGACATAGCCTAAGTGACATGTTGAAGCCATGGCTTAGAAATTGCAGCTACTTATGCTCATAACTTTACTTTTGAATTTTTGGGAGGAGTCTCAAGGGGCTTTGAACACAGGATGAACTGTGAATTGCTTTAGTTTAATTTAAATGGGGGGGGGGGTGTCTGACAAATGTTACCAGGATTTAAGGAAGTCTGAGGTATGATGACAATAGAGGACAAGTAACCCTGCAGAAACCACAGGAGGGACACAAGCCTCATTAAATCAATGCAAGTTTTAAAGAAGATATTTATACTTTGGCTTCAGTATTTGTCTGTTGTAAATAATTCACATCTGTAAAAGAGGAATAATAGTTCATAACTGACTACCATGCAGCAGTTCCCATCCCATGATACATTGCCTCCTTCTTCTGTTTTATCACCTCTCATTTGTTGACTGGAGGAGATGTGGAAAAGATAGTCCCCTTCAAATGTGCCTAACTGTGTAATATAAAAATGCAGGGAGCTTCTGCATCTAAATTTGCATAAATGGGCTGGGTTGGCATCATTCTGCTACTTTTCTATTTAAGTGAAATGCTGTCAGTCTAAAGTAAAGTAATAGTCTGCTCAGAATCTGATGCTGAGCTTTTCATGATAATATGCACATGTACAGCTGTTACCATTAAAAGGTAAACATTTGCCCTCAGTTATGATCCAGTGAAATACAGCAGTTGTTGATTATTTTTGAGTATACAGTATAATATCTCAGATGCCAACATGGTAATTGCTGGCAAATGTTGACGTTTTAGCAGGAAGCACAGGACACTTTATAACTTGATATATTTTCTTTCCTTTTATAACTTTCCTCTTACCACCAATCTGTGCTCTGAGTTTGTTTTTTTTTTTACGAAAAAAAACCACCAAAAAAACCCCCTAACTCCTCAAAAATCTCAATTAACTTACAAACAAGCCAGCAAGTATAACATTAAAGATGAAGGTATTTAATGTAATAAAAATTATCCATTAGCTTGCAGTTACATTGAGAAAAATGGCTGATATAAACGATAATCACTTTTTAACTGCCAGCATTAAATGTCTGACTGAAATCTGTGTATTCAGAACAACATGAGTGCTAAAAATCAGAAATAGCTTGTTCCCTTTGTTTCCTTTGATACTGTCCCATAATAGAGTTCACTGAATACAGTTCATTACCACAGTCATTTTGTCTCAATGCCACATAACTTTACCACTGTAAACTTTAATTACAAGGGCTTTAAATAAATAAATAAATAAATAAATGAATAAATAAATAAATACATACAGTAGTGGCAATCTGGGTTTATCTTTTTAATAATGGTTGTTTGTAAGATTGAGGCAACTGAAAATTAAGTCAGGTGGAGTTCTTTACATGTTTTGGATACACTGGGGGGATGGTTGGGCCAAGGGGGCAGGGCAAACAGTTTTCTCAAGGCAGGATTGCAGAGTGATCTTCCTGTGGCCTACAGCTAATGTGCAATACATTCAGTAGCATGGAACTGCACATCAGCTAGTGGGCTGTTACACCAGGGCAGAGAGGGAAGAAAACACTGCCAAAATCCTTTTCAAACTGTTGCTGTCGAACACACAAGAGATGAAGAAAACAAAAGAAAGCAACTCTTCAGACAAATGGTGGCAGTCCTCAGAAGCTTTTTCCCCACCTCCCCCGGGCAAAGGAAGAAATACTTTGTATCCCAAGGTCCAGCTTTCTCTTCCTTATATATCCTATCCAGTCAGACTTTAGGCCAGGGCTCCACAAAATTGGCACCTGCAGTTTTATTTTTGATCCCCAGAGGATGCGCCTTCCCTGAATTTCCACAGTGGAGCTAGATAACAGGCTACAAAGCCCAATCTCCATGGCCACTTGACACCTGGCATTCGTCAAACCTTGCTCCATGCAGAGCTCCCTAACCCTTTCCTGGCCTCTTTTTCACTTTCTCCTGCAAATCCCTACTAGTAACATTCACTTTTGTGCAGATTGACAGTATAAAGCTAGGCTTTCCTCTCAGTCCCTAAGCACATTCTTAGCTCACCTTATCCTGATCACGCTGCAGATACCTCTTCCTTCCCTCCCTCCTAGTCACAAAGTTCAAGATGTTTTATTTTCTCTGCTTTCTCTTCCGAGCCCTATTGCCTGGGGTGTAGAACATAGAGACTCGGTCTGAGGAGACCTAGATCCAAGTCCCAACACAACCAGTGCCTTGGCGAGGGACAATGGGAAAATCAGTTTACACTCCATGCCTCAGTTTTCTCATCTGTAAAATGGGGATAATGACACAACCTTCCTTTGTAAAGTGTTCTGAGGTGAATGAAGAGGAAAGTGCTGTAGAAGAGCAAGGGATTATTAATCCTCCAACTTCCATCCACCATCTTCTTCTCATTGCTAAGCTAGTATCACAGAAGCTTTATCTTGGGCTTCAGCACTCTCTAGTAGGTTGTCATCTATCTTAATACATCAAGTTCTATAGCTTTAGATGCCTTAGAAGGCACTGTATGTCTCTGCACTGGGGAAAGCACATGACATGTTACATTGAAGAAAGCAGTTGATGAAAACTGTGTGAAACTCAGTAGCTTTATTTATTTAGTTATTTAGTTTGGTTTGGTTTGGTAAAGTTTTGTTTTCACTGTGGAGTGGCACTTGAATGTAGCCAAGCATGGGACATTTGAAACTGAGCCTGTCTGGGAATAAACTATGGGAATCTTACTGAACCTTTCAGTGAATCTATCATAGGTTTTGAGTTTGTAAGAAACACCAGTCCTGGTGTGTTTCACAAGCATAGTTTGCTGAGAGCCTAGAAAAGCTATCTTAGGGCATCAATAAAGGCAAAGAAAGCTACGAATGGGGTGAGATTTGGCCAAGTTCTTATGACATGTGACCCAATCTGGTCACCCATTTTTATGGAATTTCTCTTTCCATTCTGCTGTTGATATATGTCTCCATAATGCCATCTTATTACATAATGGTCCCAAGCTTGCTGTCCCTGAATCTAGTTCCTTACATGCTGTTATAGTTATCCTCTTCTATTTATGTAAATAAGTTATTTAAAATATGCAAATCCTAAAATACTTCCTTGACTTTGAAGTTACTTGCAACATAGACACATCTATTTAGCAAAGTTGGTGAGTGTTGCTAGAATACAGCATGTCACAGAATCATAGAATCATAGGGTTGGAAGGGACCTCATGAAGTCATCTAGTCCAACCCCCTGCCAAACGAAGCAGGACCACTCCCACTAAATTATCCCAGGCAAAGTTTTGTCCAGCCAGGCCTTAAACATCTCTAAAGACAGAGATTCCACTACCTCCCTAGGTAGCCCATTCCAATGCTTTACCACTCGCCAAGTAAGAAAGTTTTTCCTAATATCCAGCCTCAACCTCCCCAGCTGCAACTTGAAACCATTGCTCCTTGTTCTGTCCTGTTACTACGCAGAACAGCCAAGCTTCATCCTCCTTGGAGCATCCCTTCAGGTAGTTGAAGGTCGCTATCAAATCCCCCCTCAGTCTTCTCTTCTGCAGGCTAAATAAGCCTAGTTCCTTCAATCTTTCTTCATAGGGCTTGTGCTCCCACCCCTTGATCATTTTTGTTGCCCTCCACTGGAATCTTCCTAATTTGTCCATGTCCTTTCTGTAGTGGGGAGCCCAAAAATGGACACAATATTCCAGATGCGGCCTCACCAGTGCCAAAGAGAGGGGAATGATCACATCCCTCGATCTGCTGGCAACACTTCTTCTGATGCAGCCCAGTATGTCATTGGCCTTTTTGGCAGCAAGAGCACACCGCTGACTCATATTCAGCTTCCCATCCACCATGACCCCCAGGTCCTTTTCTACACTGCTGCTAGTTAGCTGATTGGTCCCCAGCCTGTAGCAGTTCATGGGGTTTTTCCGTCCCAAGTGCAGGACTTTGTACTTGTCCTTGTTGAACCTCATGAGATTTCCATTAGCCCACTGCTCCAATTTGTCTAGGGCTATGTTCACACACAGGGGATTATTTCGATACAAGTTGTTTCGATACAAGTTGTATTGAAATAATGCCTTATTTCAAAATAAGTTAATTTGAATTAACAGTTTGTTAATTTGAATTAAGGAAAACAGCAGGAATTGAAATAGCGAGTTCAGACAACAGTTATTTCGAAACGAGTCACCGTTGCTTCGAAACAACATGTTCAGACGGCGTTGTTTCGAAACAATTGTTTCAAAACAACATTGTTTCGTCCCCACATGGGGTTTAAGTTGTTTCAAAACAACGCCGTTGTTTCGAAACAACGGAACCCGTTGTTTTGAAACAATGGTGTGTCATGTGAACATGGCCTTCTTATTTCAAAACAACCTCTGTTGTTTCGAAATAAGACTGCTGTGTGAACACAGCCTAGGTGTCCCTGCATCCTGTCCCTGCCCTCCACTGTGTCTACCATTCTCCCCAGCTTGGTGTCATCCACAAACTTACTGAGTGTGCAATCTATCCCATCAGCCAAATCATTCAAGAAAATGTTGAACAGAACTGGCCCCAGGACCGACCCCTTGGGCACACCACTCATTACTGGTTGCCAACTAGACATAGAGCCACTGATTCCTACATGCTGAAACCGTTGATCTAGCCAGTTGTCTATCCACCTTACAGTCCACACATCAAACCCATACTTCCTTAACTTGCCGATGAGAATGCTGTGGGAAACCATATCAAAAACCTTGCTAAAGTTGAGGTATATCACATCAACGGCTTTTCCCGTATCCACAAATCCAGTCATCTCATCATAGAAGGCAATGAGGTTGGTCAGGCATGATTTACCCTTGGTAAATCCATGCTGACTGTTCCTGATCACTCTGTTTTTCTCCAAGTGTTTCAGGATGGATTCTTTGAGAACCTGCTCCATGCTTTTTCCAGGGATTGAGGTGATGCTGACAGGTCTGTAATTCCCTGGATCCTCCTTTTTCCCTTTCTTGATGATAGGCACTATATTTGCTTTTTTCCAGTCCTCTGGCATCTCCCCCCTTTGCCAAGAGTTTTCGAAGATGATGGCCAGCGGTATTGCTATTTCATCAGCCAACTCCCTCAGCACCCTTGGGAGCAGGTTGTCCAGCCCCATGGACTTGTGCACATCCAGCTTCTTTAGGTAGTTCCTAACCTGACCTTCCATCACCACGGACCTCTCTTCTTCTCTCCAATCTGCCATCTCCAGTGTAGTATGCTGGGAGCTGGCCCTGCCTGTGAAAACTGAAGTAAAAAAAGCATTGAGCACTTCAGCTTTTTCCCCATTCTCCATCACAAGGATACCTGCTCCATTCAGTAAGGGACCTACACCATCCTTGATCCTCTTCTTGTTATTGACATATTTGTAGAACCCCTTCCTGTTATTCTTCATATTTCTTGTTAGCCGCAACTCCAATTGTCCTTTGGCCTTTCTTATTTTATCCCTGTAGTCCCGAGCAATATCTATATATGCCTCCTTAGTCATCTGTCCAAGCTTCCATTTCCTGTAAGCTTCCTTTTTATGCTTTAGCTCAGTGCAGAGTTCTCTCTTAAGCCACACAGCGCGCCTTCCACATTTGCTGTTCTTTCTGCTCATTGGAATGGTATCTTCCTGTGCCCTTAGCAGGGTTTCTTTAAAATGCAGCCAGCTCTCTTGGACTCCTTTCCCCTTCAGATCCGCCTCCCAAGGGATCCTGCCCATCAGTTCCCTGAGGGAGCCAAAATCTGCTTTTCTGAAGTCCAGGGTCTGCATTTTGCTTCTTTCCTTTTTTCCATTAATTAGCATCTTGAACTCTACCATCTCATGGTCACTGCTGACCAGGATGCCATTCACTTCTATGTCCCCAATCAATTCTTCTCTGTTTGTGAGCAGCAGGTCGAGAGGTGCAAGGCCCCTAGTTGTTTCCTCCAGCATTTGTACCAGGAAGTTGTCCTCAACACTCTCCAAAAACTTCCTGGATTGCCTGTGCACTGCTGTATTGCCCTCACAGCAGATGTCAGGGTAATTGAAGTCCCCCTTGAGAACCAGGGCCTGTGATCTGGAAACTTCTGCCAGTTGTCCATAGAATGCCTCATCCACCTCTTCCTTCTGGTCTGGAGGTCTATAGCACACACCCACCACAGCATCCCCCTTGTTTCCCTCTCCTCTAAACGTAACCTACACACTTTCAACTGGTTCATTTCCACTGCCATAATGGAGCTCTGAGCAGTCATAGAGCTCTTTTACTTATAGTGCTACTCCTCCCCCTCTTCTTTGCTTCCTGAACAATTTATACTCATCCATTGCAGAGCTCCAGTCATGCAAGCTATCCCACCATGTCTCTTTTATTCCAATTATATCATATTTCCTTGTCAGCACCAGTACTCCCAATTCTTCCTGCTTGTTTCCCAGACTCCTCGCATTCATGTACAGGCACCTAAGATACCAGGCTGATCGCCCTATTTTCCTGTGTTGATTTTCAATTTTATTGCATCTACCTCCTTGCATTTTCTCCCGATGTTGTCCTCCTGCACTTGCCTCAGGTATTAAAGCTTCATTAGAACATCTAATACAATTATTTGATTCGTCCCCCACACCATGTTCCAACCACTCTCTTTTATCCCTGGTGTTACAGTCCCAGCACCTGCCAAGTTCCATCCCTTCCCCCAGGTCTCCCACATTGTCACTTACCTGTGGGATTTGGTCTCCTTCCCCCTTCAAACCTAATTAAAAGCCCTCCTCACTAGGTCAGCCAGTCGACTTCTGAATACGCTCTTCCCCTTCCTCGACAGATGGAGTCTATCTCTGCCTAGCAGTCTTCTTCCTGGAGCAGTACTCCATGGTCAAGGAAGCCAAAGCCCTCCTGATGACACCATCTTCGCAACCAGGCATTCACCTCCAGGATGCATTTGTCTCTGCTCAGGCCACTACCCTTGACTGGAAGGATTGAGGAGAACACCACCTGTGCTCTGAACTCCTTCACCCATGCTCCCAGAGCCCACTAGTCACTTTTGAACTGCCAAGGATCACCTCTCGTCGTATCATTGGTTCCCACATGGATGAGTAGCATGGGGTAGTAGTCAGAGGGGTGGATGATTCTCAACAATCCCCCGTAACGTCTCGGATGTGGGCACCCGGCAGGCAGCATACCTCCCTAGAGGCCTTGTCAGGGTGACAAATGGATGCCTCGTCCCCCTCAGAAGTGAGTCCCCAAACAGCACAACCCTATGTTTCCTCATAGCTGTGGTGGCTGTGATCCTTCCAGCCTCGGGGGTGCATGGTGTCTCCTCTTCCATCTCATCTATCGTCTCTAGTGCTGTGTAACGGCTCTTCACCACACTGGAGGGTGGGATGTGAGCAGGGATGGATCACTGTCTGCTGCCAGAGGTAACCGGCTGCTAGTGTCCTCCCTCTGCCATAGGCATCCCATCTGTCTCAAGTGGTGTGGCAGTAGTCTTCGGAACCTGGATAGTATCCTCATCCTTGCACATCTCCTCGTGGATGCTATCAAGGAACTTCTCCAGGGCATGGATACTCCTTAGCACATCTCCTCCTGTAACTCTCCCATCTGCCTCCTGAGAGATTCCACCAAAAGACACCTGTCACATTGATTCATCTCCCCAGCCTGATTGTCGGAGACAGGGAAATGCAGGCCACAGTCCCTGCAAGTCCACACCAGGATCTGGGTAGAGATATCTATGGTCAGGATGTCCATCTGGCTACAGGTACAGGTAGATGAGACAGAAGGGGGGTGCTGGTGCAAGTGCAAGTGCAAGCACATAGTGTAGTGGCTACCCTATCTGCTTTATATCAGAAGAGTCTGGGTTCAAACCCCAGAGGGTTGGATTAGATGATCTTATGAGGTTCCTTCCAATGCTATGATTCTCTTCTATGCTAAGCAGTGTGGCTCCTTGTCACCAAACTCCCCTGTTTTCAGTCCCCCTGGTCGCTCAGCCACCAGCTTTTAAGGCCTTCTCTGCCTAGGTCAGCCCTTGCCCCTCATTAAATACACAGGGGAAGGATGATCACAAGGCTGATTGAAGCTGGTGATCAAAGGTGAGCAGGGAACAATGATCCAAACAGCCCCCAGATAATCACAGTCCCAAATCCTGCACATTAACAGAAATCACCTGTAGGGAAAGACACAAACACGCAGTTAGTAATTCCTTCAGCCAGCCTTTGCTCTCTCCCTTGCTTCTTCAGCTAGGGGATTGCCTTTGCCTCCTTCTCAGGGCTTCACCAACTGACTTCCTCTTGCTCAGAGCATTAGTGAGCTGCTGTAATTTTACTGCACCTGATTGTCCACTGTCTTGGACAATCATCTATGCCTCTGCAAAGTGGGTGTAAGCTGTTCTCACTGTAATGAGGCAAGGAGTTGGGCTCCCCTTTGCAGGGCACTATGTTTGGGAGTTGAAACCAGTCAGTGCTAAGGTGATGCAAAATGCAAGCAAATCACAATGATACATGCTTCACCATCCACTGTGCATGGGATTCATTGACTACACACAGTGTTGAACAGCAGAGAAAGAGGACTGAGAGCTCCTTATTGGAAGCATTTTATACTCACATTGCCCTGATATGATTGCACAAGATCTTTGTCAATGGCTCATGACTTTAATGGTTTCTAGATTTTCAGCAACTGGCCTTTTACCATAAAGGGAGAGGGAAAGTGATCTGCCTCTTATTTATTTCAGAACATTTCCAGTTGCTTAAACCGGGTAACTCTGTGTTACAATACTGTCTTCAGAAGGAAGAGTAAACACAGGCATGCTAAGTAGTTTGGGGGTGAAGTCAAAAAAAAGAAGAAGAAGGAAGAAAGATAAGGTTCTCAATCTTCCAGTTGATATATCTGTCACTTATTTTCCCACTAACAAAAAAGGAAGCAGTAGTAGGAGTGTGATGGAGGCCAAAAATGCCAGTCAACCATCCTTGAGCTGTGCACTGGGAACTCTGGCTATGTCCACACACAGGCAGTTAAATCTATTTAACTTGAAGTGATCTAATTGAATCATTATAAAAATCATGAAATCGATTCAGGTTAAAGTGATTTAATATCTCTACACCAAAAAACCCAAATTGAACTAGCATGTCCAGGGGCTGGACTTGCTAGTTTGATTTAGGAGAGGAGCACCCTGGCACCCCCCAAGATGAACCATGTTGCCACCCAATCCCCTGCCTGACTCTCCACAAGAGAGCAAGTGGCATGGAAAAATCATCCCCCAGCAGCTCTGGGCTCCCTGAGACCAGGGGTGGGGGGGACAGAAGATATACCCCAAGACTGGCTGCAGCCGTGGGCTCAATCAGGCATGGTGGAGAAGGGATCTCCACACACCAGGCTTCCCAAGCTCCCGGCAGCAGGGGGAAGGGATCCCTGCATGCCCAGCTTCCCCTGCACTGGCCAGGCTGTGGGGAAAGCCCTGTGGCAGGGAAGGCCACATGCCTGGCTCCTGGCAAGGAAGCTTGGGCATCAGGGAAGGGGTCCCCCCACATCCAGCTCCCCCAAGCGCTCACTGGGCAGTGGGAGAAAGGATCCCTAAGTGCCTGGCTTTTGAAGCGCTGGCTGGCCAGTGGGGAGAAGAGCCCCCTTGCACTGGGCTGCAGCATGCTTACTGGAAGCAAACTCGGGGCCGGCTCCAGCCATGCTAGCTGGGCTGCAGCGAATGTTCCCCCAGTGTTCCCGGTGGTCTGGCCAGGCACCTGGGGAGAGGGAACCCCTGTGTTGGCTCTTTCAGCACTGGCCGGGCAACAAGGGAGAGGGAACTCCCATGTTGGCTTGTTTAGTGCTGGCCGGGCAGTGAGGAAGAGGGGAGCCCCATGCCCAGCTTCTTCAGCACTGACCAGGTGGCAGGGCAGAGGGGACCCCCACGCTTGGCTTTTTTAGATCTGGCCAGGCGGCGGGGGAGAGAGGATCCCCATGCCCAGCTTTAGGTGTGGTAATGGGCACTTGGGGAGCCTGGCGTGAGGGCATTCCTTCTCCCCCATGCCTGGCTGAGTCCAAGGCTGCAGCCAGTCTTGGGGTATGTCTTCTCTCCTGGGAGCCCAGAGCCGGTGGAGGATGATTTACCCCTGCCACTGGATCTCCTGCAGAGAGCCAGGTAGGGGATTGGGTGGCAACATGGCCCATCTTGGGGGCCATGTTGCCATACTTCTCAGGTTCTCCTCTCCTAAATCAAACTAGCAAGTCCAGTAGCTGGACATGCAAGTTCAATTTGGGTTTTTTGATGTGGAGCTGCTAAATCACTTTAACCTGAATTGATATCATGATTTTTATAGCAATTTAATTAGATTGCTTCAAGTTCAGTCAATTTAACTGCCTGTGTATGGATATAGCCTCTCTGTCCCTACTGATCCTTTAAGGACGGCAGAAGGTGAAATCAACCTTATTTCGAGAGTTATTAGGACCTGCTCCTCCAACACAATCAATTGGCCTAATGTCGGACACTGTCGTTTCATTGGAAAACAGCTGTTCATTTGTACTCTGCAGTCACGAAAAGCTTCCTTCTGAGATCCTAGTTTTATATTAAACTTTCTGTGCCCATTCTTCTCTTTTTATAATTGTGAGGCTCTTCCTTCTAAATTGTATCATTTAAAATTAATCCTAAATTATTTTCAGGCCAAGCTGGCCACAGAATATTCCAGATAAATTAAAATGTTTCCCCCTTTCATTATATCAGCTTTTCTCCACAGTCACAGATGTTAATTGAATGTGCCTTGAAAGTGCCACTTTGTTCTGGGTGATGTCAAGGGAAAAAAAAAATTCCTCAGAATGCTCCACAGATATTTAATTGCTTTCGATAATGTCTCATTAATCCCATTGCTTGTGCTGCTGCTGCTTTCTGCACTCATGCTCCAGCTATCACTAGGCCTGCTGCTGTTTGTTTTTCCATTTTGCCTTTAAAGGCCCTGATTCAGCTGCCTAATGCAGCACATGTGCAAAGGCAGAGCTGTAACTAGAAGTTTTGGTGCCTGGGGCAAGCATCCCCAGATGTGCCCCACCTCCCACTCTGATCCACTGGCAGGCCAGAGGAATCTGGATCCATCCCAACGACTGCCGTAGGTGGCAGGAAGCTTCCACCACTGCCATCAGACCAGGGTGTTCTGGATCTGTCCCCAGCCAGGTGTGGAATTTTAAAGGGTGCAGGGGAGGGATCTGGTGCACTGTGCTGGCTGGGGACAAATCCGTATCCATCCCCAGCCACAGCCAGAAGCCGGGTCCATCCCCTGTACCTTCTAAAAGTCTATGCCTGGGGCACTGCCCTGTTTGCCCTGGCCTTGTTACGGCCCTGCTCAAAGGCTGAGACAGTAAATCTCAGACATCACACTGATCCTGGTCTGCTCAGTGCCTGCCACCCCAGAGACACTATGAAACACAATGTAAAAGACATGAATACAAACAGGAAGATCAGCAGCCCCACAAATCTCATCCAAACAATCATCCACAACAAAGGCCCAGTTCTGATACACTGGTCAAAGTCCCAAGCTACCACTGTCACCATCCATTGCTGCAAAAGTCCTCTACAGCCTTTTGAATAAACAATGAGTCCCATGGCACTTTTAAAGACTATAATGAGATAAATATATTTGTTAGTCTTTAAAAGTTCACAGGACTCCTTGTTTGTTCTGCTGAACTAGACTAACATGGCTACCCCTTTGGAACTTGTCTACATTCTTTTCCTGACTGCTTTATTTTCTTTTGGCAAAATTGTAAATGTTTTATGACAATAAAGCAGGTATTAGACATCATTTCCAAGGGACAATCATTTCACTTATCTCACTCCCTCCTATCTGGCCGTTTTCAGGAGCCTTTGGAACTTCTCAAGAGCACCTGTCATGTCAGGAAACAAACAAATAATATCTTATAGAGTCACCTGTAGTGGAGTTCCATATGGAGTCCCCCATAGGAATGCTCCTTGAGGGAAAGGAAAAATAAGTAATCAAAAGGAGAAGGGAGTCACTCACCTGGCACTGTTCCAGAGCGGTAGCTATGTTAGTCTAGTTCAGAAAAAAAACAAGGAGTCTGCTGACACTTTAAGGGTATGTCTACACTTGCAAGTTAGTTTAAATTAAGGAGGTTTAATCTGAACTAATTTAGTTCCTGTCTACACTAGGCTTTCATTCGTTCGAATTAAGGAATTCCTTAATTTGAACTAATGAAAGCTTAGTTTGAATTAGTAAGACCTGCCGGTTAGTTCTAACTAAATTCTTAGGTCGATCCTTAGTTTGAACTAAGGATGGTGTAGACTAGGATTAGCCCTTAGTTTGAATATAATAAATTCAAATTAAGGGCAGTTAGTTCAAATTAACAAAGTGGGCTAATTCAAATCAACGTTAAGGTGAATTAGTCCACTTAGTTAAATCAAACTAAGAAGTTCGAGTTTACCTCAAACTACCTTTTCCTACTATAGACATAGCCTAAAAGACTTTTTTTTTTTTTTTTTGAATCCCATGAACTGGTTATTTGAGATCTGTCCCTAGCTGGCTGCTCCACAACTCATCCTCTTCCCCCTATATCAGAGTTTTTACCAATGACCTTTACAGTAGAAAAGGGACTGAAGGAAGTTTTCTTCACAGCTCTGGGTAACTTCCAGACCAAGTATGAGAAAAGGAGAGCATATGTGCAAGCCAAACTGACATGTCTATCAAAATTGCTGATCTCAGGCATAGGGACATGGATATTCCATAAGAGGAGCACCCACAGTATGAACATTTTGAAGAACTACAATTATTGAAAAAGGTGAGCAACCCTTTCCTCCGACCCCATTGCCAAACCATGTGAGAGTTAATATTATGCTGCCTGATAGCATTTCTGTTTTTTTCAGGAGTTCTGTCAATCAAGTAGAATGTGATCATATCATTACAGACTGTATTGTAATGATAAACTAAGGTATCATAGTGGCAATTTCCAAAGGGGTAACTGTGTAGGTCTAGTTCAGCAAAACAAACAAGAGTCCAGTGGAACTTTTAAAAACTAACAAAAGAATAAATGGGCATAAATCTGACATCAGAGATAACATTAAAAACCAATGGGGGAACACTTCGAACTTCCTGATCACTCTATCAACCATCTGTTAATAGCTGTACATATGCAACCGGATAACAAATCAAAGCTTCAAAGAGGAATTGCAGAATTGGAATTCATTTGTAGATTTTACACCACCAACGTAGGGCTAAATAGAGACTGTTTTTTTACCTCTGTTACAACAGGTAATTCCGCTTTTGTTTTCCCCTCACTTCTCTCCTATATTCTTTGTCCACTGTTTGAATCTAAACAACTGCACTGATTTGCAGTAGCAGTCTGATCTGATCCTATGACTTAGACTTCCCTGCATTTATTTTCTTACCATTCATCTGTATTTCTCCATCTTCAAGCAT
Organism: Podocnemis expansa; assembly: GCA_007922195.1. Classification (NCBI taxonomy): domain Eukaryota; kingdom Metazoa; phylum Chordata; order Testudines; family Podocnemididae; genus Podocnemis; species Podocnemis expansa. The sequence continues at coordinate 93,091,401 of ML681966.1, read as the reverse complement.
CTGATGAAGTGGGATTTTCTCCCACAAATACTCAAGCAATAAATAAATTAGTTAGAGTATGTTCACAAACAGTTCTTATTTCGAAACAACAGGGGTTGTTTCAAAATAAGAACTGCCATGGCCACATGACGTGTGGCCATTTTGAAACAAGCAAACAGCTTGTTTCGAAATGCAGCCGTTCTGTCAAAATAGCTTAAACCTGCTTTTGTTTTGAAAGGGAGTTGTTTCGAAACAACTCCTTTTGAAACAATGCCAGCGGGACATGCTGTTTCAAAACAACAGTTGTTTCAAAACAGCATTTGACCCTT
>ML681966.1:93062498-93086093 GCA_007922195.1 Podocnemis expansa | reverse complement strand
CAGAGACAGTCCAACACATAGTGGCAGGATGTAAGATGCAGGCAGGAACAGCATACACTGAACGGCACAACCAAGTAGCTGGCATTGTGTACAGGAACATCTGCACAGTGTATGGGCTAGACCCTCCCAAAACCAAATGGGAGATTCCACAGAAGGCTGTGGAGAATAACAGGGCTAAGATTCTGTGGGACTTCCAGATCCAGATGGACAGGCAGGTACTGGCCAATCAACCAGACATCGTGGTAATAGACAAGGACCAGAAGACAGCGGTGGTGATAGATGTAGCAGTGCCAAGTGACAGCAACATCAGGAAGAAGGAGTATGAGAAGCTGGAGATGTACAAGGGCCTGAAAGAGGAACTAGAGAGGATGTGGAAAGTGAAGGCCAAAGTGGTCCCAGTGGTGGTAGGAGCACTCGGGGCTGTGACTCCTAAGCTGGGAGAGTGGCTCCAATAGATCCCAGGAACAACATCAGAGCTCTCCGTCCAGAAGAGTGCACTGCTAGGAACAGCTAAGATACTGCGCAGAACCCTCAAACTCCCAGGCCCCTGGTAGAGGACCCGAGGTTGAGGAAGACACGTACCACCCATAAGGGTGAGAAGGGAATTTATATATATATATATATATATATATATATATATATATATATATATATCTCAGTCCCCAAATCAACAAAGAGGTCAAGTATATACTTGAAGTGTATGCATCACTTTTCAGCAAACCATGCAAGCACATGCATAAGCTTCAACAGCTTCAATGTATATAGCATCAAAACTATAATTATTATTAAAAGTTGCCAGAGCTGTACTGGCTCTTATTCTCAGATAAATCCATTTCCTGGCAAATCAAGAAAATATTTATCTTGTTAGGTTTGATTTCATCACAAACCCATTTTTGATTAATTTCATCTGATAGCGAAGAGTTAAGTTCACTTGAGAAACAAACAAACAAAACAAGCAACTGTCAGGGTCCTTGTATTTCCATTAAAATTTCACTATAGTTCTCCATTTTTAACTAATTGAAATATAAAAAAGGATTGCTCAGTAAAAGCTGACATTTAGAAGAATGGTGTTCCAAAAAAAGGGATAAATAAACACCTGCATAAACTCATTATTGTCAAGCTAACACATTTCTTTTTTATATATATGAAGCAAAAGTAATCAGTTAATTGTGTGGTTTTGAAAATATAGCAATAAAAATGAATTATACATCCCACAAAGTGTGTGTCATCATCTACACATTTATTTAAGAGCTACTTTTCTAATCAGGGCTCCCACAGAACCTAGGGCATGATTCACCACTGCAGAACTCCATTGCCTTCAGTGGCTACTGAGCACTTGGTAAATCTGGCCAGAAGCGGGTAGCACTGTGGGGGTGTTACATGTCCAGCTTCCAGTGAAAGTCTATAGGCAGTTGAGTGCTTACTTGGTGGGTGTGCTTTTGTAAATCTTCCCTTTAATTATTCTGTGTTTGAACAGTGCCTACTGCATGACTAAGACTGCACTATGACAGCATTGAAGATAATACAGTAATATGTACATCGTAGCCTCACCTGCATCCATTTTTGAAAAGTGTTAACATAATTCTCTATACAAGGCCCTAAAACAAGATCTGAAGAGTCATGAGACAGCAAATGCCTCTGTGTTGCTACCTGACAGCAGTTGTTAGTAGGTTGCACTCACTTATCCACAACCCAGTGTGGCCAAAGCTTACAGGAAATCCTTCCTCAAGAGGCTTGATAGCAGCTTCATGGCCCTTGAGTGATTACCCCACACTATGTAAATCCAAGAAGCATTCCAAGAAGTGTCCAGGCAACAATGTGGACCGCTAGCTAGCTATCTTGGCCACTCTGCATTCCTGAACTCCCAGGATTGACTTCAGCTCTGATTTGGACCTTTACTCCTGCTTGAATTCTGGAACACCACTATGAATCATGACACCTGATATTGGTCTTTGGTTTGATCCTTCACCTGTTTTGGGTCTGCCTTTCAACATGACCCTTGTGTTTGAATTCTTGTAGTTGTTCCTGCTACTAGTTCAACTATCTTTGTCCAGGATGCTGATCCTTTGATAAGTGAAGTAAGTTTAGGTTGTGTCCAACAAATCTCTCACTGTAAGGCAGATTTTCCAGAGCTGGTATCATTCATGTAACTCTTTAAAAAGCTCTATGTCATATTTCAACTTTCTTTTTAAAGTGTGGACACCAGAACAGAACTCCCTATTGCAGTAGGGGTCTCATGAAGGCTATGTACTGAGATAATATCATCACCTTCCTCTTCCTGTTTGATCTGCCACTGCTTATACATACAGTCCAACCAAAGGATGGCTGAGTGGAAAACTTAGAACCCAAAATGAACCTAACATACATTGAAAGCGGCCTGAGTTTTGCCACTGAGTTCAGTGACACCAGGATTTCACCTGCTGACTGTACTTGGAGCTTAATGGCCTCATAGTTATGCTATCTTCACTTGTAATTAGAGAAAGGTGACCAGATGTCCCAATTTTATAGGGATAGTTCTGGTATTTTCTTATGTAAGTGCCTATTATCTCTCCCCCTGGTCCTGATTTTTCACACTTGCTATCTGGTCACCCTAAATTACGATGAAGCAATGCTTGAAATGGAGCAGGGTGACTCAAATCATGCATTAATCCTATTAACACTTTTATGTTCCCAATTGTGCTGGCTGAAAGCTTTACAATATTTTGGCAAGGTGATTAGCAGGTAGAAGCTGGGCTGTCTTTAGGGTAGGGCAACTGGGGCAGCCACCCAGGGCCCTGTGCTTTGGGGGGCCCTGCAGGCCCCAATCGCTGCCCCCACCATGCCGGGGACCAGGCAAGAGGCCAAAAGAGTGGCCTGGCTCAGAGCTGCCAGTACACCCCCTCCACCCCTCACCATGCACACTGCTCTCAGCTCTGTGCTGGAGCAGCGGGGAGAGAGTGGGAGGCTGTGCAGCGCCAGTATCACTGCCATCCTGCCTGGCCGTGCTGCCTCCTGCCCCATCCCTGCTGCTCTGGCATGGAGCCGAAAGCAGTCAGCGTGGCAGGGGGAGGGGAAGGGGCAGACCAGCAGCGCTGAATCGCACCACCCTTTTTGGCACTCGTCCGGTTCCTGGTATATTTCAATTCACCAAAACTTTCAAAAAATTTCATTTGCAGGTGACCCAGAACAAGGTGTCCTCCTTTTTTTTTTTTTTTTTTGGAATTGCCAGAGAACTGAAAAAGTCATCATTCATACAGCTCTCCTAGCAGTCTGTGACTGACTGGTTGCCACTGTCTGTACCAAAGGCCAGTTGTTTAAATGAGGAAGGAGCTACTTTTCATGCAACACACCAGCATTTCGCCTCAGAGGCAGATAAGCATAGCTTCCACTATTGTAGTTCACAGCTCAGGAATTTTAATCTGTTCTCCCAGATGGCATAAGGGTCAGGCATACTGCAGAGGTATTTCTAATGAAAAGTGATGCATGGCTCTAATAGTTCTGGAAGGAACCAATTCAATAGCAAACTTGCTGGAAAGGTTGAAGTCCTGTTAAGCCTGGTGATAAAGAAAAGTATGACATTTACCTGAAATGCAATAATTAATGAATGTATAGTCCTGAAATTAATTTAGCAGGGAGTCCAGTTAAAATCACTGTACTGTTTGCCAAAAGGTAGCTGATTTAATTTTTCTCTTTTACACCTTAAGCCCAAAATCATGTAAAAGAAACACAATTTCTCTGAAAGTACTATGCCTCTGCATAACTTAAATGGCTTCACACGATTCATATTTTACAGGGCTGCTAAAAATGTGTGCCTTCCGCATATTAAGGGCCAGCATCTCAGCTGATGTTGCTCAACCTAGAATCACTGAAGTCAATGGAATACCATTGATTTACACCAGCTGTAGATCTGCTTTGTTGTTTGGTTCTTTGACTATCAATCCATCTATACTGAATTACCCCAAAGTGTAGGGTAGTTGTGTATGACTACAACAGATTTCATGAAATGGAACTGTTTTGGTACTTGCAGCAGCCAAAATGATGGCTCCTACAGAATTAAAAAAGAAAAAAAGAACTTCTGTGTAAATAGCTTGGAAAACTGAGTGAAATGAGGTACTGTGTTTAAATTATACTGAATTTCACATTGCCTGCTCTGAACAAAACTTACATGCCCTTAGTGAGGCAACATTTCATCCTTACATTATTTATAAAGCCATCCAGCCCAGTCTTCTAAGTTGGCTAAGTCTATAGCTTGCTTTTTCTCTTTAAAGGAGGTTGAACTGGATCTTTTCTACGTAACTAAGGGTACATTTTATTTCACTTCTAAAAGCCTGAGGAATGGTGAGATAAATGGGTTTTTAAAGCAATTCACAAATAAAATATTGAAGAGATAATTAGTAGAAGGTCTTCTTGTTACGAGGGAAAAGTAAATGGCTCAGAAGCAGCCTTGGTACTGAAAGATAAAATGAACTAATGTATCTTTGAACAGTAGAGGAACAGCATACTTTTTCAAAGGACAGTGTTGTTTAGTAATCCATCACTTGTGCTTAAAAAGCTTGAGTTGGAACTTCACTAGTTCATAGCATAGGACAATATCTCTTTACCTAGTACATATATTGTAGGTTTTTAATTGAACCCTGAAGCTAAGCTTTAAAAAAAGAAAGAAAGAAAGAAGATAAAATGTGTTATGCTCACAAACCTGTCTTATTTCAACATATACTCTGTTGTAAAAAATGTTCCTTTTTAAAACAGCACCATCGTTTGAGCGTGCCATTGGGTGAGCTGGCCTTTTAACAAGCATTTGGGCCCTGCCCTCACCTAGATATTGGCCTTCCTCATGGGTCATGGGCCTTGCAATCCAGGGATGAGGTGACGAAGAATGACCAAGGTCTGCAAGGAAAGTCCTGCAGGTCTGTTGTTCTTAAAAAAGTTGGGAGTTCTGGGCAATGCGAGGAACAGGCTGGGGAAGTAAGTTCTTCATAGAAATATCTAAATATCCAGCTCTGAACTGGACTCTGACGTTGTGGATATTGCCCATCACATTTAAGAATGAGTGTGTGGGGGAAAAATCTAACTCTGGCCCTCAAGTTCAGAAAGAGGCACACCAGAGCCTCCCCAATGAAGCAGACCCGTTCCCAGCCGAGACTCCAATGAGCAGAGAACGAGGTGTGGTTCAGAGTTTATTATTCAGCTGAATAACAGAAGGAACTGCATCAGAGGGCAGCAAAGAAGTGCTAGCCCCTCTGAGCAGCCCCCCCCCAACAACTCGAGTGCAAGAGAGAGCCCCGAGGGGCAGCATCACAACACTTTTATCCAGTACAGTATGATAATGCTATGATAATGCTTACATGATTGACAATGTTTTAGAGACCCTTATGTGGTTACATTAACATTAAATACATATTAATGATTAAATAATGCATATAATTATCCCCGCCTCTGTTTACTGTTGACATCATTTGCATTATCCTGGGCAGCCGCAGTACCTGCAAACTCATTAATTTCTGCCTAGAGATGCTGACCTTACATTTTTGTGAGGCTATGGTGCCAAGATGGGTGAGCAGGAGATAGGAGGTAATACTCCCTTTTCAGTTAGAACAAAGACGGACAGTCTAGCTTACATTCCTTGTCCAGATGGTCAGGAGAAAAAGCATGAGAAAGGGGAGATAACACACTTTAACTATCAATTCTAGGCCGCTTGTTAAAGAAACTTAGATACATGACTTGCCAGAGAAACAACCCCACTACCATAGCAACCCACGGCTCCAACGAGGCCTACACTTCAGCACCTTTCTCACTGTCCTACAGAAGAGATTACATACAATTTCCCTTACAACTGTCAGGGACTTTGTTAATTTACCGTTTGAATCAGACTCTTCTAGGACAGCTGTATCTGCTGTCAAAAACAATTTGAATATTTAAATAGGCGCAGTGTCTTTCTATATAGGGGTGTTCCAGTTCCACAAGTATAGTGGATGTGTTGGCATCACCATATTGCTTTGGAGCAGGTAACCCATGAGAAGAAAGAATCCACCCTTCAGAATCCAGGATTTCTTCAAACATTCTGGGGAAACAGCATTGGTAGAGGTGGTTAGTTATGTTTTTTTTCCTTCCCTGTGCAAAATCTTAACACAAATTTTAAAAAGTTTGATTTTATCTGTATTTTTTCCATGATACATTTAGATACTCTGCTGTAAAAGTTCAAGCACTGAAATATTTCTGCTAAAACCCTGAACATTTCAGCTGAATTGCAAAATATTTTGATTCAGAAATGCTGTCCTGTTGTTTCACTGGAATTGTAATTCAGATACCTCATGCTCCCATTTTCCTCTGTGGATTGGGCTCCCTGGTTGGACTACCTTACGCATGATAGATCAGAGTCTGATATCTTGGGGAAGATAGGCAGTACCTGTGGGAATCTGTGGCCATGTTTCATCACAGGAAATGTTGTCCAGCAGAGGAGACTGCCACACAGTAGTGTTGCTGCCCCCCCAAAGGGGTCGGGGCCTGGGCCTGGGCCCCACCCCTTACCCCACCCTGGGACCTAATCTGGCCTCAGCTGCTTCCAGCAAGTGGCCCAGAGCGGGATCCAGATCCTGCTACAGCCAGCAAGCAGCAGGTGGCTCCGAGCTGGCTCCTGACACTACCAGCAAGCAGCTTGGAGATGGATCTGGCCCTTGCTGCTGCTGGTAAGCGGCAGGTGGCCCAGGTGCACCAGATACGGCCCCAGCTGCTACCGGCAAGTAGCAGGCTGCCTGGAGCTGGAGCTGGTTCCTGCTGCTGTGCTGCTGATTAAGTGCGAAAGGTGGCCCCAGCCTGGATCCAGCTCCTGCTGCTGCCGGCCAGCAGCACATGGCCAGAGTTAAATATAGGGCACTGGATACAGGGAGATGTGGGGCCTGTGCCCTGCGCGCCCAACTGCGGCAGTGCCCATGCTTCCACACAGAGGAAAAGGGATACAGGAATCTTCTTCAACCAAAGTACAACTCTCATGAGATACTGCAGCATTGGGACTGTCAATTTATTGCAGTTAACTCAAGAAATTAATTTGTAACGAGTTAACTCAATGAAAATAATTAATCACAGTGAATCACAGATTTAATCACATTGTTAGGCAATGATAGAATATCAATTTAAATTTATTATAAATGTTTTGGATGTTCGTCTATGTTTCCAAATAGTTTGATTTTAATTATAACACAATACAAACTGTACAGTGCTCAAGTTATAGTATTATTTTTATAACAGATACTTGCACTGTGAAGAAGAAACAAAAGAAATAGTATTTTTCAGTGTGCCTCATACAAGTACTGCAGTGTCATCTCTGTCATAGGACTGAATGGAGTTGAAGATTTACGTTGGTTTATTTTTGAGTGCAGTTAATTTTCTTCTCACAGTACAGTCCTAGTATGAGGTGAATTAAAATACTATTTACTTTGTTTCTTTTTAAAGTGCAAGTATTTGTAATAAAAATACTATAAAATGAGCACTCTACACATTGCATCATGTTTTAATTGAAATCAGTGTATTTGAAGAAGTAGAAAACATCCAAAACATTTAACTAAATAACACTCTATGATTGTTTAACAGTGGGATTAATTGTAATTAATTTTTTTATAATTGCTTGGCAGCCCTGGTCTACATATAAATATTTAGATCTGGGATATTCACTCTTCTGAAGAAAAATATTGGAATTCTTTGCCAAAAGCAGACACTTTTTACAAAACAATTCAGTCAGTCACACCCCCACAAATTTTACTAAGAAAATCTGCTTTGACAGAAATTTCAAATAGCCTTAACTCTCAGGATGCAGTGCATGCTGGGAGGTTGCACAAAGTAATGCTCTTCTGTTTAATTAGGTATTAAATGCACATTTGGGAGAGCAGTACTTTTAATAGGATAGAGATTAAAATGGAGAATTGCTGGTTGGTGGTACCTGATAATGATCCATTATAAACATATGTGATTCCCCGTTTGCTGGGAGGGAGCAGGTGTCCTGTCTGAGGACATCACTGATGATCTTATAATGTTGAATCTTTATGAGGTGGTATATCTGTCAGCATAATATCTCAGGCATATCGAGGAAGTCTCAGTCAGCTGAGTAGTGTGGTTATGAAAATAATGGGCTTCTCCCAGCACAAATTAAATTAGGCTGTCGAAGAAGCTGATTATTTGACAGGTAATTTGATTTTTTTTCTTCAGCAGTGTCCATTTATACCTTGTTTAAGATCCTGCCCAGACTGAACTTCCTTGAGGTTTGGTTTCTTCCTTGTTTGTGTAGCAGTGCTGTATGTAATGGTCATTTTCATGGCTGTTTCATGTGGAGCTGATGACTGAGATTCACTAACATCAGTTATATGCAATAAGGCGCTGCATAACTTAAATGTCTTTCACAATCCATGTTCTACAGAGCTGCTAGAAATGTGTCCTTTCTAAATATTAAGGCTGCCATTGAAAATTTAGTCAGCATTGACACATTCCCTCAGAACATTTTGATTTGGAGGAATGAGCGTTCTCCTTTGGAAAATTTCTGCTCAGCTTTACAAATAAAGTATCTGGATGGAAATGAAGTGAGTGCACATTGTACCTCAGCCACATTAAAATCCAGTGGTGTAGCTATATTAGTCTAGTTCACTAAAACAGACAAGGAGTCTTGTGGCACTTAAAGACTAACAAATTTATTTATTACATGAGCTGTATGGGAGAAAATCCCACTTCATCAGAAGCTTTCCAGATGGGGGAACTATTCAAACAAAATGGTGTCCATGGGACATTAATTACTTACCACTGTACCAAAGTGTGCAGGGAGAGGTGGGTTAATTTGTAGTGAAAGAGGTGCCAGGTGTCAACCAGTCCTATTTTTTCATTTTCATAACCAACATGGGAAGTCCACAGGTATGAAGACTCAGTCCTTGCAGCCCTCAGCCCAAATTAAGCACAGGATGGCAGTTAGCTTACCTGATCATGTAAAAATGAAATCTACCTCTTTGTGAGCTCAGGTTTGCATTATCCCAGGAGGCCTTCATTCACCATATAAAGTGGGTACAGAAAGGTAGGGAGATTTATTCAGTGGTTTACATCTGGATTTGTGAGTAGATGATAACCTGGAAGGTAATATGAGCTGTTACATCATTAGCAATATTTTGTGTCTGACCGGAGGAAGATTCAACAATCTCTTTTATTCAATTTTTTTCATATCTGCCTGTTTATGGGTACAAGGGGGCTGGAGGCAAGAGGCTATTGTAGATAGGCCTAGGGAATTCCTCTTCGTCTATGCTGCTTTCACCCTGCCTGCTTCCTTCAGACAGACACCACACATAAGCAGGAGCAAAAACAGTTCCGTTCCCTTCCCCAGTCCCAACTTAACCCCATCCCCAGAGGCCAGAAACTTATCCTTTAGAAAGCAGAATCTTCCCCCTGATGACTGTGAGGTTGTAGCTACTCTGTGGGACAGGATGGCGTTGGGGCAAGAAAACATGACCTCAAAGGTGTATGTCACACTTGATGTGTAACACTAGGCAGCCTGTCATATCACAAGATGTCTGCTGGACCTGTTTTGGACTTGGAAGTTTGATTGTGTTCTCTTCTTCCATCTCCATGTGTTTGTTAGAATTTGCTAGAGAAAGGACTGAAGGATTGAGCCATGCCTTTGTTATCAATAACATAACAGACGTTGTTGCTGGATTAGTGTGGGTCTCAAATGTAGCTTCTTCTCCTGCAAGGATACCTTATATATTAAGAAAAAAAAAAAAAGATTCACACAAGCAGTGACACTGGGTAGGAAAATGATCCTTTAAGAAGCTGAAAGAAGACACCCAGAGTCTGCAGACACATTTCTGGATTTAATAGCTAATCACCAGCTGCATCTAACGTGAGAGAGAGCCTGATTCCATAGTTCCCAAAAGACTGCCCACAAATAGCGCTATGCAAATGAAAAGATGTACCTGCCCTCATTTCATACTCTGTAAAATCAGCACCCGGCCCTTTAGTGCAGTCTCAGAAATGGGGACATGTGGTGTCATTTAAAAAATAGTCCCCAGCAGTTGGGCAAAAATTATCCATTCAGGTTGAATTTTGCCAATGACCTCCCCACCCCAAGTAAAAGAGCCTTAAGGGGAATATCTATGAACAATGACCATAAGGTGAGACAGACGGGTCATATTGTCTCTCCCTGCCTCTCAGCTGTGTTCCTTATTTCAGCTCCAAATGTGCAGTTCCTTCCTCCCACACAGGTCCATGGGCCTGACTCTTTAGAGTGGGAATCATTTACCTCAGTGTTGCAGCATCGTTAGCTTCTAATTATGGAAAATATTATGTAGGCTAAAAAGGCTTCATCATTTTAAGCTTTCATTCCTAAGTGTCCCCCAGTGAACCCAGTATTTGGAGCTCCAATTTGGCAGACCAATCACATAACCCATCCCTGTAAGACTGTAATATGCTGCATATTTACAGCAGTCAGATTTTGTTCATAGCTTTGCTACATCAAATACTGATAAGGATCTGTTTGGCCTTCATGGGCAATAGACCCTTAACAGCTCAGATTTCTGTTTGAAGGTTGTCTCACCTGGAATTCAGTCAATGACAAGAACCCGATTGTGCTCTGTATTGTACGAACACAGAACAGAAAGGCATGGTGGTCTATTTTTTTTTCCTTTCCATATTCCTGTTTTAAAGAAGAAGTATGTGGGTTGAAAACAGACTTATCTCATAGAAAATGATCATGTAGTACTAAATGTCTGTGTACATCACAATATATTATTCAAACATGAAAATGCATAGTTGTTGGGCAATACTTTTAAATTAACATAATAACTAGACTTCTATTATATTAGTATATTTAGAGTATATTGAGGCAGTATTCTCATCCTTCTTCAAACTGTTTGTTTTTTATTTGTTTAGTTTTGATTTTTTTTTCTGAAAAACTGAAAGCTTTGGCTAAGATTTACAAACAAACAAACAAACAAACAAACAAACAAACAAACAAACAAACAGGCAGATGTGACCATAAGTTGCCTGATTTTCAAAATTCCAAAGGGGCAGCTGTGTTAGTCTAGTTCAGTAAAACAAACAAGGACCCTATATTGAAAATCTACTGATTGGTATAGTTACCTACAGCCCTCAAGGTTTCATCAAAAACACACCACACGATCCATTGTCTACAGCCAAGCCCTAAGATACAACTGCATGTGCTCTGATCCCTGAGATAAGAGATAGACACCTTCAGGATCTCTATCAAGCATTCTTAAAACTACAGTATCAAGCTGTGGAAGTGAAGAAACAGATTGACAGAGCCAGATGGGGTACCCCGCAGTCAACTACTACAGGAGAAGCTCAGGGAATTAAACAGAAGAATGCCTCTAGTCATTACCTACAAGCCCCAAGTGAGACCTCTGACTTGATCCCTGGAGATTCTCAAGGATCTACAGCCTGTTCTACAAAATGATCCCCCACTCTCTCAAACCTTGGGAGACAGACCTCTCTTTGCTTACAGACAGCCCCGCCCAACCTTAAACAGATACCAGCAGCTAAAGACCTAGCAAAAGAACCATTAAAGCAGGCACATATCCCTGGAACAAACCACCCTGCCAACTTTGCCCACATATCTGTACAAAAAACAGTATTACAGGACCTAATAAAACCAGCTCCTGTACCTGCTCATCCACCAATGAGATTTGTGCCATCATGTGCAAGAAATGCCCGCTGTACATGATGGATTGGACAAGCAGGACAGTCTCTGCACAAAAGAATACTTGGGCACAAATCTGACATCAGAAATCACAACATTCGAAAAGCAGTGGGTTAGCATTTCAATCTTCCTGATCACTCCATTAATGATTTGCTAATTGCTGCGCTCAGACAGATGAATACTAGATCAAGGCTTCAAAAAGAAGCTGCTGAGATTGAATTTATTTGCAAATTTGGTTCTGTTGCCTCAGGACTTAATAAAGACAATGGATTTTTCTCTTGTTACGGCAGAAAATTTGACCTCATCTTCCTCTGTATGTTGTTCCCCCAGTGTTTGAATCCTTACAACTGCTTTGATTTGCTGCTACAGTGTGATCTGTTCCCATGACTTACACTCCCCTGCATTTATTTCCTTCCATTCTGTAAATTCCCCAATCTTCAAAATGTCTGACGAAGTGGGATTTTCCCGCACAAAAGCTTATGCAATAAATACATTTGTTAGTCTTTATCTGCCACAGGACTTGTTTGATTTTTAAAAGTATTACACCTCACTGGTTCAAGCTGAAATTACTGGTAGTGTCCTGGTGTTCAGTGCTTTTGGAAAATCAGAGGCTGATTAAAGTTAGTCGCTATTCTGGGTTAATGCATGTAAATAAATGGCCTAATTTTCAAAAGTGCTAAGCACCCAGCTCTAACTTAGCACTTAACTGTCATTTAAGTGATGTGGAGCCAAGGGTATTCAGCAATTTAGAAAATGAAGCCAAATGTAGAAAAATATACATGGATTTAGGAGTAAAGTATTCAAAAGTACTCAATTGTCTTAGGAGCCTATATTTTGTTTTAAAATTAAAAAAAAAAAAAGACTTAGGTTCAAGACGCTTTGAAAATAAAACTATTTTCCCAGCCTCTTGGGTGCTTTTGACTCTTTTACATCTAGGAACTTCATTTCAAGCCCTTGTTTTAAAATATCTTGGGCCAGGTCACGCAGCCAAATATGCATTTAAGAAAATATCTTTAGGCTCTCATTTTTTTGAAAAATTTGACCCTAATCCCACAAAGCAAACTATTACATCTCCCCCTCCCCCCCCGCAAGGGCAGCGTCTTTTCTTTCTTAGACTAATCCTGTTTGCTATTGCCCTTGAAAATGATATTTTACCTGTTAAGAAAATGCAAGTTCCTTTGAGCTAAAGTTTTGGGGTTCTGGGTGGTGTCACTTCTCTGGTTGATCATTTGTCTCATAATTCCCACAAAGAGATGATCAATCTAAAGACAAGGCTGCAATTAACATGTTGAATTGCCAGTTATCTCCAGGTATTTCCTTAATTCCTTTTATTTTTTCCCCCATTCTTGTTGGGGAATCATTTTCTGGGTAATTGTTCCAATAATTTAGGATTTTTTTTCACTTTTTTGGCATATTCTTTCCTCTGTCACTTAGAACTGTGCTCCTGGCATTTCTTAGGTACCTGGAATATTGGATACGTGATGAAAGAAAAGCACCCATTCAAGATGCTAACTTCTTTAAATGTAATGGAATACCAGCAAATCAAAAAGGTGGCAAAGTGGGAATCATTTGGGCACACAATATATCATATGTCCATTAATATTAACATTTGGTTTTGATGGTCAGACAGTGCCAGATGCCACATACATTCCAGAAGGTGTGCACTGGTGTATTGGGGATATGTGCAAGGGCCTGCATTAGTGGGTTACAAGTCTTTGCCATGAGGGATTCACAGGGTGACATCTTAGTGCTTCTGTCATCTTTTGGCATCTTAGTGGTTCTGTCATCTTGAGGCCATCGGGGCACCATTCTGTCACAGTGAAAGTCTCACTGCACCCAAGACTTCCTTGCCTCTTTGAACACCTTCTCTTTGGTGACAGCCCTTGGCACTTTTAAAACAGCTGTGTAATTTAGGGCTGGAGCCAGGAAGTAGCTACTTCCCTGCTATTTGCTTGAGCATTGTCTTGTAAGTCCCCCCCCGCCCCCCAAGTGTTTGTTGGCTGTTTATTTAGACCCCTAGTGGTGCTTTCCCGCTCATTTTTCCAGTAGCCTCTTATAACCATAATGCCTTGTTGTTCCGAATGACTATGACTTGCCGCTGTGCATGACAGTGACTCGTCATTGGCCAGGTCAAGAGACTGAGGCTCACTCTATAGCCTAGTCTTTAAGTGCCACATGACTCCTTGGGTGTGTTTTTTTTTTTCCTGGACTAGACTAACATGGCTATCCCTTTGGAAATTGATAAGGATAAGGGCTCTTACGTAGCTGGTAGGAGGCCTGTGTTAAAGCCCCTGTAACAATGACTGGTTAAGCATAGTCTCAGTAGTAGAGCAGCTTCAATAGGAGAGATTGAGGAAAACCCCATACCAGAGTATCCTGTAGTCTAGTGGTTAGGGCATATCTGTGCTGTGGACAGCCCAAGCTGAAATTTCTTCTCTGTCGGGGAGAGGGCGAAATTGAAACTTAGTAACCTACATCCCAGAAAGCAGCTTCATCTCCTGAAAAGTTCACAATGTAAAAAGATTTGACACAGACAAAAGTGTTATTGTCCTTTCCATTTTATAGATGAAGGACTGGGGAGGAGAGAGATTAAGCGACTTGTGCAAGAGCACACAGCTATAGCAGAGATGGAAGTGGACTCAGGCTACCTGAGTCATATTCTGTTGCCTTTAAAAGACCATTCTTTCTCTCTGATTCTACCTTCATGGACATCACAGTTACAGTGCTTAAACAGAAACACTTTAAAGCCAGACTCCAGTGTGAAACTGCAGCGTTGGAATTCATAGGTAAATCTGACTCCCTTAGATCAGGTCTGAATAGGGATTTGGGATGGTTTTCTCATTACCAAAGGCAGGGCCATTGCTGCACTAAAAGATGGTTGGAGCCTGTCCCCTGGGCCCAGCCCAGGCCCTGGGCATAATCCAGGAGCCAGGCTGGGCTCCTTCCATCAGCAAATTGGTCTGGATCCGCCCCCTGCCAGCCAGTGGCAGAATGAAACATGCTCCAGATCCAATGCAGCCTCTGCCGCTGCCAGCCAGCAACAGTGTGGCAGATGCCCATGGACCAGACCTGGCCACAGCAGCTGCCAGACAGCAGCTGGCAGCCAAAGGCCGATCTTTCCCCCGCAACTGCTGGGGCCTGGCCGGAGACAGGTGGGGGCAGCCCTGCAGGCCCAGCATCTGCAATGTCCTTGACCAAAGGTGATTTTCCCCTGCATTAACATTCTAACTTGTTGTTCCACACTGTTTGAGTCAAACCAGTTTATTTGGTTTGCTGAAAAAGACAGAAATGACCTTGTGATTTATCCTCCTCTGTACTCATTGATTCACCTGAGAGGCTACAGCTTCCATTTCATGCATCTGATGAAGTGGGATTACACCCACCAAAGCTCATGCAATTAATAAATTTGTTATTCTTTAAGACTATGTCTTCACTAGCAAATTAGTTTGAATTAAGGAGCCTTAATTCAAACTAATTTGAACCCTGTCTACACTAGGCTTTGCCTAGTTCAAACAATTTTTTTTTTTTTAGTTCTAACTAAGCAAAGCTTAGTTCGAAGTAGTTAGTTCGAATGCTTAGAACAAACCATGTTTTTTTGGTTTGAACTACTGGATATACTTGCATATAAGCCAAGATTTTTGTGCCTGAAAATTGGGTTCAAAACAGGCACTTGGCTTATACATGGGTGAACATAGTGAACATCACCAGCCCAGCAGTTTCACTGACCATGCTGCAGGCTGGAGCCCCAATGTCGCTGGAGCGGCTGTGTTCGGGAGTTGGGCTGGGCTGAGGCTAGAGTAAGGAGGGGACCCAAATGATTGAAGTGACCAGGTAAGGGGGCCATGGAGGTGGGGAGGTCAGCCCAGGCATTGTGGGGAGGTTCAGGGAGGCCAGGGAAGCAGCGGCAGAGCCTGGGGGGTTGGATGGGGGGTCAGGGAGTCCAGGCAAAGTGGTGGCAGTGTGCAGGAGCTAGAGAGGGGGTTCTGGGAGTCTAGGGAAAGCAGCAGGAGGGCCCAGGGCTTTTGGGTAGCCCAGGGAAGCAGCAGCAGGGGCCAGGGATTTGGGGGGGAGGTGCCTTGGAGGCCAGGAAAAGCAGAAGTAGGGGGTCAGGGGTGATGGGGAAGGGGGTAGAAAGGGTGCTGGGGAACAACAGCAAGGAATGGAGAAGTGAGCAGGAGGGTCAACAGTGAGGAGCAGAGAGACCCGGGGAGCAGCAGGAGGAGTGGAGAGAGCAAGGGGAGAAGGGAAAGCAGCAGCAGGGGTTTTGGGGTTACAGATGCTGTTGGGAACTCCAGGGGAAGGGGGAAGCCAGCAGACCTGGGGGGGGGGGGTTGGGGCTAAGGCCAAAAGAGGACCACGGCTCATACACAGGTCACCCATTTTTACCCCCTTTTGGGGCTCAGAATTGGGATTGGCGGGTCAGCGTATGGATGGATTGACTTATACTTGAGTATATATGGTAACTCAATTTGAATTAGCCATGCTTTTTTAGTTCAAACTAAAAATTTAGTATGGCTAATTCGAACTAAGAAGTTAGCTTGAACTAAAAAAAAAAATGTGGTTAGTTCAAACTAACTTCAAACTACTTAGTTCGGACTAAGCAAGTCCAAACTAAGGTTTTAGGTGTAGGCATAGCCTAAAAGTGCCACAGGACTCCTTTTTTATTTTACTACCATGCAGTTATCCTCTGTTCCATCAAGTCTTTCTTCACTTCTCTCATTTTATTCAGTCATTTAAAGACTCCTTAATAACCATGAAAAGTCTGAACATGGCAGGAAAGCTGCTATGCTGACAATTATAAACTCTGATTCAAGCATGAATATTTTTTTGACTCCTGTGCATCTGTTTTCTCTGCCTTCAGCCAGGAACAGACAGGGTTGCTTTTACTACAGTGTGTCAAGTGAACTTGAAAACTCCATGCTATGCATAACCCTTTCCTCTATTACAGAAGCAACCACAATTAATTGCCAAAATAGAAGAGGAGAGAAGAGGTGGGAACTGAAGAAAAGAAGTTCTATTGTGTACAAAATGCTCTACAGACTGTTTAAGTTGGGTCAGAGTTTTACCTAGTACTGTATGGATTAGCAAAATGCACTGCATGAAAAGGAAGGATTGTATGAACAAAGGAGATGACGTGTGCTTGTGTGTAGAATCTTAGATCTTTTCACATTTCCTTTGTTTGCAATGTGTTTACAGTAATAATTTATATATTAATAATATGTATAGCTAATAAAATAATGTGTATAGTTGTAATAGACCCTGAGTACTCACAGAGGTGCACACCAGCTCACATGGTGGCGATGCTCACTGCCATTGCATAGGGATCCATTGACGGTGCAGTAATGGAGGTGGCTGACTTGCAACTAATTCTATGTCTATAATGACAGCAGCAAAATTGTCGCTGTCAGCCTGGCATTCCAGGAACACTTAGCAGTGAGTATGAACTCACTGCTGCACTCCCAGAAGTTGGTGCCGAAAGTCCTGGTCCCCGGGAGACGTAGGGGCAAGCTGACTCCAAGGCATTTGCGGTCAGCGTTTTCAAGTGTGTCCAAGCGGCTTAGAAAGTTGCTGGCACTTACACAAGGCTTTTTACATGCCTTGCATAAATGCCGGTTGATTGCTGCTGAAAAGTGCCCTAAATGTAGACTAGGGCTAAGATTCTGATCAGTGGGAGTGAGAGAAGGAAGTCTGAGGGTTAAGGGATAATTGTTACTTGGCTTGTACTGTTGGGCAGGCAAATGAGTTAGCTTGTTTGCAGTCAGAACCATGCTACAGGTAGAATACCTATCTGACAAAGTGTGATTTTCTCCCATGAAAGGTCGTGCAATAAATAAATTTGTTAGTCTTTAAATGCCACAGGACTCTTTGTTTGTTTTATCTAAAAAAGAGAGGTGGGGGGAGTGTCAAAGTGGTTCCTTTTAGCCCTCAGGACAAGGAAGGCTGTTATGACCAGGAGATCAAAAGTGTTATGATCACCAC
Organism: Podocnemis expansa; assembly: GCA_007922195.1. NCBI lineage: Eukaryota > Metazoa > Chordata > Testudines > Podocnemididae > Podocnemis > Podocnemis expansa. The sequence goes on along the minus strand of ML681966.1, from coordinate 93,068,452 downwards.
TCAGAACTAGCTAGCCCAGCACAAAACACCTGACAAAATAGGACAAAAAATAGTCACAAGGCTTTTGCACCCATCCTTCCAGAACAGAACAGAACAGCAGCAGCAGCAACAAAACTATAACCATTGAAAGCCAGAAAATAACCAGAGGAGTCATTCAGCATTCCCATGTATTCTCTGCTCATCAGTTTCTCCTCCTAATCGCCACTCCCTCCCTCGGTCATGTTATCTTCCTTCTCATCCAGAACAAACAACCCACTTTCTGGCTTTACTCCAGCTGCTTATTGGTTTTAATTTCATGTGTTTTCATAATTCATACGAGACTCACGTAATATAATATCTATAAGCCACATATTTATACATGGCATGTGTGAGGTAGAGTGGCCAACTGGAAGCAACTTGGAATGTTTTGCTGTCATGTTTAGGGAATCTTACAGAAAAGGGCAATCTAAGTTGTTTAGTGTGTGTTTTTAATGGTGAAATTAGAGAACTGAAATCTGCCTCAGAGCACACATTAGGAAATTTGTTACCACTTTTTTTCCTTTCTCCTTTCTTAAAAAACATACCAGAAAACAATACAATTACATGCAAAAATGTGAATGCAGCATTGTGAATACAACATTAAAGATGCAATCCTGAAAAAGGGGAAGCAATGCATAACTTCTAGTTCCAAGAGCAATACAGCTAGCCATATTCACATGGGGTATGGTTTTGACAGGTATTTATACTTCATTGAACATTTGTTATAGAGCTAGTTGGACAATAGATGTTCTCACCATAAAAAGTGCTGATTTTTGGTGAAATATAAAAAAACTGAAATATTTTGACTGAAATCTGAAAAACTCCTGAACCATGAGTAGGGTCCAACCAAATTTGTGGCTGTGAAAAATGCATCAGAGGTTGTGAAATGTGCTCTCCTCTGTGGAAATCTAGCCACCATAGGGAATGGGGTTGGGCAGGACTAGAAATGTCACAGCCAGGGGCTCCTACTGTGCACTGCACTCCCGCTGTTAGTCCTGGAAGGACCAGAGAGGGACAAGACTTCATCTTCTTCCACTGAGAGCAGCCAGGTAGAAGATCAGACCCACCTTTGCTGCCTCCTCCCCCACTCCAGTGGCTGCAGGAAGCTCCATGGTTGAGCTGCCTCTTGGGTTGGGACCCCCAGGGTTACACCACCATGAAAGTTCATATATAAATACCTGAAACTGTGAAAAGGGCTGCTTTAAAAATCCTATCTCTTGTTGCAATAACTTATTATTATATTTAGGGATTAATTATTGCTTGGTCAGTACAGGTGTATATACTTATTACACTCTCTGAGAACCTGCATCTTCAACTTTTTAGCAAAGTCACAATATATCAGGGGTGGCCAAACTTATGGAACTCAACAGCCACACAAGTTGATTATTAAACCTTCAAGAGCCACATTGAGGCATATAACCGTATGCTTTTACCTATTCAAAAATTACTGATTTTAAAATTCATTGCACACTTTATCATAAAAAGACCATGCTACACTTCTCCCCATTGTCCTGACCCCCTTCTTAACACCCAAGCCCTGATGCCCCCTCTCCAGGGCCCCTTTACCTGGCCGCCCCAGCGGCTAGGCACAGGCTGCTGGGACTCTCTCCCCTTACTTTAAGCAGTGCCTGGGCTTAGCATCCAATATGGCCACTCCAGTGGCTAGCCACAGGATGGGATCCCCCCTTCCCGGGCAGGAGATTAAAAACTCCTAGGCTGATGCTGCTTTGCTCTGGCTTCCTTCCAAGAGCCACACTTTTTCATTCAAGAGTCATATGCGGCTCCCAAGCCACCATTTGGCCACACCTGCAATATATCCTTGAAGATATAGATACATCCCATGCTCAAAAGGAACAATGACTGGGCATCAGCACATTTATTTCTAACTGGAGCAGAGTACACTACAAACAAGATGTAACTTCTGTATCTTTTTATTATTGCTGTTGCACTGAAACAAGGGGGAAGGTTTCAAGCCATGGACGAAATAGGATGCTAAAAAAGGAATGATGAAAGTTGCTCCGAAAGTCTCATTAGATTTGTTCTGCAGAGCTCATTTCTTCTTCACAGTTCTGCCCCATGCTACTACTGTTGCTCTTTTGATTGGGAGTCCACTGGTAACCATGGTTCTGTGATGGAATATTTTTTTTCTTTTGAAGATTTTTTGTTCAAGGCTTGAAAGAAATGACTCTGCCGGGAATAGTAAGGATCTTTGAAATGAATCTTTTCAAAGAAAATAAGACTGAGAAGTTCTCAGTGATTGAGCAAGTCAGGGAAAGCCACGATAGTGTAGCCTTTGAGACAGGGGTTTTCAACCCCTTGACCATCTCAGCACAGCAGGGTGGGCTTCCAGTTGTCTGTGACACACCAGGCCACTGCTGTTCCCCCTGCTGTCAAGGAAATCTTCCTGTAAAAGGGATTTTTCAGCAGCTGAAGGCTTGACTGGCAGCCCCTGAGGTGATTAAACAGCTGGTTCTGCAGCAGCTCTTGCAGAGAGCCACTGCAGCTTCAACTTTTGAGGGGCCAGCAGCGTAAAATTAGCCTGCTGCCACAGCTCTCCCATGCTGTCTGCAGCAAGTTAAGTTCACACAACACACTCAGCCACTGTTCCATGACACACTTTTGTGTCACAATCCAGTGGTTAAGAAGCACTACTTTAGGCTTTGAAGAGGTACCTGATTCATGTGGCACTTTTGGGGGAACAGAATAGAGATCCCATTATCTGCCTCAGAAGAAAGGGTGTTAGTAACTCTGCAATCAGGTGATGTATAGGCTACATTCAGGAAAATACATATTGACTTCCATGGATATTTTGACTGAGTAAGCCAAGGAGTTACAGTATGGGGTACCAGCCCACATAGCCACCTTTTAATTTCAACTATATACTCCCTAAATTGCCAATGTTAACTTCATTCATGTTCTGTGGAATTGTTGGGTCATACTTCTGTGCACTATGAAACTACTGCCACATTTTACTCTAGAGCTGGCTGCATCTCATATGTGAATGAAGAAAATATTAGATAATTAATTAAATATATCAATCAATGTCAATATTAATTAGCATTAATATTAACATGCAATAAATTAATAAACCTATTGTATTATTTAGTTGATTAATTGATTCAATCATATCAAACCTTTGGACGTATAAATACAACTCTTACTGAAGGTGGGTGAAGATGCTTGCTTGCATCCAAAGTCAGAATAGAGCCCCATAATTTGTTAAATACACTAGAATCCTTGTGAATAAAGGAACTATATGAAAATTAGATAAATATTGTTTAATGGGCTTGATTTTCCTCTACTAAAACAAGATTAACTCAGGAGAAGCTCCAATGAAGTCTATGGAGTTACACTGAGGTAAAACCATTATTACTGAGGATTATGAGTGATTCCTTATTAAGGAAGTGCAGTTTTAACATAAATCAAATGCTTAATTTGTAAATATGCTGATTTCTCAGTATGTAAGATGTAAAAGCAAACAAAAAACACAATCATGTGATTAGATTAGCCAGTCCTAATTGAAGGAAATTCTGCTCTTGAATACCTGTTTTTGTCAAACCACAAACAGCACCCCCCTCCCCTCAGTCGCTTTAGACACCTGTTATAACCACTAAGTAACTTGCTAGCCAGTCTGTCAGTTAAACCACAAGTTTCCGTGAACAAGCTAGGTGCGAAGACCCCACAGGAGAAGTACGCAGGCTTAATGAGCTTATGAATATGTACTTGCACACCTAGGGGAGGCATAATTATTGCTTTGTGCAACATGCAATGTATGTAACGGGGGGGGGGGCACATGTTAAGGAGAACATGAAGTAGGCGGAACGGAAAGTCTGTACCTCCTGACTACCCTAGCCAATGGGGAAGGGAGAGGGAACCCTGTGGCCGGTGTTAGGGAATAAAAGGGCTGCTATGCTGAACACTAGACGAGTTCGCTGAGTGGCTCCCCCACTCTGCGTGCTCCCTTTATTCGAATAAAGCTGCTTATAAACAGGCCTCCTCTGCCTCTGTGGATTTTATCACCTGAAGGAACCTCAGGTCCCATTCGCTACATAATGAAGGATTTATTTTAAAAAAGGCCATTGATATAAACTCTGTTTTCTCTGGTAAGTGAACACCAATTCATTCTATATCTTCACATGTGAGAATGTGTGAATTGCCATCCCAGACCTGACCAGCGCTTTGTCTAGTTAAGTATAGTGATTAACAATGGGATCACTTCTCCCTAGGGAGCTCATTCCAATGCCTCTGTTAGAAATCAGTTTATACCAGTGATCTCAAACTCAAATCACCATGAGGGCTGCATGAGGTCTAGCAGAGGGCCGCACCACTGACACCTTTCTATACAATGATATTACAAATATCAGTAACAATCGTGTCATTTCAGGCCACAGGAAACAGATTTAGGGGCCGCATGCAGCCTGCAGGCCGCATGTTTGAGACCCCTGGTTTATACACCAAAGCAGACGGATTTACAGCCCTTCCAAATTTAGGGAATGTGTAAAACTCCTTTTTAATGTAACTGGGTATTCCTGTTACTGATATAAATGACCTGTCTTTATTTTAATTCTCTTCATCTCTTGACCTTAGGGATATTTGTGCCCTTTTCGACCCAAGCAAGCAGCTAATCTTAAGTTTCGGAGTGTTCCAGTGGTGAATAGAAATTGGTGATAGTCAGGTATTTCGCTGAGGCAGCTTCGGTTAGTTATAAAGAGTGTATCAAGTCCTGTGTCTTTGAATGCAGAAGGAATTGAACACTAACAAAGTTTCTTTTGCTTGCAGCAGCAAGAGGATTCATTTCAGTCTTCTCCCTGACCCAAAGACCTCTTACCCGGTTTCTTTTGGTGTCAGACACCATGCCCTCAGCTGCTACTTCAGGTTGCATCTCTCTCCCAGCCTTTGTTGTCTGTTCTCCTTTTCTTTGCACTCAGTCTCTTCCACCCACATACCCCAACACAGGCACTGACCGATCCAGAACAATAGTCAGCCAAAGCTCTGGTCAGATTCACACATTCCTTCTTCCTTTGGTGAGACATATGCTTACAATTATGTTAATAGAAGGATGACTTCACACATATCAATTTCAGATCCATAGCAAGGTTCACCTAGCTCATAACAATGTCCTGTGCCAATCAGGGCAGGGCCACTTTCTGACAAGTGCAACCCAATTGACTCGGATGCAAGTACCTAAGAGTAGGCTTTAACCTTGACGCAGGAAGCACAGAAAACAGCAATACATTGCTGAAAGGCCACAGGAAGACAGATTTCAACTAGCAGATATCTTCTCTGTGTAAGAAAATAAAGTTGGAGGTTTGAGTAGCTAAAGTCATTGCTGCTTCTTTAATAACTCATTTTGATATTTTGTAATTTGCAAAAATGTGCCTTTGTGATCCCACAGGCTCTTAACTACTTTGTAATGAGTGTATACGAACAGATGGAAAATGTTTTCAATTTCAGAGAGAACCACTAATGGATGTCACCAGCTATTAGAAAAGCTCAGGTGGCTCCATTTTGGGAGAATAGGTATTGTCATAAACCTCTTCATTTTTAATGAAATGTTTGCTCATTTATACCTTGATGCTATGCTGAAGACTGCCTGCACTAGTGAAAACAGATTAGGATGTGAGCTGGAAATTATTCACTGTTAAATAGTCCAGAACCTCAGTTCCAAGCATTTTGACTGAAAATAACAAAAGCTCGTTGTAGGTCATTTCAAGAGAAAAAAAAAAAAACCCTGGAAAATATTTAATTCCCAAAACATTAGATTTCTTTCCTACTGTTCTTAACAGGAATATTTAAAAACAAAATGTTGGGCTTTTGTATAAAGATCTAGGATTGCTTTTAACTTACAGGAAGGAGCTGCTTACTCTGTGTCTCTGTCTAGATTCATTGAAAAAACAACAAGGAGTTGTGTGGCACTTGAAGACTAACAGATTTAT
>ML681966.1:93027043-93057498 GCA_007922195.1 Podocnemis expansa | reverse complement strand
AAAGCCCCTGGGGCGAAGTGCCCCGCTGCCCGCTCCTGGCGGGTGCTTGCAGGGGGCTGCGGGCACCCGCCAGGTGAGGCGCGGTGCCTGCAGTCCCCTCCCCAAGTGAAATAGCAGGTCCACACTGTGGACCTGCTATTTCACTCCCTTATTTTGAAGACACCATTTTGTTATTTTGAAACAAGTTATTTCGATATAACAGGTTATATCGAAATAAGTTATATCGAAATAACTTGTTTCGAAATAACAAAACCGTGTATAGACATAGCCAGTGGCTCACTCCACAGAAATAAAAGCAGTGGTGACCTGAAAATTTGGTGGCAGCCATGGCTGGAGGTTGGGGGACAGAAAGGGGGCATGCTAGCCTTGGCATGCCACTGAAGGGAAAGAAGCTGCCTGCAGTGGCTCCTCTTGGCAGCATGGCTGGGGACAGAGGTCCCCAGGGATGCCATGGAAAGAAGCTGCCTGGAGCAGGTCCTCTTGGGGAGTCTCCAGACATGCTGAGGAAAGAAGCTACCTAGAGTGGCTTCCTGGTGGCTGCGCACCATGGAGAGAAGCTGTTCCAGGCATCTTCTTTCCACACCATGCCTGGAACATGGGCATGGTGGGGACCCTCCATGCCCCAGCTGCCCCAGAAAGAAACTGCCTAGAATGGCTTTCAATGACAGGAGCCACAATTTCTGTGGCATTGCAGAGGGGGCCATGTGCTGCTCTCAATAGGCTCTCATGCCAATGTCAGCACACATGCTGGGAGTTGCCCACTCCTGGTCTATACATAAGGGGGGAAAAATTCTGTTCCTAAAGAGCTTCCAGTCTTGGTCTACATGCCAACCAAAAAAGCAAACAAACTAACTAACCTTTACAGCCTTGTCTGAGCCACCTAAACTATTTGTGGGGGGAACACTGCTCCCACTATTTTTTCTCAAAAAGTTCAAATGTATTACCAACTTTTCTCAACAAAAAAATAAATGTGGAAAATTGTTGAAGAAAAGTAATGTTTGTTTTGCTTCATTTCACATAGAAATATACATTTATCATTTAAGCAAACACTTGTAATTTTGGTTTGTGATTATTTCCCCTTCTTGCTACTTGTTTGTTTGTTTGTTTATTAGCTCTTTTGTGAAGCTCCATCAGTGAATACATTAGCAAGAACAAAGTCTGGGTTTTCATTCCCCCGCTTTCCTCCACTCTCACATTGCAATTTTTTTTCATCTTTTGAAATGTTTAAAAGTGGCAAAGTTTTAATATTTTGTTTTGCTTTTGGGGGGAAGATTTTGACCGGATTGAAAAATTGTGCTTCTTTTCTTTTTGTTTTTTTCTTTTGCCAAAATATTCCCGATCAGCCCTACTTCTCAAAGAGAGACTCTGTTGCCCATCTAATATTTTCCCAGTTAACTGTGTTCCCATGGGAAGTTGGTGGTTTTGGGAAACAGAAAGTGTTTGAGACTTCATCTGCTTCTATTTTAATCTGGTTTCTATAGTTTTCTCTTCAGCAGCAAGGCTGAGTTTGTTTTTAGTTTGTTTTATTTCATCTTCCAGAGTCAGAATTAGAAATGTTATGAACAGCTATGTTCTGGAGAGCCCCTTAACTAGACCAATAAAAGTGGCAGATAAACCAAAGACAAACTGTTCCAGACACAGAGAATGGCAGTTACCAGGGGCGTCGCTGGTGCTGGGCACTCCGGGGCATGTGCCCCGAACCCTAGCGCCAGTGCCCCAGATCTCCAGCCCAAGGGGGCTGGAGATCCGGGGCCCAGCTGCCTGTGGCCGCAGCGGCCATGTCCGCCGCTGGGGATCCACGGCTCGGCCACCCACGGCTGCAGTGGCCCCATCCCCAGCCGGGCATGAGGGGCCTGGCCGCCTGCGGCGGTGCCTGTCCCTGTCCCCAGCCAGGGGGCAGGGCCTGCAGGCTGGGGGCAGGGCCTGGGCCTGTGCCCCGGGTCCTTCCCCCAGCCAGCGACATCCCTGGCAGTTACTGTGCCTTCTCCAACTCTGCATATACTGTAATGGATGCCCTTTTTTGCATCCAGTCTCTTGACATTTGAGAGGGGCAAAACAATCAGATGGTAGGCTCATATGGTGACCTTAAAGTGAGACTAGATCTTTTGCTGCAAGCAAGTGAGAGTGAGAAGCAAGCTTTTATAGCACAAAGCAAGGATATTTTTCTAATGAGTACTGTAAAAGTGCTTTGTAGAAAAGTCTCCTAAAACAATCCACTCAACTGGCCCCTACCTCTGAGGTCTGATAAGTCACCCATTGTGGTAAGACTTCCTGAATAAAAGTCCTAGTAGGAGAAGAAAAAATGTGACAGCCTGGGTTTTTCAAAGGGTATGGTGCTGGTAGAAAGAATAGACTGACCAGTTAGCTTGTGTTAGCTTCTCATCCTTGAAAGAGTGTGTCAACAATTCATAATGTTAGAAAATGTTAGAATGCAAACCGTGGCATATTCCTCATCCATAGAGACCCAGGCATAAAGCAATAGTGCCTTGTATAGAATTTCTGTTTGATTTCCTGAAATAGTCTGACCTGATCCTATGACTTACATTTCCCTGCATTTATTTTCCTCCCATTCTATAAGCTCTCTATTTTCAAGCATCTGATGAAGTGTGATTTTCTCCCACGATAGCTCGTGCAATAAATACATTTGTTAGTCTTTAAAAGTGCCACAAGACTCCTTGTTTGTTCTGTTGGAAAGACGTAACTGTCATTGCCCTCACTGCCCAAAAGAGCTGAGAGCTATCTGTCTGCAGACTAAGGAAGACAGTGCCACAAAGGCTCATGCTCAATATACGTTCAGCTTATTTTTTCAAATAGAATAGAATCGACCATAGGATTGGAAGGGACTGCATGAGATCATCGAGTCCAACCCCCTGGGGCTTGTAAAAGCTAGAAACATAACTCTAAAAACCTCAACATATTAAAGCTTAGATTCTGTAGAAGATGAGCACTCTTACTTGGGTAGGTTTTGTGTGTTCTCTGCCTATACATTTTTCATGACCTGTGGTTTCTAAATATAAGAGTCCAAGCACTGACACATCTTCTGTAAGAATCTGTGAATTGTCATCTCCTTCTCAGTTAATAGAGTGTTCCCTTGAAAAAGAGGGCACTTTCTTAGGAGTGCTTCCTATTAGTCAGGGGAGGCGCTACAGCACCCAGTCTCAGTTTCCCTTTCAACTTAGGGCAACTCAGATGATCCACATAGTCCTCATGTTCAAAACATTCCCTTTGTGGGATCCAAGTTATTAAATCCTTTGCAGAGTCTTTCAAAATAATAATCCAGCCTACAAAGTCTTTACCCTCATGAGGGTCTGTCTTCCCACTATTCCAGGACTTCTCCTCTGCACTTTGGCCATGGCCAGGCCTTCCCTGCTGGTGTCTTCCCTCTGCTGACTCAGGGCTCTTCTTACTCTGCAGAGCCTCTAGGCTGGGCTGTAACTACGGGGGTGGGAAAGTGTGGATGTGCCGGAGTGGCTCCATTGAGCCACTCCATTAAAGGGGTATGTTGCTTGCCGCTCACACCATGCCACAGCCATTGTAAGGGACATGTTCCAATCGGAACACACCCTGGGTGCTCAATTCCTTGGTCATGGCTCTGCTTCTAGGCACTTCTTCACACCCACTTGCAGTCTCTTCTCTCTCCAGGTGTCTTCCCTATCTTCTGTGGGCCTCATTGGGTCACTTGATCCACAGGTCCCATGGCCTTCGGTTTCCCCACTGGTGTGGTGAGTTAAGCTTTGCACAGATGGACTGGAGCCCACCACCTTTAAAAGACTAGATCTGCTGTGACATCCCAGTGGTCAGGCTCTCCCCAGCAAAGCTGAAAGCATAAGGAACCTTGTTATGGAGCCATTTAAGAGAGTGCACTTTATCCCGAGAACTTGTTCTAACTTTTTACCTAACATTTTTCAATTTTCCACGGAGAGCTGAAAGTCATTTTCCCATCCTTTGGCCAAATCCCATCAAATAACAGAAGAAGCATAACATAGATCTTAGGTGCACACTCGAGTCCTGCTTTAGTAGAACAAATTCATACCAAGCCTCATTTGGACTGCTTGTCAATTTTCCCCTGAGTAAAAAAAAAGTGTTGGATTCCCTTAGTGTTCAATAGGTTTATCTGTGTATTAAAGAGGTGTGCAGCCATGAGTCTTGCCACATCCAGATAACACTGGAGCATGCTGGACTAGGGCAATGACTCCAATTATGTGCTGAAAGGGCATGTGATCAGCTGAAGAGATTTGCCAAGCTGATACTTGGGGGAAATACCACATCCTTATCTGCCATATCACAAGTTACACCTGCAATCAACTGTGAATGCAGCATGTTTTTGAAGAGTTCTTCAGGCTGAAGCAGTTTTTGATTTTAGTGCCAAAAGAGACAAAAAAAAAATCCAATTTATTTCCCTCCCTATCTCATACTCAGTGCTAGCTAGCTACTTCATTTAGTGCAGAACTGGTAGACAAGATACTGAGGGAAACAGAAATTTGTCTTACCTGGTTATTTCTCAGCTATCCTGTGGCAATTAAATACATCCCAATGGGAGCCATGAAAAGAAGTTGAGAGATCATTATTATGTTTTATTTTTATTACCAGAGTTCAGAGGACTCCCAGTCGTGGACTGGGACCCCGTTGTGCTAGGTGCTGTACAAACACAGAATAAAAGATGGTTCCTTCCCCCAAAGAGTTTACAATCTCAGTATAAAGTGAGAAACAACAAGTGAATACAGGCAGTTAGGGGAACACAGGAAGACAAAGAGATAATGCTGCTCAACATCCTAGACTGTGGTCTTAGCACAGTGGGAGCCTAACTATTATGAAGTTTTCTGCAGGCTTTGTAGGAAAGAATTTTAAGGAGAATCAGAAGGCAGTTCTATGGATGTCAATGGGGAATACCTCCTCAGCATGGGGGCAGTATGGGAAACATAATGAAACACCATTGTCACGTGTGCAATAGTTCCTGGTCTCATTGGTCAGTCAAATGGTATTTCTGTTCTCCCATTCATTTTTGCCTGGGGGAATTTACTCCTTTTATTGAAAGAAGATTAATCTGACCTCCTGTGTAGCACAGGCCACAGACCTTCCCAGGGCTGGTGCAATGTGGTAAGCCCAGTAGGCATTGCAGGGGAGTGCCGATGTTTGAGGGACGCCAAAATGGGGAGCGCGCCATTGTGCCATGCTCTGACATCGCTTGTCTGTGCTGGCATCTGCTGCACTTGCAGGGGGGTGCCAGAAATCCTAGCGCTATTTCTGGACCTTCCCCAAAATAAGCCCTAGTTCAGAGCTTTTAGAAAAACCTCCCATCTTCATTTCAAAATGGTCAGTGAATGAGAATCCACCACAGCCTTTGATCATCTTTAAACTGTGATCTGAGGACTTTAATAACTCAGCCATACATTAGATGTTTATTACAGGAGTGGGTGGGTGAGGTTCTGTGGCCTGCATGGGATCAGAGTAGGTGATCATACTGGTCCCTTCTAACCTCAGGCTATGTCTACACTTACATTTTAAATCAAAATAATGCAGATGGTTTTGATTTGAAGTAGTGCATGTCTCCACTAGCTTTCCTTATTTTGAAATGAGGAACTCCCTCATTTTTTCAAAAAGGAATGGTCATTTTGATACAATAAAACCTGCCTTTATATTGAAATGATGGTTAAATCAAAATTATTATTTCAAAATAACACAGTGTAGATGTGTTATCTTGATTTAACTGTTATTTTGATTTAACACTTTTTGCCCTTCTCCTTCCCAGGATGCCTTCCTCTTTCAATACATTGGGTGGGGACGTTGCCCTTCTTGGGGGCCATCTTGCCACACCTCCCATGGGTGCCCCTCTCCTAAATCAACCTGGCAAGTCCTGTCCATGGACATGATAGTTTGATTTGAGTTTCTAGTGGAGACATGTTAAATTGATTTAACTTAAATTGATTTAATGACTGTTATTTTGATTCACTTATATTGATTTAAGTTAAATCAATATAACACTCTAAGTGTAGACATAGCCTTATGTTTTGAGTCTATCTGCCATCATTGTAAAAAGGCACACTTTATTTTTAATCTGAATTTGCCTAGCTTCAGCTTCCAGCCATTTAATCAAGTTAGCCTTCCTCTGCAAGACTGAAGAATCCATTATTAAATATTTGTTCCCCAAGTAGGTCTTTGTATTTGATTGTCACCCCTTAGGCTTCTGTTTTTTAAGCTAAATAAGAGGTTTAGTATAGGATGAAGAAGCACCCAAGAAACAGCCTGAGTTCAGCTCATTTTATGCATTGCACCTTCAAGCACATTGTGATGGGCTGTATAAATCCCACATCTTAACTGAAGGGGTTAAAGAACAATGCAGGGAACAGGCGTCCATGTCTAGCCCCAACTGCTGGTTCAGATGGAGGAAGGAGCTTAAAACGGGGCTGAGCAGGGAAGGAGAAAGACCTGCTTTGGGAGTGCTCACGAATGGGTGCTACAGGAGTCTCTCTCTGGAGGAAAGGCACCTAACTGCTGGCCCCGGAGACCGTTATTGCTGGTCCACCACAGATCGCAAAACTGGGCTTATAGAGGGTGGGTGGGAGGAAGTATCACAAAGAGGCAGCTTGGCTTGGGTCACAGCCCGGTGGTGTGGGAGGACCTGGTCTCCCATACCAACCCCTTCTGCATTAAGGATGGTGTGATCCTTTAAACACTGGGTGACATATCCAGTGAGTTCTGACCATCACACACAGGTCTTCATCTAAATGCTGATGTTCAGAGTGTAATATGATTCCCTTTGTAAAATGGATTGCCAGCAGGCAATCTAAACCAACTTGCAGCTTCCAGCAGCTTTGAAACTGCTGCCAAGGGTTTTTTACTTTTGCATATCCCTGTGCAGCTATGGCTCCCAAAAGCTTGCAGAGTCAATTAGATGTTTTCATAGAATCATAAAACCACAGAGTTAGAAGGGACCACAATGGTCATCTAGTCTAAACCCTTGCCAAGATGCAGGTTTAATCATGTGGGATTAAGTCTGTATTGCTTTCCTGTACAAGATTCCTAACCCTAACTCCCCTCTCTTTCCCCTGCAAAACATGAGTTGCTTAGCTTTTAGAGATGCTGTTGATTCCCACATCCCCAGTTCAGCACAAAGCAGAGATCATTTCTAGGAACAACATAGCAGAATTGCTTTTTCTATTTCTCAAAGTTTTTTTCTTGAGGCAACAACAGTCTTTAATGGCATACACCTCCACCATATGGTGACTCAAAACTGGAAGTCTTGTCCTTCCCTTAAGTAGCAATTTCCATTCTTCTGAAAGTACAAGACACAACCTTGAGTACTTTTATCATGGGTTTCTTCAATGTGAAATCATTTAATTGAATATACCTTCTGAATTTCATAACATATGGATGTTCTGTCTGCCCCAGGTCGAGAATTCTGCAAACATAAACAGCCTTGTTTCATACAGAGTCAAAGGAATTCCTCATGTTTCAATTATAGTTCACATCTTTTGATGTTTGGAAATTGAACAAAGTGAAAGAAAAATTCAGTGTTAAACACAAAAACAGTTAAGGACCCAGACTTCCAGGGGATCTAGCCCTTAAAGTCACATACATTGGTAAATCCATACATCTGGTCAGATTTCACTGCAGAAGCACAGCCTAAATTTGTCTTGGTTTGAATCTATTTTGTTCAAAGCTCAGTCCAGGCTGTGTCAAAACAGTCCAGTTCACTGGCCTTTCAGCAAACCATTTGAACAGGACTAAATGAGTACAAGCAAGGACTTAAAGTTCATTTCCAAATTGCTTATGTGGGAATCACAGCACAGCATTGTGGTGCATGCTCCAGTTCATGTTCCAATGCTCTGAAATGCAGAACAGCGTAGACATGATCATAGTCCAAGATTTAGGTCTGCATCAGTTTTCAGTGCCAATTTGTTTCATAGCTCAAGGGTTTTTTTTTTCTTTTTTGTTTTTTTGTTTTGTTTTTGAAACAAGCAGTAAACCCCCAAATTAAAGGTTTTTTTTCCCCTTCTTTCCAAAGGCATTCAGTTATTTAACAGCTAACCTTCTTCCACAACAGTATCCTGGTAAGATTATGAAACAAAAACTAGGAAAAACAGAGACTGGAACTACTGATTTCAAGTCTGAGTCCCCTAGGTCAGTACTCTGAATTTCAGCATTCCAAAAGCCTTATGTTGTCTAGAACTATGCATATTGATCTTCTTATTAAATACCTCCTGTTTTCCTCAGTATGTTACTTTGCCTTTCCTTGGAGAATGCAATGAGGGTAGCTGGTGACACTGATGGCCGAAATGTCTGTATGCTATAGTTTACACAGACTATCCCAGCAAAAGTTCAACAGGATAGGTTGTCACTGTCTTTCAGACATTTTGTAACTTGTAATGTTACATATGTTGAACTGTGGAATGGGCAGTTGTTCTGGCTTCAGTTTAGTAGAGCAGTGTGGTGATTTTTCACAGTGTTTGCTAAATCTGTAGACACAAGGTTTGAAGATCTAACCCCTGTGTAATTAAAAACTAAAATATTTATTATGCTTGGGGATACTTCACCTCCATTCTTATCAGTCTCTCGTCTTTTTTCAACCTGTTTTCCACTGAGTTCTCTAAGGGGTTAGATTTTCTAAGCTCTCCTTGTTTGTTGCAGGAATTTGACAGCTGCACTTTACCATGGTAGCCGCAGCTGAATTACTTGTGTTCCATTTTCTTTTTTAAAAAGGATATGTTGGACAGCAAGGATGGGTTGTCTTTGCTCAGGTATAGTAAGCTGTGTGTTGTTCTTAGCTTACAAGAAAATTGGAAGATAACGCTCACTGCTCAAGAACAACGTAGTTTGAAAACAGCCCAGTTCCATGAGCCTATGAAGGATGACAAGGCAATATTACTGCACATGAAAGATAGAGGAAACGTAAGGTTAAAGTCAGAATAACTAACTCCACCTACAGTTCTGCTGTTAGACAGTGATAAGTGGGCATTACATACAATGTGTTCCCTGATCTACAGACTTAACTAGAAGACTAAGGCTATGTCTACACACAGGGGGTTGTTTCGAAATAGGTTATTTAGAAACAAGTCATTTTGAAATAAAGCCCTTGTTTCGAAATGACTTAATTCAAAATAACCAAAAACCATTTTGAAATAAGGGAAAAGCGGGAATCGAAATAGCATGTCCACACTGTGGACTTGCTATTTGCTTCAGGGGAAGGGCACCATGGGAGGTGTGGCAACATGGCCGCCTCCCTGGGCCATGTTGGTGGCCATGTTGGTAGTCAATCGTATAAAAGCTGGCCCCAACTTCACTTCCCTCTCCACTCTGGCTAGCAGGACTCCGCAAGCAACAGACATGGACACTGCCCGGCTGCCCAGCGAGTGCAGTGTGACACAGAGACCCTCTGCCCGCCTGCAGAGTGTCCTGCTGATGTGGGACACTCTTCTTGCAGACCCAGATGGTGCCCAGCCTCTACCTGAGGCTGTCATCCAGCTGGGCTGCAGAGCAGAGCTACTGCCCCTGCCCCCTTCCGTGCCTCGCCAGGTCTGGGCCTAGGAGACCAGCCCAGACTGCTGGGAGCGGGTAGTGCTGCGAACCTGGGGGAACAACCAGAGGAGGAAGAACTTCCGCATGAGCAGGGCCAGCTTCAACCTCCTGGTCTCAGAACTCGCCCTGCTGCTGCACCCCCATGAGGCCTGCCATCCCTGTTGACAAAAGAGTGGCCATTGCCCTGTGGAAGATGGCCACTCCAGAGTCGTACAGGTCTGTGATGCACCTCTTCAGCATCGGGAGGTCCACCACCGGCAACATCCTTGTGGAGGTCACCAGGGCCACCAACTGGGTCCTGCTGTGATGCCTGGTCACCCAAGGGGAGCTGCAGGACACCATTCCTGGCATGGCCACACTGGGCTTTCCCAATTGTGCGGGGATCCTGGATGCCACGAACATCCCCGTGTGAGCCCTGGAGCACAGAGCCTTGGAGTGCCACAATAGGAAGGGGTACCATTCCATAATCCTGCAGGCCCTTGTGGACCACCCCGGCCTATTCCAAAACTGTTATGTGGGATGGCCAGGGAGGGACCATGATGCCAGGGTCCTCTGTAACTCTGCCCTGTACCGGGGCATGGAGGTGGGCACCTTCTTCCCCCCACATAACATCAATGTTGGAGGAGTAGAGGTGCCCATCCTCACTGTAGCAGATGCAGCCTATCCCCTGCACCCCTGGCTCATGCGGCCGTATGCAGGGCCCCTCAATGCCGGGTAGCAGATCTTCAACCGCCGCCTGACCCGCTGCCGCCAGGTGGTTGAGTGGGCATTCATCTACCTCAAAGCTCACTGGAGGTGCCTTCTTACCTTCCTCCACCTCGCGGAGAGAACAATGCCACAGGTGATCAGCGCGTGCGTGACCCTGCACAACAACTGCGAGCAGCGGGGTGAGCCCATTGCACCTGCATGGGAAGCTGAGGCATGATTCCTAGCCAGGGACTACAAGGAACCCAGACCTGTGCCCCCAAGGGAGCAGCTGTCCCAGAGAGCCTTGACAGTGTGCGATGCACTGATGACCACCTTCACCCAGGAGGAACTCTGAGGGCCAGGACTGCCCTGCCCCAGACCTCCCTCTCCCTCGTTTGCCCACAGCCAGCCCCTACCCATCCTCCCGCACTGTGAACTACCCCCAAATAAAACCACTCAACACGAAGAATGCATTTCTAACTATTTAGTCAACAAAACAGGGGTTGGGGCATAGAAGGGCTGGGGGGGTGGTTACGGGATGGGGAAATGTGGGGACAGTCTCGGGGAGGGGGCAGCAACTTGGGAGGGGGAGTTCGGGGAGATCAGGGAGGGGGCAGCAACTTGGAAGGGGGAAGAGGGTGGGAGAATCCGGGTGGCAGGGGAGAAGTTAGGTAGGGCCTGTAGGGAGGTCCGGGGGTGGTGGCATACCCCGCCCTTGCCCACAGCCGTCCTGCGTCCAGGGTCGCCTCTGGGGAAGGCTAGGTGATGGACCCCCTGCATCTCGTGGAGGGGCCGTCTGCTCCATCAGCTGGCGGACGCTGGTGGCAATAGCCTCGACTGTGGGTGGGAGGCGGTCGCTCAGGCGCTCAATGGTCTGTGCCTGGCACTCGCTGGCCTGCGCCTGGCACTCCAGGGCAGCGACCACCCGGTCGTCCGCTGCTGCCACCTGCTGCAGCAGATGGAGGGCTGCGTCCTGCTGCCGGGCTTGCTTCTGTCACCAGCCCAGGGTGGACGCCTCCGTCCTCTCTCTGAGCTCCTCAAGGCTGTCGTGTAGATCTGCCTGTGACCAGGGGGCCCTCCTCCTCCTCCTCGGTGCCCTTGGGCTGGGGTGTCGGGATGGTGGTGGTGACTGGCAAGCAGCTGGGTGACCTGCTGGAGGGAAGCAGAAAACACAGTTGGCCCTTGCTGCCTGCTGGCTCTGTGTGCTGCCTGTCTGCAGCACACACCTCTACCCTGACTGTCAGCAGGACCCAGGATCCCATGGGACATTGCCCTGGGGTAGGGTTACCGGCCCACAAAGCCTTGAAAGAAGGCCAGGAAAGTACGAAACAAAGGACATTGGAGGACACTGGGAGAAAATGTTGTATGGCTGTGATCGTCTTCAGTTTTTAGGGGGCCCTGGAACACTTGCCTGTACAAATCAGTATTCTATGGCATTCCAGAATACTTCAACCCCTACAGTAAAAAGCCTGACAAACTCCTGTATTTTAAACAGCCTGCCAGACAGAGAAAGTGAGGATAAAAAGAAGAACAGGACAGTAGAAACGGGACCATGTTCTTTTGCCCGGCATCTGGGAACCGTACCCTGGAGGCACACATGCTAGTGATGCCCACAAGGGTGAGCTGGACTCACCCACGCCTTGCTCTAGGGGGTCTCCCAAGGCCACTTGCTGTGGCAAGGCCTTCATACTCTCCACCCTGCCCAAGATGTGGTTGTATCTTTGACACCCAGCCTCTGTTAACCACCCCCAGGCACACAGGGCCCTGTGAACCCGGTGTCACCTGTCTCTCTGGGACTCATGGCCAAGGGGGGGCCTCTGCACCCGCCGACCCTGTGCTCTACCTGCCCTGGTGCCCGGCCCTGTACCCGCTCGCTGCCCATGACCTGCTGGACAGGCCCAGCCCTGTGTGCCTCTGCAGGAGCGGAATACTTACCCACGGGAGCTCCAGAGGTCTGGCGAGACATCCCAGGGTCCGTGTTGGAGTCCCCAGGGGCCAGGATGGTGTCAGGCCCCTGGTCCTCCATGCTGCTCTCCGCCTCAGTGCCGGGGAACAGCTCTGCGGTGTTGGGGGTAGCCTGCACTGCCAGTGGTGCTGCGGCAGCAGGCCCCCCGATGGAGACATCGGAGCCCATCCCCGCTGCCTCCGGGCCAGAGGATGGGCCCTACTGCACCCCTGTGTCCAGAGCCTCAGCGGGGAGACCGCTGGGCACTGGACCCAGGAATGCATGGAGCTCCTCGAAGTAGGGGCAGGTGGCAGTGCTCCCTGCCCTCTGGAGCTCCCGGGCCTCCTGGGTCCGGGCATGGTCTTGGAACAGGGCCTGGACCTTGCTCCGGACCTGCTCAGTCATCTGAGCATGGCCCTGTTCAGACATTGCAGCCGCAATGTCCGAATATATGTCCAGGTTCTGGTGACTGGCCCGGAACCAGGACATAAAGTCTGGCTGCTGCCAGATTGTGAGGAGGCAGCACACCTCCTCAGGGGTCCAGACAGGTGCCCCGCGTCGACCCCCTGCAGCACTGCTCCCCTGGGAGGCCATGCCTGCAGAAGCCTCAGGGCACACTGCCTGAAAGGCATGCCCAGGCAGGAACTTACTGTTTCCCTAGGGTGCTGTGCACCCTGGGAAGAAGGTCAGACTGTTATTTCGAAACAACACTTGTTTCGAAATAACATGTCCGGATGACAGTTATTTCAAAATGAGTCATTTTGAAATAACTGTCACTTCAAAACAGCATGTCCCAACGGGGTTATTTCAAAACAACTCATTTCGAAATAACCATCATTTCAAAACAGAAGGGATTTAAGCCATTTCAAAATGACGGCCCTTGTTTCGAAACAACTGAACCCGTTGTTTTGAAACGAGAGTATGTCGTATGGACATGCCGGTTCTTATTTCGAAACAACCTCTGTTGTTTCGAAATAAGAACCCTGTGTGGACATTCTCTAACAGATTTATTTATCACATGAGCTTTCGTGGGAGAAAATCCCACTTCGTCAAATGCTTTGAAGATGTGGTAATTTACATAATGGGATGAAAATAAATGCAAGGGAGTGTAAGACATGGGATTAGGTTATACAGGAACAGCAAATCAGGGCAGTTGTTAAGATTCGAACACTGCGAAACAGCACACAAAGGAGAGCGAAGTCAAATTACCTGTTGTAATGGAGAAAGAAGTCATAGACACAATTCAATCCTGCATTCACAATGATTTGCTGTTCCTGTATGACCTGATCCCATGTTTTACACTCCCTTGCATTTATTTTCATCCCATTCTGTAAATTCCCCCATCTTCAAAGCATCTGATGACGTTGGATTTTCTCCCATGAAATAAATATGTTAGTTTTTAAGTGCCACGGGACCCTTTTTTTTTTTTTCTGGACTAGACTAACACAGCTGCCTCTTTCGAGTTTGACTTAACTAGATCTACTACTTAAGAAATCCCCACTAATACTCTGAATTTTGGGAGGTTCTCATACAAAGACTGGGTCTAGTACTATTAAAATTAAAGTTCAGTTGGGAGCATTAAGCAGCATGTTTGTAACACCCCCATGGGGGGGGCACATTTGAATTTTCAGTAGTTTTATTAGAACCATTACAAAAGTCACAAATACTCTCATCCAGCAATGTAGATGAAGATAATAGACAATACGTAACAGAATCTCAATATACTGCCATCCCTTGCAAAATGAATGAAAGCGTTACTTGTCTTCCTCCTCATCAGGCTTACCATGATCATCATCACCACTGGTTGTCATCCAGACATCTCCCAATAGTTACATCTCCCACGGCATGCAGGCTGGGTAATAACTTCTATAATGTCTAATATGGACACCCTTATACCTAATGCATGCTCTCTAGGACTTTCATCCCCCTTTTTTTTATTTGTGTTTTCTCACCCTTCTAAGGGTGGGGTGGCCTTCTCCCATAGGTTACTAAATCTTTTATCTCAATCATATTAACATATTCATTAATTAATTACGATGGCACTCTTCTGGTCAGACATCACTGATTAACTTAAAATATCCCAAACCAGAATACACTAGCATTTTGTGGCTTCTGGTCAGTAGTTTAGTCGTTCTAGCATTCTGGATTACTCCTGGTTTGCAGCTTTTGCTAAGTTCTTTTGGATCTTACCTCTTATTTAGCTCAGCTTATTGTCTTCCAGTCATTGTAGGCTCATAACACTACTTACTTACTTAATAGTAAACCCTTACCTAGGAAACTGCTATATTTATAGGCTATAATCAGGAACTCTTATAAGTTGAATAATATACCTGCAGGTCACAGCACAAACACTTCAGACTGAGTGAGAATAACTGTGGATATATTTTGCCAGTTGCAGCCTCACCTGTTTAAGGGGGAGAAAACACTGCTATTAACTGAGGCTCTGTCCACACACAGCTTTTAAATCTAAATAGTGCTGGTTCTTTTGATTTAAAAATGACTAGGTCCACATGACATTCCCTGTTTTGGAATGACAAGCTCCATCATTTCAAAACAAGGGAACTTAGAGTGAATCAGTAAAACCTACTTTCAAATTCAAATGGCACTTAGATTGAAAGGGTCATTTCAAAATAACATCATTAGGACATGTTATTTTGAAACAACCATTAGTTCGATTCTGGTGTGGCTTGCCCTTGGTCCTCCCAGGGTGCATGGCACGAGGAAGGAGGAAGTGCCCTGCCTGCATAATGCCGCATGCCTGCAGGCTGGTCGCAGCATGGCTGAACCACATGCTGCCATGGTTCAGGGGCGACACAGGGCTCCTGTATGGAGTAATGAGGAGGTCCTCTGTCTCCTACAGATTTGGGGGACAGAGGACATCTCACGGTTCCAGGCCAAACACCAGCACTATGATGTGTGGACATCACTGTGGCACTGTCCACCCAAGGATACAACCGCACCACAAAGCATGTGCATGCTAAAGTTAGGGTCCTCACTGACTGAGGTGCTCACTGTCTTGGGGGCCCGGGTTCCAGTTGCTGGAAACGGCCAATGACAAGCTCTGCTTTGGCCTCCCAGGTGGGTGCCGCTGCCTCCCCCCCTACACATGGTCCCAGAGATTATGTAGGGCCACATAGGCACTGATGAGCTCTGTGATGGTCTCCTCCATGAGGTGCGGCAATGTGATGGTATCCTGCAGCTCTCCCATGGTCATGAGGCATGGTAGCAGGACCTTGTTGTTGCTGGTGGCTTGCTGCAGAACTGCACCAACGGTGGACCTCCCCACACCGAAGAGGTGTGCCACAGACCTGTAGGACTCAGAAGTGGCTATCTTCCAGAGAGTGATAGCCACTCTTTTGTCCACAGGGAGGCAGGTATCATCACCATGTCCCTGTGGTGCAGGAATGGGGTAAGCTCTGTGACCAGGTGCACGAAGGTCTGCCTACTCATTCTCAGGTTCCTCCACTACTGTTTGTTGTCCCAGGTTCCCTGCACTACCCACTCCCACCAGTCCGTGCTGGTCTCCTGTGCCCAGATCTGACAGGGCACAGAGGAAGGGAGGGGAACAAAGGCCACTCTGAGGGCCAGCAATATGGTGTTCACAGGCTCAGGCTTGGGGCCATCGGGGTCTGGAAACAGAGTGCCCAACTGCAGGAGGGCATAATGCAGGCTAGCAGAAGCCCTAGCTGCTGCTCTGTGATGATATGGGAGCTGGGCAGCGTCCATGCCTGTCTCCCTCAGTCTCCTGCCAGCCAGACTAGACAGGGAGCTGAGGTCAGTTCCTGTTTTTATAGGATTGGCTGGGGGCCTGGTGCTTCAAGAGGGCCATCTTGCCACACCTCCCTGGACATGTTAGTTCAATTTGAATTTTTTAGTGGGGACTTGTTAAATCTATTTAACCTGAATCGATTTAATGATTTTTAGATTGATTTTGTTAGATTGATTTAAGTTAAATTGATTTAACTGCCTGTATATAGACATAGCCACTATGTCTACACTTCACAAACTTAGCTTGAATTTGTTAATTCGAACTGACAGGTTTGAATGTAGTCTGAACTACATTCAAACTTATCAGTTCAAATTAACAGCATGGACTAAGTTGAATTACAGTTAATTCAGCTTGACCCACTTTCTTAATTCAAATGAATTGCCCTTAGTTCAAACTAACAAGGTGGACTTAAATGTCTACAATGTGCCAAGAAAAGCAAGGGGTCTTGTGGCACTTAAAGACTAACGGATTTATTTATTGCATGAGCTTTCGTGGGAGAATATCCCACTTCTGATTTGCTGTTGCAGTATGACCTGATCCCATGTCTTACACTCCCCTGCATTTATTTTCATCCAGTTCTGTAAGTTCTCCCGCTCAAAGCATATGACGAAGTGGGATATTCTCCCATGAAAGCTCATGCAATAAATAAATCTGTTAGGCTTTAAGTGCCACAGGACTCCGTGCTTTTCTAGACTAACACTGCTGCCCCTTTGGAATTACACTGTGCCTAGTTCGACTTAAGGATCGAACAAAGGGCTTAGTTCGACCTAAAGGGCAGGTCTTACTAGTTTGAACTAAGCCATCATTAGTTCTAATTAAGGACAGGGGCGTTGCTGCCCCCAAAATAGGTTTGGGGCTGGGCCAGGGCTCTCCCTGGAGGTGGAGCTATCACCCCAGGTGCCACTGTTTGCCGGGCCCCACAGCAGCATTCCAGCCCAGGGGGCGGGGTGGGGGTGCAGCGGTATGTAGCTGGAGCTCTGCAGGGCTCCGGCCACACATCAACCCACCCACCCCCCAACGGACAGTCCTTGGCGGCTGGCAGCAGCCAAGCCCTGGATCCTGTGGGCCCCAGCAGGAACTTCATCAGGCAGGTGTAGCAGGGCCCCAGTGAGAGCTGCATCATGCTGGTGGCCAGACCCGGATCCTCAGGCCATAGCGGGATCTGCATTGGGCCTGTAGCAGCCAGGCCCCGGAGGGAGGCTGCAAAGCTGTAACGTGGTGACCCAGCACCTGGGGCACATTCCAATTAGAACACATCCCTTGCCATTAGTGGCACTTGGGGCCCGCAGCGTGAATCACGCCTTTTAAATGAGCGGTTATATTGAGCCGCTCCAGCGTGCCTGGGACAAAGCCCCATTACCGCCACCATAGTTACTGCCCTGGGAGACCTATTGAGATAGCAGAGGTACCAGGAGACCCGCGGCACTGGTACTGGGACTCGGGGCACGAGCCCCGTGTGCCCAGCGCTAGCGATGCCCCTGATTAAGGAGCTCCTTAATTTGAACTAATGAAAGCCAAGTGGAGACAGGACCTAAGTTAACTTGAATTAAGTCTCTTTAATTCAAACTAACTTGCAAGTGTAGACATTGCCCATGAATCTCATGTTCTTGATTTCAACCCATTACTGAGGTTTTACTTTACCTGAATGCTGCTCACCAAAGGCCAGATTTTGAAATTTATTTGCTTTCACTAAATAGTATCTTATTTGGTTTACCTAACTGAAATCAGTAGAGCTCTCCCAGAAGTAAAATCTCACACTCAGGGGGTTAATGGTTTGAGAATGACACTACAAGTAACCTCTCTGAGTTTTGTATTGTATATACATACCTTTCTGTAAAGTGCTTTGAAATACATTGATGAAAAGTGCTAAACAAGAGCTAGGTGTTCTTATTTATGATTAGAAATAAGATTCTGATAACTTCCCACTCTATCATCTAAAGGCAGGATCTAAAGCTTGTTGAAATCAGCAGGAATCTTACTAGAGACTTCTCTTATGTTGTTAGTGAATGATTTATTAGCAGATTGATTTGGTTTCATAAAGCCTATCTGTACACTTAATGCTAGAAGCCACACACATGCTGAAAACTGATAGACTCTGTGAAATGTGCTGGGATTAAGATAGTCATTTCTGACAAAAAGAGCAGAACTCCTCCTTGTTGTACCATCAGTGCCACCCTATATTCCTATTTACATTCTTCACAGGTAAGAGTGTTAGATGGGAAAGAGGGAGCAAGCACTAGTTATCAAAGAATTAGAAGGTGTTAGAGAATGTTAGTTATTTTATGAATGGTGAGGTACATGTACACATTTTCAGATCTTTGGTAGCAAAATAGTACTCTATGACCGGAGTTCTTAATATTTTCTGTGTCATGACACAGTTGGCACCATGGCCAATTGTTCATGGCACAGTAGCCCAGAGAACGCCCTCCACTGAAAGACACAGATACTGTCTATGATTTCAGTGGTGGCACACAACACAGAGCCATGCCCTCTTCCGCCATAAAAATCATTGGTGGTGGCACTGTCAGTTGCACTTCAAAAGCAGAAAGCCTCCTTGTTGCTGCAAAAAAGACACCGCTAATGATATTTTTGGTGATGCTACAGTGTGGGGAGGAAAAAAGCCTCATCACTTGAAAAATGGGGTTGTACAGGCTGCTTTTGGTGATGCTGTTAAGCCCACCCCTTGCCATCTCAACTCATCCTGTTACAGGAAGACACTCCATGCTGCAAGAAGAAGAAACTACCAGGAAGAAACTGGTTCTTTTAGCTGTGTGTGTGTGTGTGTGTGTGTGTGTGTGTGATTCTTCTGGTGGTGGCGTGAGTAGCAGCAACACACTCAGTCACTGTGCTGTGACACACTTTTGTATCGTGATACAGTGGTTGAGAACTGCTGCTCTGTGATTCAATACATATATTTTATCAGATTCTTTTAAATAGAAGGTTTTGTCACAAGCTGTCCCAGTGAATGATTTTCCAGGCCTGTAAAAGGTCAAGTCAGTTGCTTAGATTACATCCCAGTGCAGCCTGAAATTCACAAAACAAACAAGGAGTTCTGTGGCACTTAGAGACTAACAAATTTATTTATTGCTTGAGCGTTCATGTGAAAAAATCCCACTTCGTCAGCTGCACTGAAGATGGGAGAACTTACAGAATGGGAGGAAATAAATGCAGGGAAGTTCGAGTCTTGGGATCAGGTCACACTGTAACATCAAATCAAGGCATTTATTTCGTCCCATTCTGTAAGTTCTCCCATTTTCAAAGCATCTGCCAAGTGGGATTTTCCCCCACGAAAGCTCATGAAATTACTAAATTTGTTAGTCTTCAGGTGCCGCAGGACTCCTTGTTTGTTTTGCTGAACTAGACTAACACAGCTGCCCCTTTGGAACTTGAAATTCACAATATCATGGTTTACATGGCCAGGTCAAAACCAGCTGCTAAGTATCCAACATTAATTTTGTAAAGGTCCAGTGGAGCGTACTACACAAATAGCTACTTCATTGAAAAATGGCATGTAATAATTTTTGATGATTTGCTGTTTAACATTAGTTTGAAAATAAACCGACCATTTAAAAAAGGCGGGTTTTGTTGTTGTGTCGTAGGAGTCATCTCTTCATGGGCTATACATTATGGGCACAGCAGGGAACCAATTACATGTCCATGGACATTTTTCATGTCTGAGGTAGCAACAACTCAACAATGCCGAATAAGAGACTGAGTTGGTTGTACTGAACCAATGATTATCAATCAGAGATTAGTATAGCACTGTACAAAATACAGAAAGAATATCTGCATTATCACCTGTTGATATAAGATAAAAAGCTGGCTCAGCATCTCTTCTTCCCTGCAAATGGATCGGTACACGTGTTCATTCCCCAACTCAGTTCCAACACCAGTGTCACCATATAGGGTTTTCAAACAAATTGCCCCACTTTTCTAAGAAACCTATATTCTGAGGTCATTTCTATACATTCACAGTTTACCTGATTTATGCACAAAGGCATAATAATTTACAGTCAAAGAGATTAACAATTATTCAATATTTTTAGTGGGTCTTTCTTCCCCCATAATCATTCTTTCCTTTCTGCTGCAACAATCAGTGCTTACTAGTTTCCTGTGCATGGGTGTGTGTGGGAGGGGGTGGTTCCCAAGAAACTTTGGAGTTTTATAGTCATAGAGACACACTGTGGATTATTACATACAGTGTAACACAGAGAATTCCTGGACAGTGTTACTTATCTGTCAAGGACCAGCATTCTGGGCCTCAGGAGTCAACATACTTTTAGTATCTCACAGATTCTAAAGAATGTAAATGAATCAAACAGACAGCAAGAAAAGGACCAAAGGGGTTAATATTTACTAACAGGTACTAACCCAGTGGAGAAATGGGGCATGCCTATTTAGTCCCTTACATTGGCTACCCATGTTGCAGGTAGCAGAATGGTGAAGGGAAGAAAAGCTTTTGGGATTGTTACTCCCGGGCCCATACATGTGATTTAGGATTAGCTGGAGTCCTATATATGCCACACTGCCCACCCTGCTCCCCAGCATGAGTGTGTTGTGCATCACATAACAAGCAGTCCAGCACAACTACGGCTATGTCTACACTGGAGGTTTCAGTGAACTTAAGCAACTCCCTGGCCACATTTGGAGTTCAATAAGTCAACTTAAGCACTTGCTTAAGTTGACTTAATAAATTTCTTCCCTGAAAGTCAACTTTAAGTGGTACGGCAATTATATTCTGTCATCTTAACACAATGTGCTCCTTTAAGTTGACTTAATGAAGTTGATTTAGTGCCCTAGAGTAATTTAAGTCAACTATGTAAAGTCAACTTAAGTCAAGGGACCTGTTTAAAGCTGACTTTATTAAGTTGACTTTAAATGAGTCCCCAGCTTAAATCAACTTTATAAAGTCAAATTAAACAAATGGGGCCTCACTAAGTTAAAGTGATAAAGTTGACATTAAGTCAACCTTATTAAGTTGGTCTACCTGAGCTCTCCAGCATAAACATACCCTAGGAGATGTGCTCTGTGCTAGTGTAATCCACAATGAGTTTGTGTCACAGACTATGTTCTCTGTGATGGTCCATATTGACTTGGTAAATGTGAGTAGAGTCTTCTTTTGTTCAACCTAGACAGCATTGGATCTATAGCTTCAGGTATAGCTGCTTCTTTCCTGAGCTCTGAATTTCCCTCTTGTGTCAGTCAAAGTGGGACCTTCCACACTAGTTACAGGACTGGTTTACATCCTCTGTAGACCATGGGGTATATCCTGGAACCAGCCTGTGGTTCTGCATCATGACTTACTTCCAGGCCTTCCCCTCAGGTCATGTATTATGAGTTTCTACCTCTTACCATGGGCTTGTGGCAAAACTAGCATTACTTTTCCCCCAGACTAGAAGCCAAGATAGTTGGCATCTTAGAAATACCTACATAGAGCCACACAGAGGACAAAAAGTCTGGTTTCCCCATGGATTCTGAGATTTTTAAATTTGTTTTATATTTGGATTAAAACCTCATCATTCCAGAAAGGAATTCCAGAAAGAAATCATTTAGGATTGATGAAACATTTCACTTAGACAAATATATTTTGTTTTGATTTCAGTGTTTATATAATTTATAGAATGATACAAAAATATTAAAAATTAAACAAAAAGTGCTTTAAAACTGCAAAAACAAAAGAGAGAAACTTTTCATTGAAAATGCTGATGTAGTAACCTTGGGGAGGAAGGGGTTAGCATCCTGGTCAGTGAATCCCAGTGGAACCAATAGGAACAAAGTACAGGGCTTTGAACTGGAGGAGCAGACTTGCCTGTTTGTGTTTGGATGCAGCAGAGCTCCTGGAAGGAGCAGGAGGAGACCAGGTAGAAAGGCCTGAGGAAGGATCCAGTGACATCCTTTCCAAGAATAAGCTAAAGTTTGTAACTGACCAACTGACCAGACATGAGTAGAACAGGGAATCTTTACTTAGATGTGGTCAGGGTATTTCTTTGTTTTTGGTTTGTTTTGGATTTCTCTGTGCTGAGCACATGTACCCCCTCCCACTACCCTGTAACTTGCAGAGGAATTCTCATTCAGTGGGGGCCACAAACTTAGTGAGAAGTGGAGCTTCATTTTACACAGCTGGGGGCCCAAGGGCAAGTACCCAAGAGCCCCGAGAATAGTGTACTTTATTCTTATATAATAACATATTACATCAAATTACAAAGCATACAGTATTGCTGTATAGCCAATCAAGTTCTGGGTCCATCCTTTTTGCATCAAAATTCCCCCAATTCCAACCACTTCTTTTGATTCGCCTTACCCTCACATAGCCTCCAATCATAATTCATCTGCGCCACAGGTCTCTGGCATAGCCATTGAACTGGCCCAAACAGATTTTTCTTTTATCTGGGTAGACTTTTAGAATTCTGCAGGCAAATCCAAACACCTTCTCTGTCTCCAAATTTCAGTACACAGCTTGTCCTTGAAGCACGGACACAGACACATTGAAGCTCTTTACAGCATACCTTATCAGTTAGTTGCTTCTACTGGCCCTCTTCCAGGCGTGCGAGTGGAACAGAGAAACTGCAGCTTCTTCCACACACCCCCCCCAGGCCTACTGAGCTATCTGTGTCTCAATGCTTTTAGGCCGCAGCCACAGAATTCTTCCACAAACTACATAAATTAAATCCCAGAGAAGCAATTCTCTGTGTCCTTATCTGTTCTTTTTTATTAAAGATTTTACTCTTTTTAAAATAGTCTCTGGTTCTGTGTCCTAAAAGGCAGGGGTTAAAGTATAATTTGGTGGGCCCCAGAACCCTCCTACATGGGTGGGCCCCCCTCTGACATGGATGGGCCCTCCAATACCCATCCCCACAATCCACCTCCTGCCAGAACACACACACACACACACACACGCACCCCCCCCCCCCAGACAGAGACAGACAGACAGACACATACACACAGCCACAGCCACAGCCACAGCCACACACACACACACACACACACACACACACACAGCCACCCCCAGACACAGCCACCCCCAGACACACACACACAACCTGCAACAGGCCCCCCCCAAAGTCCTTACCTTGGCTGTTTGCACACTGGCTGATGGGCTGGAAGCTGCTTCTGGCCACAAGCTGCTCCGCCTGGCAAGGAGGAAATTCACAAACTCCTGGCCTGCTACAGCTCTCTGCTGGATGGGTGAAGGTGGAACATGGCATAAGGTGCAGCCACTGGGAGCGTGTGTTCCGACTGCTAGTACTATTTTTAGGAGGGCCCTAGAACGCAGCATTCTGGTGCCTTTCTCTATTTTTAGGGGCCCTGGAAGGCTGCCAGCCTACAACTAGGGTGCCCCGGAACTGTATTCTGGTGTGTTCCCCCTTACTTTGACCCCTGCTAAAAGGCAAGAGGTTTTGTGTGCATGTGCCTCAAGCTGCACAATCAAATATTAAGGGGGATTCTGTCCCGTTCTCAGCTGATATCCCAGCTGGGGGTCAATCATTCTCCAGAGTTTGGAGTGAAAGTGATTGAGGCTACCTCAAAGGAAGGCATTCCCAAGTGTACCTTCCTGAGTTTTCAAGATGTATTTGCATTTAGGTGGTGGCAGCAATACCACTCCGAGGCCAGGAAATTGGTAGCCTTGGAGAATTTTAAGAGAAGGCTTTAGGGCCAGTGGGTTTTAAGGCCTGTTGCAGGACCCCACCTTCTGCACTCACAGTGCCAGAGTGGGGAAACATCCTTGACAGCTGAGCTGAGAACATTCTCAGAATTTTTTATTTTTCTCCAAAACAGCATTGTGACAAAATTGACACAATCACAAAGAATTGGAATTGGATTGAACTGCATTTTTTTTGAAGGCATCCCTTTGTATTCCTTTAGGTATGATGGACTATATTATCTACCAGAATCACTCTTTTCTATAATTGTATGCAGCGTTGTTGTATCCATGTGGGTTCCAGGATATTAAGGAGACAAGGTGGGTGAGTGATATTACCCTAAGTACATTTGGAATGAGGAACAGCTGTGTCCCCTCAATTCTCCAATCTGAGGAATCTTTTATACTCCTTTGCTTTGTGAGTTACCACTTCTGGTCTCCTCACACTGAGCCTCCAGCCCATTAGTTGCCCCCAGTCATAGTATATGAGTATTATATCTAGCCACTTTTGAACTACACTGTAGACCAACACCAGCAAATTCCTAGTCCCAGCCTTCCCCAGACATATGCATCTTGTATTGCCCAGCTCTCTCCTGGAAAATACAAGCTCATATAAAGTCTATCATTTTATTAATAAGAAATGGTATCCAGAAATGCTGTTACCCCAAATGGAGTTTCCCAAACATTTCAGTAAAAAGAACAAGGAGTTGTGTGGCACTTTAAGACTAACAGATTTATTTTTTGCATGAGCTTTCGTGGGAGAAGATCCCACTTCCTCAGATGCTTCGAAGATGGGTGAACTTACAGAAAGGAATGAAACTAAATGCAAGGGGGTGTAAAACATAGGATCAGGTCATAAAGCAACAGAAAATCAGAGCAGTCTTCTCCCATGAAAGCTCATGCAAAAAATAAATCTGTTAGTCTTAAAGTGCCACACAACTCCTTGTTGTTCTTTTACTGGACTAGACTAACACGGCTATCCTTTTGAAATTGAAACCAAACATTTCAGCCAAAGCACACTGTTTTAGATCAATCAGTAAAACAAGTCTTTTAATGATAGAAAGATAAACTTTTAAGTGACTACAGGTAACCGGCATAGAAGTCAGAACTGGTTACAAGAAAATAAAAGTAAAACACAAGTAATGCTTAACTTAATAAGCTAGAGTGAATTCAAAACACAGGTCTCTCTCACCACAAATTACATAAGTCAGGATCCCTTCCCCAGTCCAAAGCTATTTCCTTGTTTTTCAAGTATTATCAAAGCCCTAGGTTGAGAGAAAAGGAGGAATAATTTGGGGCTCTCCTCTTATAGTTCTTTCTCATCTTTCAAAATAATTTCCACTTGAGATTTAGGGGACAGAAAGTCTGTGTTAATGGGAACCCCCAGGTGTTTCTTTGTCAAAATGTAGATTTTCAATCGCATCCTCTTTGCTGCCAGAGAATGGCCACTTAATCAGGTGACAATGCACTTGACTTTGTTACTGACCCACAGCTAAGGGTTTAGCTGGTCTTTTTTTCTATGGGGAGATGAATTGTGGCTGCTGACCCCAGATGTGGAAGATAGAGTAATATTATGCAGAAAAATTTTATAACATTACACGCGATGCTGCTGCACTTATTGTACTAGGACAATAACAATCAGCAAATTATGAGTTTTCAGATGATACTGCAAAAGACATACTTCATAGAAAATTTATTATAGAGCTTGGAAAGGGTGAAAATAAGGGTGCAGACTGTCATAATGAGGTAAGATCTTTGCCTGGACCAACATCAGCTGAGGAGGGAGAGAGACAAAATTTGGGAAAATAACTCACAGTTCCACTGCTAACTGTAAGGTGAAACAAATTGTTTTATATTTTCAACATCTGTGATTTTTAGCCCTCTGTAATGGAAACTGCATAGAGACTAAACAGGCTAAGTTTCTGGGAAGAAGCAAGCTATCTACGTTTCAATGGTGGTTTACAAGGTAGATTGGAATGAAGCATTAAGCACCTGATTTGAAAGTCATTTAAATGGAATTGCTAAGAATAACTATTCATAAAAATGGCATAATTTAAAGTAAAATAGCCTTTTTAAGGCTATGCTACATTTTTCATTCAAAGCTCAAATATTTAAATTAAATAAAGATCATCTTTAGTGAAGGAAGTGGAATCCATACATTCTGAAGATTATGTGGTGAGACTTAATGGTTGTATAACATTTATAAGGTTATATGAGTAAACATTGTTTACTGAAGCAGCTTGCAGTGCTTCAGAATTCAATAGCAAAATGAATCAACATTGAAACCTGAACTATAATTTATGAGGGACTCTCTCCTGGTTCCCTCCCTACGCAAATCAAATTTGGAGCCAGAATTATGTTTTGTGATAGCAAGGGAACATTTGCTGAATATGCTGTGTGACATTTTGCAATATGCCCTCCTCTGAAATCATATTTATAAAAGAAAGGTTCAATCAAAAACCATTTTACCTCATTTACTGACACCTAATACATAATTCTCATTACCTTGTATATAGCCTTATGTAAGATTTCACTCCAAATGAAAGGCAAAGAAAAATTGAGACAGCAACATCAGTTCTTCAGAAAGGAACAGGTGTTTCAGTATAGTTCTGCTCTTCCTCCTCTCTGTGAAGTATGAGTTTTCAGAGTAGTTGTACCACCCCTTTAGGAAAGCTGGGAAGCCAATTCCCTAGCCTGGAACAACCTCTCTGTTGGCTGAACAATCTTTTCTTTCCACATCAGGGAGTCTCACATGATCTGTTTTGAGTCTAGTACTGTTCTATGTTTTCATTAAGAAACTAGTTGACATTACAGAGAGTAAATGTATAAAAAATTCCAAAGGGGCAGCCATGTTAGTCTAGTTCAATAAAACAACCAAGGAGTCCTGTGGTACTTAAACACTAATAAATTTATTTATTGCATGAGCATTAGAGGGAGAAAATCCCACTTTTTCAGATGCTTTGAAGATGGAGGAATTTACAGAATGAGAGGAAATAAATGCAGGGAAGTGTAAGTCAAGGGAATGGGTCACACTGTAACAGCAAATGAAAACAGTTGTAAAGATTCAAACACTGGGGAACAGCACAGAGGGAGAGATGAGGTCGAATCACCTATTGTAATGAGAGAAAAATCCAATGGCCCTATTAAGTCCTGAAGCAATGCAATCAAGTTTGCAAATAAATTCAATCTCAGAAATTTCTCTGTGAAGCCTTGATTTGGTATTCATCTGTCTCAGCACTGCAATTAGCAAATTGTTAATGGAGTTATTGGAAAAATAGATATGCTCACTCACTAGTTTTAGAATATTGTGATCTTTGATGTCAAATTTGTGCCCGTTTATTCTTTTGTGCAGAGAGTATCCTGATGTTTTGTTTGTTTGTTTGTTATAAAAAATGTGTGGATGACACCAACCTGGGAGGCATTTCAAACCCTCTGAAGGGCAGGATTAGCATTCAAAATAATCCTGATAAATTGCAGAATTTAACCCAAATAAACACAATGAAATGCAGTAGAAACAAGTCCCAGTATTGCACTGAAGAAGGAAAAGTCAAATGCACAACTTCAAAATGGGTAATAATTAGTTAGGTTGTAAGGCTGCAGGAAAAAAAAAATCAGGGGGTTATAGGGGACCACTAACTGAAGGAGTCAACAATGTGATATATTAAAAAAAAAAAGGCTAATATCATGCTGGGATGCTTTAAAAAGAGTGTCAAATATAAGACATAGGAAAAATTTGTTGTAATCTACTCAGAGCTGATTAGCCCTCAGCTGGAGGACTGGGCCCAGAAGAGAGCAACAAAAAGGATGAAGAATTTAGGAAACCTAACTGTGAAGAAAGGTTAAAGAAACTAGCTACCTTTGATCTAGAGAAGAGAAGACTAAGGCAGGGGACGTGATACTATATGTTAAGGTCCCTTAGAAAGAGGATGGTGATCAATTGTTCTCCATGGCCACTGAAGGTGAGACAAGAAGTAATGGGTTTAATTTGCAGCAAGGGTGATTCAGGTAGAATAATAGGGAAACTTAATGATTCTTATAGTGAGAAAAAAACCAACAAGGAGTCGTGTGGAACTTTGAGACTAAGAGATTTATTTTTCGCATGAGCTTTCGTGGGAGAAAATCCCACATCCTCAGATGCTTTGAAAATGGGTGAACTTACAGAAAGGAATGAAAATAAATGCAAGGGGGTGTAAAACATAGGATCAGCTCATACAGCAACAGCAAATTAGAGGAATTGTTAGGTTCAAACCCTGGGAAGCCTGAAGTCAAATTACCTTTTGTAATGGGAGAAGAACCCATAGTCTCAATTAAGTCCTGCTTTCACAGAATTTAGCTTGCATATTAATTTAAGTTCAGCTGTTTCTCTTTGAAGTCTTAATGTCCCAGCCACATCCCTGACAACAGTCGTTAACAAATTTATCGAGTAATTAGAAAGATGGAAGTGCTCAGCAACTGGTTTCTTTGTTCTGTGATTTCTGATATCAGCTCTGTGTTCATTCATCCTTTTACACAGCAATCATCCTGTTATAGTGAGGCATGGGAAGAGATTAGCTAGGGAAGCTGTGGAAAGTTTTCAAGAGCAGGTTAGACCAACTCCCGTCCTGGATAGTGTAAGTTGACTTGGTCCTGCCTCAATGTGGAGGGATGAGTCAGAGGGGAGCCCGACAGATCATATAACATACTTGTTTGCTCTGAGAGCTTGGATGGAAAACAGGGCAAGGACCCTTCCTCTTCATTGTGTCTCCCTACCATTTTGCTCTATGAGGGAAGCAGGAGCAAGTAGTTCCTGTGCTTCCTACAGTGCCTGCTTTGTTCTTCCAGTAGCTGCTATGATGTAACACAAGGGCTGCTTAATGTTTAGTAGGAACATCCAGCTAATGTGTTTATTCCAAGCAATGTCCTTCCCAGGTGCCAAAAGTCTCACTTGTCCCCTACTCAGTCCCCATAATACCAGTTCCCCCCTCCTGGCAGCTCCTGCAAAGCAGCTGTAGGTTTTCAGTACAAATTTCTGTACCATGTTGACAACATCACAGAAACTGAATGTAAGAATCAAGTGAAACAATACAACTGCTGCTGCACTGGTTATTATTCATTTTCTTATTTAATTCAGTTCAAAACATCCTATTAAAAATGTATCTGAAGCTGCCACATGAGTTCCAGTCTGATACCCTGGAGTGGTGCAGAGTCTTCTCAACCAAATTTAAGCTTATCATGAGTTGGAATAAATGGGGCCTTGGTTACAATACTACACTTCTTGTTTCTTTCTCATCCTCCTTTATAAAAGGAAATGTACAGATAATTTCAGCAAATCTAGTCACAAGCCACCAAACCAACCACACAAAAGAATTGTGATGTATCTTCTGGCAGGGGCCAACAGTAGAAGTTTACTGCTGTCATGAAGACATAGTTACCAGTTCATTTTGAAGATGGCAGCAATTTTAAATGGATTCTTTAATACTGAGACTTAAAAAGAAGTGGGAATAGGTCTTTAAGACAGAAAACAAGGATTTAGATATTCATTTTATACATTGAAAAGAAACAAGGGGAAAATATTCAGTTCAAATAGTGTTTTGCAAAATAATAATAAAAAAAAAGGTCATTGCACTGTCCCTGATCTCCTGACTCAGCAGCACAGTAGATGTGCTGGCCTTTTCTGCTGGACTTGCCTTGAACTGTGACAGCAGACAAGACATTTATAGTATTGCAGCTTGACAGATTGGTGTTTCCTCCTTGGTTTAGTTCAGATGAGAAATTGGCTCTCTTGTAAGCTATATGCGTTGATTCTGTTCAATTTTTAAGACAAATTCAGCTGTCCATGAGCCTGCTTTGATGAGGGTTTCTTGGACCCCAGACCACAGAGTCTTGTTCTCTTTATTACTAAGTAATGGGCTGAATGTGGATGTGACACCCTCTGGGTCTAGGAGACTGATTATGATTATTTTTCATATTAATATTTCATATTTATAATAATTTATACGTGATATCCCATGTTTGGTATCCATAAAAAGGCTGTAATCTGCTAAGAGTTATTATATGGTTTATATGTAGGTATCATGTCTGTTTTAGACATTAGAAATCTATTTGTTTTTATGTGTGTTCCAAGTTCTTTGATTCGGAGGCAATTCCAGACTGGGTGTCTGCAAAACTATTGTCATCTTAATGGTGCATTAAGGGGACTCACAGCTCCAGTGGGCCTAAGAAGAAACCTGTTTGATGAAGCACCCAAACTGACCATTGAACTTAACTCCATTTTAATTTGGCAAGGGCTCTGAGAGAATGGGAAAAGCCAAAGGGGATAAAAGGCAATAGCCCCATCTCCATTTTGTCTTTAGTATTCAGTCTATCTGCAACCAGCACCCTTCTCTGGAACTATTCTCCTGGGCCTGAACAAAGGACTGGCACCCATCCAGTTGCTGGGTGCATACCAGAGGAGTTGAACTAATCTGCAAACTACAGATTCTTCAAGGTCTTGCTTTCTATGGACTCTAAATTATTTGTATGTATGTAATTCACTTTGATTCTTTAACATCTCTCATATTTTGTTTGTTTTCCTTTTATAGTAAACCTTTAATTGTAGTTACTAAAGGACTGGCTGGCAGTGTGGTAATTTGAGTAAGATCCAAGCCTATATTGTTCTGTGTGTTGTGGCTCACCCTTTGGGGTCAGGAGAACCTATTTCTTTAAGGCTGTATTCACACACAGATGGTTATTTCAAAACAAGTTGTGTTGAAACAACTTGTTTTGAAAAAACGCGTTATTTCGAAATAACTTAATTCGAAAAACTATATGTTAATTCGAAATAAGGAAAAAGGCAGGAAACGAAATAGCACACTGTGAACCTGCTATTTCGCTTACTCAGGGGGCTGCGGGCACTGGCGGGGTTCAGCGCAGCCCAGCGC
>ML681966.1:93003817-93026643 GCA_007922195.1 Podocnemis expansa | reverse complement strand
CCGGCTCTGCAGGCACTGGTGGGGAGCAGCGCTGGGCTGCGCTGAACCCCGCCGATGCCTGCAGCCCCCCTTTGCAGGCCCTGGCCAAGGGGACACCCCTCAGCACCCTGGCCAGGGTGCTGAGTGTTCCCTGGCCAGGGTGCTGAGGGAGCAGCCCTTGACCTGTTGTTTCGGAACACCTTATTCCGAAACAACATGTTCACACGAGTTGTTTCGAAACAAGGGTTTTGAAACAAGGTTGTTTCGCCCCCAAATGGGTTTTAACTTGTTTTGAAACAATGCCCTTGTTTCGAAACAACGGGTTCCCATTGTTTTGAAACAACGGTGCGTCATGTGAACATGTTTTTTTTGTTTTGTTTTGAAACAACGAGGTTGTTCCGAAACAAAAGTGCTGTGTGAATACAGCCTAAGAGACCCAGGGGCTAGGTGGGACGAGAGGAGCTGATGTGCAGTGAAGGGAGCTGTTTCTATTTTGTTATGCTTGGTGATGACCAGAGTGGAGAATCAGAAGCATGTTTTGTTACTGACTGAGAGACTGACTTAAGTGCTGTCAATGCTTTGGAGGTTTGGCCCGTGGCTTTGGAGCCTGCCCTGATTTTGGCACATTCAGAGGGCTATCCGAGGAGGCCCAGGTCACAATGGTGTTAAAGGTTACTATTGCCCCCAGCTTGGTATTACTGAGCCACCTCTTAACTGGGAGTGGTGGTCGCTAAAACTATAGTGGTACTGATGGGATCATCAGTGACTGTTCCTGGAAGATCCATGTTAATCCTTGACACCATGGCTGGAATTAAACAAAAATAAAAAGGAAGAAGATCAAACGCTGCCAAGCCATTGAAGGTGTGTTTTCTTCCATAGCTGTTAGCATAAGCATGTTATGGTCAGTACACACTTAGGAAAATTTGATTCCTTTCAACTTCCTTACTTCCCTTTAGCATGCTGTCTTCACTCTGCTGCGCTGATGTGAAATCCATTTCCATCGACACTGCACTATATCTTTTAAGGCAATGGTTTAATTCAACTGACTTCTGGATTGACTGAGCAGTTGTTGTCAACTCAACTGATCTGACATTTGCCACCCAGCAATGTGAACATACTGTGAGATATCAAGGGGCACCGGGCAGTCTTAGAATGAAAGAAGGGAGGTATGTAAGCTTCAGGATGCTATTGATTAGCTGGGGTTACTACAGGGTTATTAGGAGCACCTGAGATTAATTAAGACCTAGCCAGGTGCTTGATAAAAGCCTCTCTGCTCCAAACAGAGGAGACACAAAGTGGAGGTGGAGTAAGAGAAGTGGTGTGCTGAGGGGGTCATGTGGAGCAGAATTGCAGTGTTGAGAGAGGAACAGAGAGGTGCTCGGAGGAAAGTACCAGACCCCTGGAAAGGGAAAGCTTTTGAAACAGTCCTTAGTCACTTCCCAGGCACTGGAGATCTGGGATAACAGAAGCTAAAAGGACAGAGAGCGGAAACTAGCTAAGGGGAAATGAGTACAGCTGTGAATAGAGGCAGTGCCTATAGTAAAAAGCTGCTATTTGTAGGCCCCATGGTCTGGGATCTGGAGGAGTGGGTAGGCCCCGGTCCCTACTCTCTTCTTGATTCAATAGACCCTACTGGAGGAAATCCCATCAGTAAGATGGGGTAACTCATGGCACCCTAACTCACAGCAAGAGACAGAAGCAAGAAACCACTAAGTGGAGCTAACAGTTTACCCCAATACGCTTAAAAAGGACTGTTGAGTATTGAACATATCTAAACAACCATAAAGATACAGTGGATACATGCTCTTTCTTCTAGCTTAGTTAATCTTAGAGGCTGCGTCTACATTGGAGAGCATTTTCAAAATATTTTTGAAATAATTATCTCAAAATAACTTTTTCCAAAAATGCTATTTCGGGAGAATGCTCCTTGTCCTGAAATACTGTGGCTTTTTTTGTTTTTTTTTCCTGAAAGTGAAGGTCTACACCGGAATTTCTTTTTTGAAAAAAAGAAAGGCAATGGAAAAGATAGGCAGGCTTTTTTGAAAAAAGCCTTTGCCGCATCTGGCAGTGGCTTTTTATTTCAAAAAAGCTGTCAGGTTTAGCCTTTTTGGCAATGCTAAACCTTTTTTGAGATAGCTTTTTTGAAAAAAAGCCTGCCTATCTTTTCTATTGCCTTTCCTTTTTTAAAAAAAGAAAGTTCAGTGTAGACTTTCACTTTTGAAAGAAAAAACTGTGCTATTTCGGGACAATGACCCGTTCCCTGGACCGTTCCCCTGAAAAAGCATTTTTGAAAACAGTTATTTTGAGATAATTTTTTCAAAATAATTTTTTCAAAAAAAGTTTTCAGAAATGCTCTCCAATGTAGACATAGCCTGAGAGCTCTCAGGTTTGATGGACAGCTCCCCAGTATAGCTGGTGAACAATCATCAACAATGCAGGCTAGTGAGTGGTCAGGCATCTGTATGACTCTTTGTCTCCCCAGGGCAGATACAGTCCTGTCCTCGCTATGTCTACACTAGGAAAAGTTAATTCTAACTTGTTAATTTAAACTAATAAGTTCAAGTTTAGTTTGAGCTAAAGTCGAACTTATTAGTTCAAATTAACAAAGTGGACTAATTCGATTTAACATTAAGTCAAATTGGATCACTCTGTTAATCCGAATTAACTGCCCTTAATTCAAATTTATTAAATTCGAACTAAAGGGTTAATCCTGGTCTACACCATCCTTAATTTGAACTAAGGGTCAAACTAAGGGCTTAGTTTGAACTAACTGGCAGGTTTTACTAATTCAAACTAAGCTTTCATTAGTTTAGATTAAGGAATTCCTTAATTCGAACTAATGAAAGTCTAGTGTAGAAAAATACTAAATTAGTTCAAATTAAGTCTCCTTAATTTGAACTAACTTGCAAATATAGACTAACCCTTGAGAACCCCCTGTAAGATGCTTCTCTTCTCCTTTTAAGTCCTGCTTCCAGTTTGTGCATGTTTTGCAGGTGTGGCTGGGCAGGGCTGCCTATGCATGGGACTATTCCTTAATTCCTTACTCCCCAGTGTGGAGCTGGTACACCCCATCACAGAAAGACAGTACCTTCTCCTCTCAGTAAAACCTCCGATCCTGGGTTGTATATTGCTCTATAACACCCCCATCTGTAAAACAAACATCATAATCTGTATATAACTAAAACATTCATGCAAGTAAATCCGTTACTCTTTTCCCTGGGTGAAATACTGCCCTAATCTTTTTTTGTATCCATTAGAACACTGCATGGCAGAGGGGTCCCCGAAGGGAACTAGGTAATGTTGGAGTAATCTCATCTGTCAAGCATGCCAGTTGTGGGCATTAAACATATTTCCTTCTTGATTCTTCTTTCAGTAAGTGGCTGGATAGTGATCTTTGTCACTAACTATGACTGGAGAAATTCTGGATGAGATAATTGTTAGGTCAAACCTTTTCCAATACCATGAAACAACCTGAATTTTTTGGAATCACATTTGTTCAGGCAAGGAATCCTTCCTCCTCCCCTACCACTGTTGTTACCAGGGCACTGCTTACTTTTTCTGACCTTCCAATAGCTCATCAGCTCTTTTTCCACCTGCAGACTTCTGACCTCTGAGGGTATGTCCACATGTCTCTTTTATTTTGAAATAACACTGGTTATTTCGAAATAAAAGAGATTAGGTCCACACGACGTATTCTTATTTCAAAATGATTGGCTCTGTCATTTCTAAATAAGAGCCGTCATTTTGAAATAGCTTAAACCTTCTTTAAATCAAAATGGCTGTTATTTTGAAATGGTTATTTTGAAATAATGCTGCTTGGACATGTTGTTTTGAAATAGCCATTATTTCAAAATAACACTTTTCCCTTCTCCTTCCTAGGTGCCTTCCTTTTAGCCTATATTGGGTGGGGGCATGGCCCAGGGAGGGGGGCATGTTGTTACATCTCCCATGGTGACCATCTTCTAAAGCAAAATAGCAAGTCCTGTGTTTGGACACACTATTTCATTTTGAGCTTTTCCCTTAATTTTAATTAACTATTTTCAAAATAAGGACTTTATTTTGAAATAACTCATTTTGAAATAACTTATTTTGAAATAATGATATACGTGTGGACATAGCCTGAAAGTCTATAGTAGGGCCCGCAGTTCCAGCCTCTTTTCTCATGGGGCCTCAGCACTGCTACAGTGGTAATAGCAGCAAAAACCTTTTAGAGTGGGGCAGGCTATTGAAAATGCCAGTGGTAGTTGCCTAGTAGTGGCATTTGTTAGTGATCATGATAAGCCTGATTTGCTGCCCAGCAAAATGTATGAAAAATCACCCACAAACTTCAGATCAGGCTTTGGAGCAGGTCTTATGTGAACAGTAATGGTTAGAAGAGCAGAAAAAATAAATCTTGACATCTAGGGTTTGACTGAGGTCTTAAAGCCACACTTGTCCGAGGACGTGAGCACAAGAGTGTGTCCTAGTGGGGCTGGGATTCTGGAGAAGACTGCTTTCACTGATTAAGTGCTCCAAATTGGCTTGCTTCTGTGTATGTAGGAGGGATTTTCCATGTGACAATCTACTGGCCTCATATGAATGGCATTCGGGCCAGAGTACTGACTCTCTCATAGATTTTGACAGTAAACTCACTGGGGGAGAAACCTGTTATAGGCTTATATGGCAGATAGCACAAAGGGGCGTAGCGGTTCAAATAATTATTATGATAGCCATTTCTGGGTTCACTCTTAAGTCACAATCCAGAAAA
Organism: Podocnemis expansa; assembly: GCA_007922195.1. Classification (NCBI taxonomy): domain Eukaryota; kingdom Metazoa; phylum Chordata; order Testudines; family Podocnemididae; genus Podocnemis; species Podocnemis expansa. Next base: position 93,021,917 of record ML681966.1, on the reverse strand, counting down.
GTGCTTATGCGCTTTCTGAACTTTAAAGGCATGTGCTGTCATAATGAATTTAATGGCACTAGTCAGAGGCCGGAAGTCAAACATGTACTTTGATGAGTAGGACTTTGATGTGTTGAATGTCTTCTAAATCACCCTACCATAGCTACATGCTGTAAAATGCCCTGAACAGTTTGATAGGGGAGTGTAAGATGGGTGGCCCTTAATAGATGCAGCTGTTTTATTTAGACTACTTTTTGCTGTATAAAACTGAGAATAAGAGAGTGCATCTGAGTATAGTAGTGCTGGCAGACAACTCATTATTGAGAATGAAACTTCAAGGAGAGCTGGATTATGACCCTTTCTAGAAAAGTATTTGTTCTTCTGGCGAACAGCCTTCTTCATCTCCTTTTATTAACAATTCTTACTGTGATTGTCCTATAAAACTTAATTAATCTGATCATTATTTTTTAAATTAAAATGGTAACTGGAGGGAACTCCACTGTTCATGGCCAACTCAGTCCTTGGTTTCCCTGCTTAAATGGCCCCAAAACATTTGCCATCTGTGGTGATGTGTTGTGTGACATGGATCTCTCTTTCCAGGGGAATAAGCTGCAATCCCTGTTCATCTCACACAGAGCATCAGCCAGCTGTCAGGTGGTAAGTGCCAATCAAGCTTGATTTTAACTATGGCAGAGTGATGAACAATGGTATAATAATCCTTGGGGAGGAAGGGGTTAACACTCTGGTCAGTGAGTCCCAGGACAGCCAATAGGAATGAAGTGCAGGTTTTTGAATTGGAGCAGCAGCCTTGCCTCTTCCTGTTTGGATGCTGCAGAGCTCCTGGAAGGATCAGGAGGAGGCCAGGTAGAAAGGCCTGAAGAAAGATCCAGCAACATCCTTACCAAAGATAAGTTAAGTTTGTTACTCACCAGGCGTGAGTAGAACAGGGAATGTTTACTTAGACACGGTCAGGGTATTTTCTTTGATTTTGGTTTGTTTTTGGATTTCTCTGTGCTGAGCACATGTACCCCCTCCCACTACCCTGTAACCACTTAAGTTAATTTCCAGAGAAGTAACTCTCTATGTTTTTATCTGTTCTTTTTAATTAAAGATTTTACCTTGTAAGTAGGCTCTGGTTCTGTGTCCTGGAAGGGCAAGAGGATTGTGTGCATGTGCCTCAGACTGCACTGGCAGCTACTAAAAGGGAATCTGTTCCAGTTTCAGCTGATATTCCAGCTGTGGTTCAGTCACTCACCAGAGAGAGAAATAAAAGTGTGTGTGAGTACCTCACAGGAAGGAATTGCCAAGTGCGCCTTCCTGAGTTTTGAGAGGTTTTTGCATTTGGGTAGTGGCAGTGACACTGCTCCAAGGCCAGGAATTGGAGGCCTTGGAAAATTTTAAGACCAGGCTCTAAGGCCAGTGGCTTTTAAGGATTGTTGCAGGCCCCTACCTTCTGCACTCAGAGTGCCAGAGTGGGGAAACAGCCTTGGCAAATGGTGTGCTGTTCTAGTAGGCCTTCAGAGAACTAGATTCAATTCTTGGCTTTATCAGAGATAAGAATGGAATAAGTTGCCTAGGCAGGTTGTGGAATCTCTATCACTGGAAGTGGGTGAGACCAGGTTAAACAAGCACCTGTCAGGGATAGTTTAATAGGGTACTTGGTCCTGCCATAAGTGCAGGGGACTGGATTTGATGACCTCCTACGGTTCCTTCCAGTTTCTATCATTCTATGATTGTATGCCTTCTGTTACTGTAGAAAAATCTCATAGGCCCTGATCTCAGAAGCCATGAGATGTCTGTTCAAGTTTCCCCAATAGAGTTATGTGCATAAAAGTAAGCATGTGTCTAGGTATTTCAGGATTGTGGCCTTAAACTCTCTGTGCCTCCCTATCTCATCTGTAAAAAGGAGGGGGGAGGGGAAGAAAATGAGTGAGTATACTTTTTTCCAATATTTTGTCTGTCTGTGCCTGTTTGAGGCAGATCCTGAAATAATTTCATGGGGTATGTCCACACGGGGTTTTTATTTTGAAACAACAGTGGTTGTTTCAGAATGAAAAGCGGCATGTCCACACAACGTTCTCTTGTTTTGAAATGACAGGCTCCATCATTTCAAAACAAGAGCCGTTGTTTTCAAACAGCTTAAACCCCTTCCATTTCAAAATGATGGTTATTTCAAAACGACTCATTTCGAAATAATGCTGTTGGCACATGCTGTTTCAAAACAACAGTTATTTCAAAACAAGTTGTTTCAAAATAACCGTTGTCCGGACATGTTATTTCGAAACAAACGTTGTTTCGAAATAACAGTCTGACCTTCTTCCCAGGGTGCACAGCACCCAGGGGAAACAGGAAGTACCTGCCTGGGAGTGCCTGCCAGTGAGTGTTGCCAGAGGCTACTGCAAGCATGGTCTCACGTGGCAGCAACGCTTCAGGGGGCCAACGCAGAGCCCGTCTGGACACCTGAGGAGGTCTACTACCTCCTCAGGATCTGGCAGAGGGAGGACATTATGACCCGGTTCCAGGCTAGGCACCAGAACCAGGACATTTATGCGCACATCGCCGCAGCTATGTCCGAGAATGGGCATGAGCAGACCATGGAGCAGCTCCATAGTAAAATAAAGGGTCTGTGGCAGGACCATGCCAAGACCCGAGAGGCCCGGGAGCCCCAGGGGGCAGGTAGGAGTGCTACCTGCCCCTATTATGATGAGCTCCATGCATTCCTGGGGCTGTCGATATGGGGACACACCAGAGCCCATCCTCTGGCCTGGAGGCAGTGGAGACAGGGTCAGAAGTCTCCGTCAGGGAGCCTCCTGCCGCACCACCATCAGAGGCACAGGCTACCCCCGGGACCCTGGAGCTGTACCCCGGACCTGAGGCGGAGACCAGCACGGAGGACCAGGGGCCTGACACCATCCCGGTGCCTGGGGACTCCGAGACCAACCCTGGGACATTACGCTGAACCTCTGGATCCCCTGTGGGTGAGTATTCCCCTCCCGCAGATGCACGCAGGGCTGGGCCTGTCCAGGTCATGGGCAGCGAGGGGGTACAGGGCTGGGCATTGGGGCAGGTAGGGCTCAGGGTTGGCGGGTGCAGAGGCCCTCCCATGGCCATGGCTACCTGAGAAACAGGTGGCACCAGAGGTACAGGCCCTTGTGTGCCTGGGGGTGGTTAACAGGGGCTGGGTGTCAAAGATGCAGCTGCATCTTGGGTGGGGTGGAGAGCATGCAGGACTCGCCACTGGCAAGTGGCCTTGGGAGACCCCCTAGAGCAAGGTGTGAGTGAGTCCAGCTCACCCTTGTGGGCACCACTAGCATGTGTGCCTCCAGGTTACAGTTACCAGATGTCGAGCAAAAGGAGAACATGGTGCCGTTTTTACTTTCCTGTTCTTCTTTTTATCCTCACATTCTCTGTCTGGCAGGCAGTTTAAAATACAGGAGTTTGTCAGGCTTTTTATTGTAGGGGTTGAAGTATCCTGGAATGCCCATAGAATACTGATTTGTACAGAAAAGTGTTCCAGGGCCCCCTAAACACCGAAGAATATCACAGCCATATTATATTTCCTCCCATGTGTCCTCCAATGTCCTCCTTTTGGTACTTTCCTGGCCTGCTTTTGAGGCTTTGGGATCTGGTAGCCCTACCCCAGGGCAATATCCCATGGAATCCTGAGTCCTGCCATATTGTCCCATCCTGTAACCCTCTCCAGCCCTTCCCTGCCCCAACCCCTGTTTTGTTAAACAAATATTTTGAAATGCATTCTTGGTGTTGAGTGGCTTTATTGGGGGTAGTTCACAGTGCAGGTGGATGGGTTGGGGCTGGCTGTGGATGAACGGGGGGAGGGTGGTGTGGGACAAGGCAGGCCTGGCCCTCAGGGTTCCTCCAGGGCAAAGGTGGTCATCAGTGCGTCCCGCACTGTCACGGCTCTCTGGGGTGTCTGCTCCCGTGGGGGCATAGGTCTGGGTTCCTCATAGTCCCCGCAAGGAGTTGTGCCTCAGCTTCCCAGGCAGCTGCAATGGGCTCACCCCACTGCTCGCAGAAGTTGTGCAGGGCCACGCATGCACTGATTGCCTGCGGCATTGTCCTCTCTGCGAGGTGGAGGCGGGTAAAGAGGCACCTCCAGTGTGCCTTGACGTGGCCAAATGCCCGCTTGCCCACCTGGCAGCAGTGGGTCAGGCAGTGGTTGAAGATCTGCCTGGGGGGATCAGGGGCCCTGCGTATGGCCACATGAGCAATGGGCACAGGGGGTAGGCCGCATGCCACAATGAGGATGGGCACCTCTACTCCCCCAACATTGATGTTATGTGGGGGGAAGAAGGTCCCCGCCTCCATGTCCCAGTACAGGGCAGAGTTATGGAGGACCCTGGCATCATGGGCCCTCCCTGGGCACCCCACATAACAGTTTTGGAACAGGCCACCGTGGTCCCCAAGGTCCTGCAAGATGATAGAATGGTACCCCTTCCTATTGCAGTACTCAGCGGCTCTGTGCTCTGGGGCTCGCACGGCGATGTGCTTCGCGTCCAGGATTGCAGCAGAATTGGTAAAGCCCAGTGTGGGCATGCCGGGAATGGTGTCCTGCAGCTCCCCTTGGGTGACCACGTGTTGCAGCAGGACCCGGTTGATGGCCCTGGTAACCTCCACGAGAATGTTGCTGGTGGTGGACCTCCCGATGCCCAACAGGTGTGCCACAGACCTGTGTGATTCTGTAGAGGCCATCTTCCACAGGGTGATGTCCACTCTTTTATTGACAGGGATGGTAGGCCTCATGCTGCTGTCCCTTCGGCACAGCAGTGGGGTGAGTTCTGCGACCTGGAGGTTGAAGCTGGCCCTGCTCATGCGGAAGTTCCTCCTCCACTGGTCATCCCCCCAGGTTTGCAGCACTACCCGCTCCCATCAGTCTGGGCTGGTCTCCCGGGCCCAGACCTGGCGAGGCACAGAAGGGGGCAGGGGCAGTAGCTCTGCTCTGCAGCCCAGCTGGATGACAGCCTCGGGCACAGGCTGGGCACCATCTGGGTGTGCAAGCAGAGTGTCCCACATCAGCAGGACATTCTGCAGGAGGGCAGACGGTCTGTGTGTTGCACAGCGCCAGCTGGGCAGCCGGGCAGTGTCCGTGTCTGTCCCTTGCAGGGTCCTGCTAGCCAGAATGGACAGGGAAGTGAGGTCGGGGCCAGCTTTTATAGGATTGGCTGGCAACATGGCCGCCGACATGGCCCAGAGAGGCGGCCATGTTGCCACACCTCCCATGGTGCCCTTCCCCCTGAAGCAAAATAGCAAGTCCACAGTGTGGGCATGCTATTTTGATTCCCACTTTTCCTTTATTTCCGTTTGTTTTTTGGTTATTTCAAATTAAGTTGTTTTGAAATAAGGTCTTTATTTTGAAATGACTTGTTTCAAAATAACTTACTTTGAAACAACGCCCTGCGTGTGGACATAGCCATGTATGCGTCATTTTATTTCTGGGACCCATCACATTTATTTTAGTGGAAATACTAATAGGAATGATGTTAACATGTCCGTGTGTGCAAGGACAAGATTGTAATTTATTTGGGGCTTGGATGATCTCTTATGGGCTATGTCCACAATACAGGGCTTTCTTAAGACAGCTTAATAAAGTCTACTTTAAGCCATTTTAAAGTAGATCTCTTTAAGCCAGATTAGAACAGCCACATTCAAAATGCCAGGAGTCCACCCACATCCACACTGGCAGTTACTAGGTTGCTGTAGAGTGGTGCATTGTGGGTAGCTGGCTGAAAGTACATCACAGCAGAAGTGCCCCTGTCACCCAGCCACTCCTTTATATGAAATGAGTGATCACACTACCATCCAAACTGTGAATGACAACATGGAGCCCAAGAAGGTGTGGGACACAAACGTACCCCAGCCATGTTCCAGCAAAGCACTCTACATCCCCATGGAGTGGCCAGTCCCGTCCAGCCCTGGATTAGGCGTCGTAGGGCAATTGCCAAGGTGGAGGCAGGCTGCAGCAGGCTGCCCCCCCTCGCACTCTCTGGGAGCTGATACAAACAGGGTGCCCTCCATGCACCCACGCATTTGGCCATTGGAAACCATGAGTGACTGGTGGGATCAGATTGGTCTCACCACCTGGGATGATGACCACTGGCTGCAGAACCTGCAGATGAGAAAAAGCACCTATCTCTGTCTGCTGTCACCACCCCACCTGCCCATTTGTGGCCCCCACCCATCTCCCCCCATTCCCAACACAAGAAAAGGATGCATTGCACACAGAGTGATGGTGTGGATGTGTTTATTTAGAGAGGGGAATTGGTGGGGAGCTGAGGCATGGGAGCTGTCGGGTTTGGGGGAGTAAGGGGGTCTGGGTGGAATGAGGGAATTTGGAGGGAGGATCTGGGGGATGAGGAGGGCTTGAGGGGAATCGGGGGTGGGGGCAGGTTGATGCTGGAGAGAAAGAGGAGGAGCAGAGAGGAGGGGCAGGCACAAGGACAGTGGGGGGCAAGAGAAGGAGCAGGCACCAGGACAGAGGAGGGTGAAGGGAGGGGCAGGTTCCACTGGTTTCTGGAGGCTGAGGAAAGGGGTGGTTCCAGGGAAGAAGGGAGCACATGAGCAAACAGAAGGGATGGGCACCAGAGGGCAGAGAGGTGTGAGAGAATAGAGGAGCTCTATGGGACATGGGGGGAGGAAGTAGAGGCCCGGGCTCCATTGGCAGACAGTTAGGTGCAAGGGGTACAAGTATGAGGAGTGGGGCAGGAACCAGACGGAGAGAGTGAGGAAGGTGACTGGGGCAGAGGGGGTAGTTAGAGTTAAGGAGGTCACTGGAGGACAGAGCAAGGGGAGGAGAGGGGCAGGTGCCAGGGGGCAGAGTGGGGTGCTAGAGGGAGGGGTACTGGGCAGCTAAAAGTGTGGTAAGAAAAGGGGCAATATTAGTGAAAGGATGGTCTGGCACAAAGAGGCTAGAGGAGAGTGAGGGAAGAGTCAGGCATCAGGTTGGCAAAGGGTAGGGTAGGGTAGGGTGGGGGGCAAGTGGGGGGCAGGAGCCAGAGGAGACAGGGAGAGCAGGAGAAGCGTAACCAAGATCTCAGTGTCTGAAGGCATTCCCCCTGCTCAGCCAGCTGAAAGGAGGTATCTTATTTGCTTGGGCTTCATATCTGCATGGGTACAAATAAGTACTTGGCATAATTCCACTGTATATGGATGAATTTGCCCAGGTGCTGGGCAAGATGGGAAATGGCCTGCTTTCTGCCCGGCCTTGGCTCTGTCTCTGTCTGCATGCTTGCAGATACCAGTTCTGGCCAGCTTTGGCCAACAGACAGGGCAGGAGTTCCTCCTGCCATATCATTTGCTGGAGCTTTGCCCTGCCCTGACTGGCCAGAGCAGACTATTCCTGGTGGCCAGTGGCAGGTGTGGGGGGGAAGATGGCCTGGAGGCCAGTAAAGTCAACTTAACTGGCCACATTGCATTAAGTTGACTTAATAAAATCGACTTAATACCTAAGTTGACTTAAAGAGTGAGTTATTAAATTGACTTAAGGAAGCCCTTAGTTCAACTTAATGAACTCCAAATGTGGCCAGGGCTTTGGTTAAATCTACTTAAGCATCCTTAAGTTGACCTAAACCCATAGTGTAGACAGCCCCACAAAGAGCATCATCAGCACACAGCAGAATGGACTCTATTAATCCAATGTTACTGCCATATGCATGTTATGTCCCCTGTTTGATTTCAGATGAAATATTTTATTATCAGTATTATTATATATGCTACATGCTATAAATGCATTGTCTTGATTGATTACTTGTTATTGACACTAAGATTTAGTATTCCCCAATTAACAGTCCAGGAAAAATAAAATGTAAATGTGTGGCACAGTTTTTCAGTTTTTGATGTGCCATGGTGCCTATTAACACAATAGTGGCATTTCTAGCTAGCTAGATAATCTATTTAATATGATTCAGACAGGGAAAGAGAAAAAGAAAAAGACCAAGCAACTAAGGACTGCTGCCCTGTTTTTATTTCAGATTTTTTTCCATCAGACTGCACAATACTATTATCAGGTGGGTGCATATGGAGGCATCTCATGTATTATTTAGAAGAAACCTCAGCTGTTTTAGATGGTAAAAGGGCACAGAATAGAGTGAGTATTATCCATTACTTTCAGTTGAGCTGATAAATGTTTTAGCCCAGTTCCCTCCCTACAGGGAAAACTAACTAGTAGGTCAGTTCTCTGAGTATTATTACTGAGGCCTTTAATGAATCTGGTGTGAAGTCCCTGCTGATTATTGATTCCATCTGACTCAATGGGAAGGAATAAGTGGTTTCTAATTTGTTGTGACATTCTGTTGCTGTGTTTATTTATTAAGGAATGGACTGTGGCAGCATGCACCCTGTTCATCATAAGAATCACTAACTTTCCATTTGCAGAGTAAGGAGAGAGAACAGGGAAGGGGGGGGCTGGGGAGGCCTCAGACCTCAAAGGGGCAGGGCATATTCTTGACCTCCTTGACACTAATTAGGCAGCTGATGTGCTCAGTAGTGTCTGAGTCCATCTTTCATTTATCAGGCACTTAGCACACTAGGATTTTGTTCCATGACCAGGCCTCTGAGACATAACCCCCAGAGAAGTCAGATGCTGTGCTCACTCAAATCCAGTGAAGTGATAGGATCTCAGGGCATTCAGCATCCTGCAAAACTAGACCCTTAAGAGAGACTTTTATTATGAAACTATACGCCTGATCCTACAGGCTTTATGTTGGCCCTACATTTTTTGCACATATGGTATGAACTCTCCAGATATGCTCTTCTGCTTTTCATTGAATGGATGTGAAGAAGAATGGAAAATTTCATCTGAAACTTGGTTTGTTTGGTAAGTGTGATTTTTAGTGCACAAGGCAAAGCAATGGAGAAACCATTAGGAATGGGAGGGTGAAATAAGTCTCTCTATCTGTTCCAGAGAGCCGATAATTGGATCACCGTAGTCATCAAAGCCCTTTGTGGTGAAATTTGGACACCTCCAGTGTCCTCCTGGTTCAGTGATCTTTGTGGTTTTGTTTTTGCTTTTTGTTTTGTTTTACATTTCAGTGTTGAAAGATCTTTAAGACTCTGTAGTTGCCTAACATTTATCACTTCATATTTGGAGATCACATGCTAAACAAATCAATCCCCCCCACGATCTTCACATGCTTTTATGACTATTTTAGGGATCTGCAAATGGGCAGGAGAACAAAAAAAAAATGTTTAAGTGAAGTTTAAGTGAAATAAATTACAGCAGTTCACACAGTCTCCTTCATAACCAGACACTGAAATGAAAAGCATGATTTGTTCAGGATGACTCAACATGTCTTTTGTAAAGGGAAAACATGCCTCACCAATCTGTTAGAAGTCTTTGATGGGGTCCTGAACCATGGAGAAGGGTGACCCAGTGGATATAGTGCACTTGGTCTTTCAGAAAGCTTTTGATACTCTTAAGCAAAGTAGGTGCTCATGGGATAAGAGGAAAGGTCCTCTCTTGGAGCAGTGACTAGCTAAAAGATAAAAAAACAAAGGATAGGAATGAAAAGTCAGTTGTCAGAATTCAGTGAGGTAGATAGCAGGGCCCCAAGAATCTGTAATGGGACCAGTGCTGTTCCACATAGCCATAACTTATCTGGGAAAGTGGGTGAGCCGTGAGTTTGGATACAGGAACAACCTTCTCTGAATCTCTTTGACCCAAAACTCAAAGGCAAACAGATGTTTTTGATTTGCTAGGTCCTGTCAGGATATAAGTTCATATTGAATAGTCTTGTGGGACTTCATATATGAGCAGTAAGTGGTATGTAAGCAGAAGAAACCCTTAAAAGCATTGTGGCTTGGATGGGTGTCTCCGAGTGACACTTCTGGGAACAATAACTGAGCAGCAGTCAATTGTTCCCATACTCTGGCCATATAGAAGGGTGGAGCCAAAGCTGCCCTATTCCCCACTACTCAGCAGGTACTTTGGCAGGTAGGGGTTAAAGTACACTGGAACTCCCCGGAACAACGTTCCAGGGCTGCAGTGGTCACCTACTGGAAGACATTGTCATGTGTCAGTTTAGGCTGGCCAGAGGGATGGCAGGCCCCAAAAGCCTGAACCAAAGTAAAGTCATGCTAAGCTGCCAGCTGAAACTGCAAATTGCCAGCCTCCCCTGGAAAAAGAAGAAGTTGATGAACAGAAGCAGCAGGCCCCCCCGCCCCGGGTGTTGGGGGGGAGTACATGTCTGGTTCAAGCGGCAGGCTTGTTCCGCTTTTGGCTTTTGCTCTTTAGTAACCCTAGCTTGTTTGCATCAGGATATAAAAGGGAAGCCAGAAAGGAGATGTGAGAGTCTCTCTCGGGTCTGAAGATGCCAGGAGTTGGGGGTCTCAGTCCGTTTAAAGGGGGCCACTCACCCCGAGGTGGCAGTGTAGCCACTCACGCCAGGACATGGCTCTCCCCAGGTTACATGATGGTGAGTGTTAGGGTTTCATTTGCCTGTAATCCAATAAAGTTTGTAGTCTGCTTCATTCCTGACTCAGGTGTTTTCTTCATGTGGAATCCTCAAACCTGCCTCGAGCCTGCTCGAGACATCTGGCATAGTTGGCAGGATTCTGCAGTGAGACTCCTGTTCTGGAAGAAGCAGGATGGACTAAAGATCAGGGCAGCATCCCAGGGTGGCCAGCGACCAGCAACTGGACCGCTGTCGCCCAATGGCTGAATAGGTGTGCCCCACCTGTAGCCTGGCCTGAGGTAGAGGGGGAAACCACCTTTCACACTGTAGTGAGTGCATTGAGGGGCCTTGGGCTGGAGAATAGAGGGACTGGGTGGGGGGGCTGGAAGGGAGGCAGACCTGTGGGATGGGTTTTGCTGACTGTCCCCAATCCTTAGACGTGGGAATACTGGAGACCATGGCTGTTTTGCAGGATGCCCAGTGTAAGCTCCAAAAGCTAGCAGGAAAGGGTGCCAGTCTCCACGCTGCTGGGCAAATGGCATGGAGTTGGGCGACCAACCAACCGAGTAAAACCAAGGCGGGTAAGAGGGACATGAAAGGTGTCCGGGTTGGAGGCCTGGAGAATGAGATTGAGCAGGTGGAAGTGGTAAGAGCCCGCCCGGCATCCTTAAGTGGTGGACCCAGTGCTTCAATAGATTCGGGCAAGCAGGGGAACTCCTTGGCAGGAACGCACCTGACCCAGCAAAGGAAGAGGAAAAACCTGGTAAGGCGGTGCCAGCCGCATTGCTTAAGTGGGCAAGAGGGGGCACGGGACAGGGGGAGGCCCCCCGAGTCCCTAAACCCCGGATTGGAGGGGTGGAAAATAGCAAAGTTTTGGTGAAAGAGGGAGTGGGTCCTTAAGGACTGACCCAGTATGCTGTAGGGTGAGCTGGGTGGGGGACCCATATCCTTAGCTCTCCATCACTGTTTATTGACCCTGGGGGGGGGGGAGTCCCCAGAGGGAAATCACCCTAGTGACTGTCCAATGGCCATCCTGTTGGGTACTTTTATCTAGATGGCAGGTGGTGATGGATGGGTTTGGGGGAAGTTTTGCCAGGTGGACTCCCCCCCCCCCCCGTTAAGCCCAAGCCATGGTCACCTCTGCCCCAGAGGGTATTTTAGGCTTGAGAAACCACACCTTTAAAACTGGTGGATTGATTTTATTTGTGTTTTCATTAAACAGGGAGAGAGAAACCCTCCCACGCCCCTGTCTCCATTCTATGCTCCTCTTGTTGACGCAGCCCCACAGAAAGAAACCCAGCTCCCTTTTGAAGCAGTGTTGTGGTGTCCTGAACAGGGATGCCGGAGCCAGCAGGGAAATAGTAGTGCACTTGGTAATGGGGCTGGGAAGATGGGTGCAGCAGGTAAACAACTTGACAAAGAGAGTCAGCAGCCTGGAACAAAAAAAAACAGGCATCCTAGGATAAAGCAATTGGCAAGTAAGGCGCCTAACCCTACCCTGCTACGAAAAAGCTATTTTGGTTCTCTTGAGGGACAAGTGTACAATCAAAGGGCGCTAAAGCAACTAACACAAAATCAGCTTAAACAATTGGCCAAGGTGGTGGGGTGAAGGCAAGAAAAAAAGGGGGGCAATCAAACCAAACCAACAAACAGCGCCCACCTTGGATGGCCCAGCCAGGAATTAGGTGCTTATTAATTAATTAAAAAAATTGGGGATTAAAAAAAAACAAAAAAACACCTGGGCATGAATTTTTGCACCAGCCCCCCAGCACAGGCATGGTTGGCTGACAGTTGTGGGAGAGAAGGGGGGGGGGGTAGTTCTGTTTTTACTGCTTTAGGCAGGTAAGCTTTGCAAGTCAGAGCTGTTGCTTAGGGTTTTTTTGTTTGTTTGTTTTAGAGCACTGAATGGGGACTCACAGCGCTTTTGCCATGTGTGCCTAGTGCCCACAATGTTTTGGTAGCCCATGTGGGCACTGTCTATGTTTCCTTTACCAGACTATCAATGTGGCCTTGAAGAAGGTTAGTCTAGGTGCTGCCCTGTCGGTCTAGGTCCCTGACCCCTGATGAGGCATAGAAATTTGGCATCCTTAACAAAAACCCAAGGAGGGGTCATTTGACCCCCAATAAGAAGAAACACCCTGCTTGTCAGCAAGGACCAAAATTGGAAGTTGTTTATCAGAAATTTCCCTAGGAGTCAGCAGGTTGCCACATCTCAGAGTCAGCATACTGAAAAGCCCCCACTGAAACACTGGAATGGGAGAAGTTGTGGCTTTCCCCTTGAAGAGCTCCTTAAGAGAGTGACCTGTCTAAAATAGTTTTATTAATTGTATTACATATATTGATTTTGTGCTTTTGGGTAGTGACACTGGACTACATTGGAATGGTACCAGCAGAGTAGAAAGTTAAAAGAACATTGGCTGTTGGGGGCTATGTGCTAGCATGTTGATATGATGGTTTTGGGTATAGTGGTTATTGTATTGCAGTGTTTATTATGTTACTTATTTGGTTGTCTTATTGTTTTGCAGTGGCAATTGAAAAGGGATTTGGATGGTGATGAAAACACCACAAGGTGAGTGATTTTTGTTAAGAGGAAATTTATTCGTTGTAATGATTATGATGCTTGGGCTACTTTTAGGTGTTTTTTTGCTGATGTAGACATTCCTGGAATAGTGGATCCAAACTGCCACAGCTCCGAGGCTGAGCATTCCCAGAACCATTTACCTTCCCTGCCTGCAGGCCCCACATTGCCTCAGTGTGCAAGTGAAACACCTTTCGTGGAACCTTTTTATTGGGTGGTCCCCAAATGTGACAGGATTTTAAAATGTTGTTATGTACTCTATTGTAATATGTATTGTATTGTGTGTGTTGTTGATTGTCGTGACTTGCCTAATTTTACAATAAAAATAACAAGTAGGTGCAATGATTGAAACATTAAAGTTTGGACCATAGGCTGTTGGCTCCTGCCATTCCCTGGCCAATGGGTGGAGTGTAGTGGTCACCTACCAGAAGACATTGTCACGTCTCAGTTTAGGCTGTCCAAAGGGATGGCAGGCCCCAAAAGCCTGAACCAAGGTAAAGTCATGCTAAGCTGCCAGCTGAAACTGCAAATTGCCAGCCTCCCCTGGAAAAAGAAGAAGTTGATGAACACAACCAGCAGCCCCTGCCCCCGGGTGTGGGGGGGAGTACACGTCTGGCTCAAGCAGCAGGCTTGTTCTGCTTTTGGCTTTTGCTCTTTAATAACCTTAGCTTGTTTGTATCAGGATATAAAAGTGAAGCCACTAGAAAGGAGGGGTGAGAGTCTCTCTCAGGTCTGAAGACGCTGGGAGTTGGGGTCTTGGTCCATTTGAAGGGGGCCACTCACCCCAAGGTGGCAGTGTAGCCATTCACGCGAGGACATGGCTCTCCCCTGGGTTACATGATGGTGAGTGTTAGTGTTTAATTTGGCTGTAATCCAATGAAGTTTGTAGTTTGCTTCATTCTTGACTCAGGTGTTGTTTTCATGCAGAATCCTCGAACCTGCCTCAAGCGAGCTCGAGACAAGGGCCCACTATTTTTAGGGGCTCAGCGCTCTGGGGCCCCTAAAAATAGAACATGAAGCCAGAAGGCTGAGTTCTGGGACCTATCATTGAAAAATAGCTGGCCCCGGAATGCAGCATTCTGGGTCCACGTTCTATTTTTAGGGGCCTGAATGCTGGGCCCCTAAAAATAAAAGGACCTGGAGTGGAATCCTGGGGCTTTCTGGCAGCAGGGACAGGTGTCAGGGCCAGGGACATTTCTGGGAGCTCAAGCCCCACCCCGAACCCACTCCCCTTCCAGGCCCTGCCCCCAACGTAGGGCCTGCGGTTTCTTGCAGGGCAGCACCACCACTCGGAACCACGGCCTACCCCCACCTCCCCAGCTACACAGTCCATAAGTTCAGGGGTGGCTGGCTCGTGTGGGGGAGTAGTTGGGGGGCAGAGATGGGGTACTGGCATGGGATGGTAGGAGCTGGGTTTCATGGGGAGTCCAGTGGTGTAGGATGGGGGCCCACCGGCACGGGAGGGGGGCCCACTGGCACTGAAGGGGGTGGCAACTGGTGCAAGAGCCCCCAAAATTATACTTTAACCCCTGTTGGCAAGGAAGAATAGGAAGGCAAGTGAAGGAAGGAGGACTGCTTTCGGGTTGTGCTCAGTTACCTGGCTTACTGAGGATTTATTGATGGATCACTTTGTGGCTTCACTAGCCAGGGCCACAGATATCCATAGAAAGCCTTGCTGTGTGGTTCACACTCTATTGACCTCAGGGATTTTGGGGAGGGATAATCCAGCTATCATTGAGACCAGTGAAAATGCACAAGGGAGCTGTAATAAATCTGTCAGCTGTGGCTCTACCCACTTTGCATGTTGGCTGGAGGACAGGGTCCATATTGGTATTTTTGCTGGAGGCTAGAAGAGCATAATCAGGTCATGGCAAAGTCAATGGGATGTTAATATGGTCCCTTGGTTCTGCAAACTTTTTTTTTTTTAATGAAACTTTCTGACTCTTAAAAGGATAAAGAATAATAAAAAAATCTTCATGGAGTGCTTTTAACTCTGTAATGATCTGAATGTTTATTTAATCAAATTGCTGTCTGAGGGTGGATGATTTCATTATGGTCATAGGCTGTGTTCACACACACAGGGTTATTTCGAAACAAGTTGTGTCGAAACAACTTGTTTCAAAATAACACCTTATTTCGAAATAACATACTTCGAATTAGCAAAATGTTATTTCGAAATAAGAGAGAAAGTGGGAAATGAAATAGCAGGTTCACACTGTGAACCTGCTATTTCACTTCCTCTGGGGGCTGCAGGCACCGGCGGGCTGCAGCGCTGCCCGGCGCTGAACTCCGCCGGTGCCTGCAAAGGGGGGCTGCAGGCACCGGCGGGGGTCAGCGCTGCACAGTGCTGCTCCCCCCCAGTGCCTGCAGAGCCGGGCTATGGGCACCCTTGCTTTGAAACAACTGTGCGTCGTGTGAACATGTTTTTTTTTTGTTTCGAAACAATGAGGTTGTTTCGAAACAAAAGTGCTGTGTGAACACAGCCATAGAGTGCTAGGAAAGGTACTAGCTGTTCTTAAAACGCTTGTGTTTTTAATTCCTCACTCCTGCATTGTCTTCCTCTAGTCTCACAAGGCTCAGTCCATCCATGACAACTGGTCATAAATCAGAATTCCTGTCCTGTGGGAAAGTCTGTGATTTTTGCCATTTCCTTTCATCTCAAAATGGGATAAAAAGCTGAAATCTTAGAATTTTTCAGAAAACAAAATGTTCTAAATTGTATCTCACTGTTGTTATAACTAATAATAATAACATTTAGAATGGAACCCTGACAAACAAATAATTTATTTGCCATTCTAGGTATAGAGAATAGCCACCAATAATCACCTGTCTAACAATAAACGGGTACCAGAAAACTTAGTTTATACTGGTCTGTATTTATTGAGTCTGCAATCCAAATACGCTCCTGATCTTTTCATAAAATATAAATATAATACAACTTAGGTCATTATTTATTTAACTCATGATGGGGAGAAAGATCAGCTACTCATGAAAATCAAAATCATGATTCTTCCTTTTGTTTGACTTTCTATAGTCAAGCAATGCCACCATCAAAATAGGTAAATGGCTAGTTTAACATTACAGTGCATATCCTATCTGCCAGGCAATAATGAAACATAGCTAAAGCAGAAAGCGTTCAAGACAGACAGAGAAATGAAGCTGGGAACATGGATGTTTCGATGGTCATTACGGTTGCTATTTTGAAACATAACCTCATTTCACTGGGCCTGCCAAGTTACACTGAAGAAATTGATTGGATGCAAACTGTGCTTTGCTCTTGCTGACACCTCCCTTTGTGGAAGATTGAAATACAGGGGGTGAGAAGGCAACAAATGGTTGATAATATCAGGTTGCTAAAGATCACATTCTGATGCCCTTGTGAGTGTGGAATAACACATTACTCCACAAATGATTCTACTGATTTCAGTTCAGTTTGTGAATTTGTTACATGCTGGCAAGATCATACATGCCATTCTTGTGAAAAATGTTATTTTGCTTTAATATGCATACAGCACATTACTTCTATTACTTGTTATGTGATAGTTACCATAGCTGTAAGAATTTGAAACCTACAAGGAAAGCTGTCTCAAGTGAAACACTCATTCCAACTTTCTTCTTTTTAATTAAATATACATCATGCATGGGTTTATCTTAGCTGGTGATTTTCGAGGACAAAGCCATAATTGCCTGGATCCTTTAAATGTACCTTTTTAAAAGACTGCTGACTAAATAGGCCAGTGCTAAGGCTGATTAGTTTGTGATTTGATTAGGTTGAATCGTTTGGCATGGTGTGGTGCAATACAAGACAATATATGCCACATTGTACCACCTAATGGCTTAACCATTGTTTAGTGGTCTTTCTGGCACTACATCTTAAAAGAAAGCTTGTAGCATGGCAAATTTGTCTTATAGCAGAAATGTGTCATGGTGACAGTCAGGTGATTTTTTTTTTTTTGACAAATAGTAAAGTTGCTAGAGATCCTCGGGGGGGGGGAGCTGATGTTTAATTTTAAATCAACATTTTGTATAAAATATTTCATAAGTTTTCTTTAGGCCCAAAGGTATTTTTTTTCATTGTTTTCTTCTCACTGGAGCAGGGGGCGGGGAAGTAGCTTTAGTTCTAAATTAACTAAATGATATTCTTGATTTGGCCATTGAACCAACAAATCAATTATTCACTCACCCCTAGCCACATTAACTATAGTTAAAGTTGCCTTCATGTTTCTTTTCTAATGGGCATTTTGCATTAGTGAATGTTCATCTTTCAGGTCTTGTTTCTGTTCAAGGCATTTTGTTGTTGTATGATATGCAATCCAAAATATCCATTTATGAGTGCAAAGTTTGGAATGTGACAGTGTGTGGGGGAGAGGAATACACCTCTGCCTTTAAATGAGGAGAACAAGTAACTTTTTTGAATAGTTTTGTAACATAAGCATATGGGTGTAGAGACAAAATATGGCTGAGAGGTTAGATGAACACAAGTTCCAAAGAGGCAGCCATGTTAATCTAGTCCAGCAAAAAAACAAGGACTCCTGTGGCACTTAAAGACTAACAGATTTATTTTTTGCATGAGGTTCATGGGAAAAAATCCCACTTCGTCAGATGCTTCGAAGATGGGAGAACTTACAGAACAGAATGAAAATAAATGCAAAAGAGTGTAAAACATGGGATCAGGTCATACAGTAGCAGCAAATCAGAGCCGTTGTTAAGGCTCAAATTCTATTGGACAAGCAGGGTGATCCCTGCGCAAAAGAATAAATGAACACAAAACTGACATCAGAAATCACAAAACAGAAAAACCAGTTGCTGAGCATTTCTGTCTTTCTAATCACTCTATAAATGATTTGTTAAGGACTGTACTCAAGGACTTCAGTGGGCCATCAAGATTTCAAAGAGAAACATCTGAACTGGAATTAATATGCAAATTAGATTGTGTGACAGCAGGATTAAATCGAAACTATGGGTTCTTTCCCATTACAACAGATAATTGAACTTCAGCCTTCCCAGGTTTGAACTTTAACAACCTCTCTGATTTGCTGTTATTGTATGACCTGATCCCATGTTTTACACTGCCCTGCTTTTATTTTTCATTTTCCAAAGGGATAGCCGTGTTAGTCTAGTCCAGTAAAAAAACAAC
>ML681966.1:92964781-92988817 GCA_007922195.1 Podocnemis expansa | reverse complement strand
TCCTTATTTCGAAACAACCTCTGTTGTTTCGAAATAAGGAGTGTGTGTGGACATACCCGGAGAGTCTACAACCTCCCTAGGCAAGTTATTTCAGTGGTTAATCATACTAATATCCAAAACCTAAACCTCCTTTATTTCCATTATTTCTTGTCCTGTCATTCTCAGTTAAGGAGAACAATTTTTCTTCCTCCTCCTAGTAACAACATTTTAGATACCCAAAAACTGTTGTTATGTCCCCTCTCAAATGTTCTATTTTCCAAACTAAAAAACCCAGTTCTTTCAATCTTCCCTCATAAGTCGTGTTCCAGATCTTTAGTCATTCTTGTTGCTTTTCTGGGGGCAGGTCTTCTTGTCTAAATTTACTTAGTTCATAAGGTTCTACAGTAAGTAAGTAGAATCTATCATACGTATGTGTGCTTCACAAAGTATGTATTAGTCTGATCGTTCATGACAGGTCTTAGCTCACAGTGCAGAAATTGGTGGAGTTATGACTTATTGTAAGAAAAATAGGAAAGACAGGGGAAAAAACCAGAGGTCCAATTCCGCTTTTATTTAGTCCCTGTCAAGCCATTGAAATTAATGGGGTTTTGCATGTGTACCTTAAGCTGGAATTTGACTCAAGGTGTTGAAAACCCTTTTCAATGTGACGGATTTCTAAATACTATGATAACATAGCTGAGGACAGCAAGACACAGATCTTGTAGCTGGGA
This sequence comes from Podocnemis expansa, assembly GCA_007922195.1. Classification (NCBI taxonomy): domain Eukaryota; kingdom Metazoa; phylum Chordata; order Testudines; family Podocnemididae; genus Podocnemis; species Podocnemis expansa. The sequence goes on along the minus strand of ML681966.1, from coordinate 92,988,107 downwards.
GTTAGAAAATGCTTTTATCTGCTTTAAAAAAACAAACAAACAAACAAACAAACAAACAAACAAACAAACAAACAAACAAACAAAAGTAGCTTAAAAGCACAAATCTCTTTAACACAATACAAAGCAAAACCAGTGCTGTGGGTGAGGGTCTGTGTTAGGGCACAAAGAAGAAGATTAGTGTGCAGGCTTCTGAATTACAGTAATATATCTACTGTGAAGTATTGTTATGGTTGAAACAGCAGCTCCCTTAATCCTGATACTTGTCTTCTGTGTCTGCTTGAGGAAACCTGTTGGTGTGCTGTTTGTTTTAACAATCCACAAGATACACTCTAAAAAAAGAAAAAAAGAAGTAAAAACAAAAAACAAAACAAAATAAAACCAAACCCCCAAAACTGCTTCACTGCAGAATAATTCATCTGCAGCACAAAGTGAAGCACCAGCTCTAATCAATTCTGTAGCTCAGGGTGGGGTAGTTTGCACTCCAGGTAACTGCAGGTAGAGGCCTGTGCATACACAAGAATGTGGATCTGTGTCTGATCTGCTTCTGCTCAGTGTCAGTATCTATCTGATCCACATGTCAGGTTTTATACATGTCTGCATCTGCACCCTAGTTTGCGCTCACTCAGTCAGCATACTGGTCTTTGAATGGCTCATTCACCATGTGGGCCCCACCCACTTTTTCCTTTTCTTGTTTGTGGTTTGTACACTGTGTTGTCAATCAGAGATTTCCTTGGCCAATGAAATTTCTAACTAACACCATGCTGAATGAACTACAAACAAGAAAAGGAAAAGGTGGGCAGGGCCCGTAAGGGGAATGAGCCAATCAAAGACCAGCTGGGGACTCAGGGAACCAAACCAAAAGTCAGCATGCTGACCGACTAACGGTCAGTCTGAAAAAGTCTGATTGGCTGAGGACAGCAAACAAAGCTGAGTTGGGAGTGGCTGGAGCGCTTCCTTTGTTCTCCTGTGTTCTCCTGACCCAGATCATAGCAGCAGCTACAGTGATCAATTGCATCCTGGGTAAATAAAAATAGAATCTGCATCCATGCTCCAATCCACAACCATGGATCTGCAGATATCCACAACAACATCTGAGCATGTAGATACCTATGAATCTGAAGCAGACATCTCCAGATTAGAAGCAGATACCTGCGGATCAGCAAGGCACTAACTATAGGCTGCCAGTTTTCCACTTCATAGTCCTTGGGTTGCTTTTCCTTAAGCCTAAGGCGAGGGGGGAAGAAGAGTGGGCTTGCACTGGCAAGCGTTAACTCCTTGAGGAGAAGAAGGTGATCAACAAGAGTCAGCATGAGTCAAGTTTCCCTTCAGAGGTGCCTACCATGCTACTGTTTCTTCCTGCTGCTGCTGACCCTTAGAAATGGTTGCAGGGGCATGGATTATGGTTGAGGGATTTATTAACTGATTGCTCTTATGTTGCTGTTTAGTCACAGCTCATGACTACCCTGCAAAGCAGGAAAATAAGGCTCATCTGCTTCTTGTGGGTATAATTAAGGCTGGAGCTGGCCTTGATCCCCAGCTCAGAGCCATCTGGTGCATCTGCATCCCAGTTGTGGGCAAGCACCAAGCCAGGAAGCTTCACTGTATCCTGCCTCTAGACAGGGGCTTTGCTGGTGCTGGGCACAAGAGATACAAACCCCAAGTATCCCAGCCAGTTCCCGAAGTCCCGCTGAGCCCTGGCAGCTTGTGCAAACTTGGGCCCAGTGCCAGCAGATGGCCCTGACATGGAATGGGCTCTGGCTGACAGTGTCTCAGGCCCATGAGCTGTTGAGCTGGTGAAGCAGGTTGGCCTGGGTATGGCAAGCTGGTGCTGCAGGCCAGCCAGGACCAGTAAGCCAGGTTGAGCTGAGGGGGCAGGGCCTGCAGCACATTTTTTTTGAGGCAGCAATGTCTCTGTCTCTAGAGTAGTTCTGACCAAGAATGCTTGGTTCCAATCCATTCCTTCTAGCTGCAGAAGCCAATTCCATCAAGAATGGCTGCTCTCCCACCCTTGAGTTATTTCATGCTGAGCCTGATTTTGATTACGGTCAGTATTGTGTGTGTGTGTGTGTGTGTGTGTGTGTGTGTGTGAGTGTGATAGGATGCTTTGATTTGTTTGTTTTTTCCCATAATAAATGTGTAGATTTGGGGTGGGTGGAAGGCACTGGCCAAAGCCATATAATTATTATTGTTGTATTTGTTTATCTGAAATGTCTACTGTTTAACTGATGAAAATGGGGACTTGATTTTGGCATTTATTTACTTTGGTTCACTGGTTGAAGCTTGCTGCCATGTGCTTTTTGATGTGTTCTGCATGTTTGTGAGTTTAGCCTGAAAGAAGACAGGCAAAAATCACATCACATCTATATTGCCTGCTAGCATCTGAAGCAGCTGCAAAAGCTTTTTTTTCCTCCCCTGATGTATTGGTATGAACAGCACTGAACTAGATACTGGATGTTCTTAAGTAAGTTCCCCATGACCTCCTAAGCTTTCGTGGGCTGAAACCTACTTCATCAGTCATTTTTATTGCTTTTGCTAGATACAGACTAACACAGCTACCCGTCTGAAACTTACCTCCACAGAAGCCTGTCAGTGAATCCTTGGACTTTTCTTCACATAGTTCCACTGGAGGAGGCAGAATGTCTCTACCAGCAGGGGATCTGACCTACAAATCCTATGGATCTTGGGGAATTCAAATGAAGTCTATATCTGGATCTCCTTGGACCATGGACTCCATAGAGTCTAATTCCCCTCCACACTGTATTCAGGCGACCTTTGCCTCACACCCCTGCCAGCTGCCCCATACACCTTCTTGATGTGTCTCCTAAATTAACTGTAGTATTGTGTCCAGTTCTGGGCATCTCATTTCAGGAAAGAGGTGTACAAATTGGATAAAGTCCAGAGAAGAGCAACACTAATGACTGGAGTTCTGAAACACTTGACTTATAAAGGCAGATTGAAAAAGCTGGGTTTGTTTAGTCTGGAAAAGAGGAGACTGAGGGTAAGTCTATACTGATGGTGGCAAAATTGCCAATGTCAGCACAATCTTCCAGGTGCAATTCAGTGATCAGTATAAACCTGCTTAATCAGTTCAGAAATCGCCATAGCAGCTCCAGTCCCAGAACTGGAGTTGCTGTAAGCTGACTGCTAACTTATGCTAGTATGTAACAGAGGCATAGAATGTCATGGGGAGATATGCAAGTTATTTTACGTGCCTCGCGTATGTTCTGTTGACTGCCACCGAAAAGTTCAGTAAATATAGACGAGTGCTGAGAGAGGACATAATAACAGTTTTCAAAGACCTTAGGGCTTGTCTACACTTGCAAACTAGTTTGAATTAAGGAGACTTAATTCAAACTAACTTAGTACCTGTCAACATGAGGCTTTCATTAGTTTGAATTAAAGAATTCCTTTATTTCAACTAATGAAAGCTTAGTTCAAATTAGTAAAACCTGTCAGTTAGTTTGAACCAGGCCCTCAGTTTAATCCTTAGTTCAAACTAAGGATTGTGTAGACTAGGATTAACCCTTAGTTCAAATTTAATAAATTCAAATTAAGGGCAGTTAGTTTGAATTAACAAAATGGACTAATTCAAGTTAATATTAAGTTCACTTAGTCCACTTTGTTAATTTCAACTAATATGTTTGAGTTCTTTTGAACTAAACTCAAATTTATTAGTTCAAATTAACAAATTCAAACTAAATTTTCCTAGGGTAGACATAGCCAAAGAGTTTGTCATGAGGAGGAGGTAGAAAAATTATTCTCCTTATTTGCCGATGATAGGACAAGAAACAAGGGGCTTAAATTACAGCAAGGGAGATTTAGGTTTTGGATATTACAGAAATATTCCTAATTCTTAGTGTGATTAACCACTAGAATAACTTGCCTAGGGAGGTTGTAGACTCTCTATCATTGGAATCTTTTAAGAGCTGGTTAGATAAGCACCTGTCAGGGACGGTTTAAGGCTATGTCTACACTTAAGAATGCTAGTTTGAATTATTTGAATTAATTACTTCAAACTAATTGTGATTAATTCAAACTAGCTTAGTTTGAATTAGCCTGTCCACACTAGAAAGCTAAATCAAGCTAGCATGTCCATGCACAGGACTTGCTAGTTTGGCTTAGAAGGGCGGCACCATGGGAAGTGTGGTAACATGGCACCCAAGAACGGCCATGCCCCCACCCAATCCATAAACAATGCAAGGAACCCTATGAGGAAGAAGGTCAAAATGCCTTTAGTTCAAATTAACGGTTTGTTTGAACTAACCATTATTTCAAACTAAAGGCAGGTTTTACAAGTTCAAACTAAGCTTTCCTTAGTTTAAACTAAGGAAAGTCAGTGTGGCCATGGATTAATTTAGTTCAAATTAAACCTCCTTAATTTGAACTAAATTCCCAGTGCAGACATGGCCTAAGAGAATACTCGATCCTGTCAAGAGTGCAGGAGACCAGACTCGATGACCTCTTGCGGTCCCTTTCTGTTTCTATAATTCTATTATTCTATGAAGGGAAGATCTGCCTGAGCTGGTTCTAACAGACTGAAGGCATCGGCGTTCATGAGCTACAGTGGTGGGAGCAGTATCTGCCCTGTACAGTCTAGAGTGCTGTGTAAAGCTGGAGTACACTGTTATCTAGCAGAGAGTGGCGGGAAAGCAGAATGATCCAAACTTCAAAGCAGCCAGGGAACTGGAGTCCTGTGACTGACATGACTTTCAAGACTAGTAATGTCTGATGGACACCAATGATCCATACTATTGCGTATCTCAGGCAGCTCAAAGCAGGCTTCTTTTTTTGAGAAATCTGGGTAGAAGCCCTCCTTTTCTGGTAGTCTTGATCTCCCTTGCCTGGTGATCTTTCACCAGGCTTTCACAATTTCCCTGAGACACTCAGATATCTTCCCCATCTGTTCTGGGTGTTACTGATGAACTTGTTAATTTACCTTGGGACTGGACAAAGGGCCCAATCAATCCTTATTTAAGAAGCTACAGTCTTTTGACTTTTCCCCTTTCTGCTGCTTTTATTGATTCCTCTGAGTGTTCAGAGACGATATCAATTCTGCTGCAGCCTGGCATTGTTTGAAAAAGTCTCGTGATAATGGAGTGCAGTGTTTTAGACTGTTGTCCACAGTCGGCAGTCTTCCTTCTTTCTAGTGTCTGAATGAAAGCCATGCCATCTGGTGATGGTAAATGGAGGATTCTAGAAAAGCTGTTGCCATGGTGACAATTTTCCAGTCCATTCTTCTCTCTGCATTTCCCAGGGATTGATCTGGCCTAGCAAGAAGAGAAAGGAAACTCACTGTGGGAAAACTGGACAGGGATCAACTCGTCGAGTCTTGACTAGGAGCACTTGCCTGGCAAACAGTCTCCTTTGTCTGAGACTGGAATTGTAGCCAATGTCTCCTCACCAACATATGGTATTTATTTGAGCAGTTTGACAGCCTTGCTGTTGTATTTGGGTATCGCTTACCAAGTGCATGACTCTATTTTTCCCTTTGTTTAAACAAGAACATGAAAAAAGTTCTCTGTTCACACACCATCCCATGAAGGCCTTCTGGTGTTCATTTTCATCCACTAGATGGTACTGCCAGCCAGACAACTCCATCCATGTTGTGTCCACTTGCCTCCTCTGTAAATGGGGGTAGTAATTTACCAAAAAAGAAAGTAATAGAAATACAGCATCTGATTCTCCACTCCTGTGCATCATGTCTTTTTAAACCTGTTTAATATAAGGGCGAAGTGATCATAAGAACACTCTCCACACAGATCAGCAAGGGTTGTTTTTTCCACTATAGTTTTAACCATGACTTACTGATTGTCAGTTAACTCCTGGTAGTTGCCATGTTTGTAAAATCTAATCTGGGCACTCCCCTGGAGTGTGCTGTAGGCTATCAACATTTGTGGTGATGTACTCTAGGGATCAGCCTACCAATTAATTCTTGTGTTAACACCACTGTAGCCTTTACACAAAAAGCAAGAGACTGGCAAATGACATGCACATCATGTAAAATATTCAGTCACACAGAGTTGAATAAATAGGTATTATAATACCCAAATGGAAAATCTGAAACCAAGAGGTTTTGTGACTTGTCTGGCAGAGACTGTGGTGCGGTGGATTAGCTGTGGGACTGGGAATAGGAGATCTGGCTTTTGTTTCCAGTGCCAAGCTAGGCTTCTCTTCCCCTAGCATGGTTTTAAAAATATATCCTGTTCTGTGTATTTTCCTATTTACTGGATAGTTTGTAGAAAGCACTGTCCAAGGTTAGCTCAGAAAAATCTAAAAATGCTGTGATTGACATTTAAGAAATATAAACAATGATATATTATATTTGTTAATCATGTCTAATATACAGCATGAGCTGTTGTGGTTGTTTTATTTGGAATACACTCTCTTTTGCTTTGTGTTTGTACAGCCCCTGACACAATGGGGTCTTGGTCCATAACTTGGATTTCTAGATGTTATGGCATTACACATAGATAATAACAATTAATAAGAATGCACCTTTCAGGAAGTCTGCAAAAATGCATGTTCCTCTCTGGATTATCACATTCAACTCAGGTTCTGCTGCACACACTACTTATATTTTTTTGACTGTAGCTTATCGTCCCTTTCACTCTGAACAGCAGCTTAGTCATCCATCTAGTTGTATCACCATTTCTGTTCAGTGTGTTTCTGAGCTGGCTTTGGATGGATGTTAACGGCACCCAGTATGCCAATGACACTTTGTATTGATTTTTACCTCACTGGTCTAGTTCAGATGAATGATTGGCTCACTATCACCACAGGGGCTCAGATGAGGATGAGGCTCTACCCATGAACTGCTGAGCTAGTGTTGGTGGAGAAACTAGCATTAAAAATGGCAGAAAATTACACAAATACTCCTGATCAGAGGGGTACACCTGATAATTTTTAAACCTGTAGATGATTTTGGAGGAATTACTAGAGTGTACACTGTTCCTCTAAACTCAGGCAGCAGTCGTGGCCAGGATAGCTTTTCCTCATATTGGCTAGGAAGAAAAGTAGAAAAGTGCCAATCTTTTCCTTTCCAGTTTGGATATTTCACCAGTTAGCTATGCCTTTGTCACCTGGGACTTGGATTTTACTACACAAGTCTACACATTCAACCCATTTACACCCTGCTACTAGGGCAGAACACTGCAGCTCTCTTACTGAGCTATATTCCAGCCAGATAGCATCTTGTGCTAGCATAATATCCACAGCCCTTTCACGTCTCTCCAACAAATGGGAGATTCCTCATGCATCCACCAAATTAAAGGCACCCTTACCCCATCCTAGCTGTTCCTGTGGCTGAAAAATCCTCACACCTCTGCTGCTTTTCACTGAGAGCTGGACTTGAAAGCTGCATGATGCCTTCCATGACTTCCTGGGTATGTCCACATGTAGCTTTTAAATCAAAATAGTGCTGGTTATTTCAATTTAAAAAACATTTGGTCCACAAGACATTTTCTTGAATCTAAATGATGAGCTCTGTCCTTTTGATTCAAGAAAAGTTAGATTGATTCAATAAACCAACTTTGAAACTGAAACGACTGTTTGAATTGAAACAGTTATTTCAAAATAATGCCATTCAGACATGTTATTTTGAAACAACCATTATATTGATTCCAGTGTGGCTTGCTGTTCCTCCTCCCAGGATGCATAGCAGCAGGAAGGTGGAAGTTCCCTGCCCCTGCCAGGCAGCATGCTTGCAGCCAGAAGGCAGCATGGTAGCATGAGCATGTGCCCTGGATGCCTCCCAGGGGAGATGCCGCATGCTGATGTGGATGCACGAGGAGGTCCTCTGCCTCTCCCGGATATGGAGGAGAGAGGATGTCCTTGCCTGGTTGCGTGCCCAGGCACAGGAACCGGGATGTCTATGCGGACATCGCAGAGGCACTGTCCACCCAGGGGTATACACATACCACTCAGCAGGTGCATTCTGAGGTGAAGGTCCTTTGCCAGGACTATGCCCGGGCCAGGGAGGCGAGGCAAGTCTGGGGGGCAGCTAGCACTGCCACCTGCCCCTTTTATGAGAAGCTCCATGTGTTCCTAGAGAGGAGCCCAGTGGCCTCCCAGCCAGGGCCATGGACTCTGCAGAGCCCACCCCCAGGGCCACATCCCCTGAAGGAGGCCCCTCAGACATGGAGGCATTGCTGGACGTGGGTGACACCAGCCAGCCTGGGAGCACACCACCAGCCTAAGCCCACCATCCAGCCCTGAGCTGTTCCCCACTGGGAGAAGGGGACCACCACCCCTGAGGAGGAGGAGGAAGAGGGGGGGACTGCAGAAGCACCCCCCATGGAGCCAGACCCTGAGGAGGGAACATCCAGGTGAACATCTGCAGCGCCTGTTAGTGAGTGTTCCTCCCCCTTCCATGCATGCTGCGCTGAGCCTGCCTGTGGCACGAGCACCAAGGGGTCATGGCCCAGAGACAGGCAGGGCACGGGGCCAGGGGCTGCGGAGGCCTTCCCACTGGCTCAGGGACATGTGGCACCAGGGTCCCGGACCCACGCAGGACAGGGGTTGCTGATCAGGGAGGTGGCAGTGACCGGATGTGGCAGGATTGAGGGTGGACAGTATGCAGCCCACAAAGGTGGCACGTGGTCTCGGGAGACTCCCCGTGGCAAGACCTGCCTCACTGCCTCTCACCAACATGTGCATCGCGAGGCCGTTTTCGCCTTCAGGGCACTGTTCCACAGGACACTGATCAGGCTGCCTGTGGACAGTTAGGGAGGAGGTATTCGAAGCTGACAGACTGCACACAGACCAGGTCAATAGGCAGAGAGGGCTAGCCCTGTTTTTCCCTTCCCTCCAGCAGCTCGCACAGTCACCTGCGGCGCTGCTTCTGGGAGCCTGCCAGCCACCACCGAGGAAGGAGGGATTGCAGAACCCAGAATGAGATCCTTGGAAGCCTCCTGAAGCTGGGCCAAGGAGCAGAGGAGTCCACCTGGGCATGGTGGGAGCAGCTAGCCTGCCACCAGGATGCCACCATCTGGCAGCTCCAGCAGGCGGCCGATGCAGATGAGTGTGTGGTTGCCACTCTTGAGTGACAGAGCAGTGCTGGAGTGGCAGAGCATGGCGACTGAGCACCAGAGCAACACACTGAAGGCCATTAGCGTCACCATGCAAGATGTTGCCTCCAGCCTGCAACACATTGCAGGGCACCTACTCCCCCCACAAGGAGCTGAGGCAGTTCCCCAGAGGAAGCTTGGTGTCCCTTGCTGCAGGCGCCCCTAGACCTGGGGCGGCCTTGGCGAAAGCCACAGCATGGCGGGCCATGGGCCCAGTACAGTCCCTCCCTAGCACTCCAAAGGCCACAACCCCCCACCCAGATCCCCTTCCCCCAGTCAGATGCCCACCTCCTGTTCTCCCCTGCAACATTCCAAATCCCCATACTGCCTCCGAAACCCTTCTGTCCCTTGACCCCCCCTCCTTGTTGTAAATAATAATAATAATAATTAATAATAATAAAATAAACTGTAAAAACTTATGTTGATAGATTTCTTGGTGGGGTTCAGGGTGCTGGTGGCTGGAGGGGTGGCTGTGGTGGGACAGGGGAGTGGGTAAGGTGTTGGGGCAGGCCTGGCCCTGACACGTCCTTGCTGAGGATAAGGTTCTTCACTGCCTTGCGCATAAGAATCGACCTCTGTGGTGCTCTCTCTCTTAGGGACATACCTTCTCGTTGCTGAAAATGCCCAGTGATGAGCTGTGCTTCAGCCTCCCATACGGCAGCTACTGTCTCTCCCTGGAGCTTGCAAAAATTATGCAGGGCCATGCATGTGCTGATGACCTCTGCTATTGTTTCCTTCGCAAGATGCATGTGCAAGCATCTCCAGCAGGCTTTCAGTCTGTCAAATGCCCGCTCAACCACTTGGCGGTAGTGGGTCAGGCAGTGGTTAAAAAGCTGGCAGCCAGCATCAAGGGGTCCCCTGTAGGGGCACATGAGCCACAAGTGAAGGTGGTAAGCTGCATTGGCAATGATGAGGACAGGCATCTCCATTTCCCAGATGGTGATGTTATACTCCATCCTCGATTTTCCGGTCCCTGATTTCCCAGACTTCGGAAGATTCAGACTGCCCTGCCGCCAGCTTACCCGAAGCCTTCCATATCCCCCCACACCTTGCCACCGGTGCTCTGTGCTCCACCAAGCCTGGTGGGGAAGGCACCCACCCCCGCTGCCCTTGTGGACCACGCTGTGGCCATGGCATCCGTGACTCACCAGGACCGGGCGGGAGGGGTGCCTTCCACCACTGCAGCAACAATACGGCAGAAGCGCAGCAGAGGGCTGCTTCCGATGCCACAGCCAGAGCCTGGGCGGGAGGGGTGCTTTGCCCTGCCACACTGTGGCAGCGGTGGGGCAAAGCATCCCTCCTGCCCAGGCTCTGGCCGTGGCAGCGGAAGCAGCCCCCTGCCCAGCCTTTGCTAAGTTGTGGTCGTGACGGGGGAAAGCACCCTTCCCATCCAGGCTCTGGCCACAGAAGTGGCCCCCTGCCCGGCCTTCGCTGCATTGTGGCTGCAGCAGGGGAAGCACCCCTCCCACCTGACCCTGGTGAGCCAAGCTACAGCCACAGCAGCAGAAGCAGCCTCCCACATGGCCTTTGGTGCGTTGTGGCCACTGGCAGGGAAAGCACCCCTCCATTGTGCCACCAGCTCTCTGTGGTCCTCTAGGCTACCCCCTTCCTCCAGCTTTTAATTTTCTGGACTTTCACAAATTCGGACGCCTCTTCCCCCCATATAGTCCTGGAAGTTGAGGATAGACTGTATGGGGGAGGAAGAAGGTGCCTGCCTCCCTGTCCCGGCACAGGGAGGAGTTACGGAGGACCCTGGCATCATGTGCCCTCCCTGGACACCCATCATAACTGTTTTGGAAGATGCCCCTGTGGTCCACAAGGGTCTGCAGGATGACCAACCTTGCGGTTGCGGAACTTGGCCACATGGTGCTCTGCAGCTTGCACGGGAATGTGGGTGGCGTCGAGTATCCCCATGTAGTTCAGAAACCCAAAGGTGGTGATGCCAGTGATGGTGTCCTGCTGCTCACCTGGGGTGACAAGGCATGGCAGCAGGACCACATTGCTGGTGCTGGAAACGTGGAGCAGACCTTCCCTGATGATGGACTTCCTGATGCTGAATGAGTGTGCCATGGACCAGTAGGACTTGGGAGTGGCCATCTTCTGGAGATTTACCTTTATGTAATTGGCTGGGAATGTGGCCCTGCCAGGGGGCCATGTTGCCACACCTCCCATGGTGCCCCTCTCCTGAATTGAACTAGCAAGCCCTGTCTCCAGACGTGCTAGTTCAATCTGGGTTTTTTGGTGTAGACCTGTTAAATCAATTTAGATTAAATCGATTTAATGATTTTTATATCAATTTGGTTAAATTGATTCAAGTTATATTGATTTAACCATGTATATGTTGACATAGCCTCTGTGTCCATGCGGGGTAGCCATGTTAGTCTGTGCCCAGCAAAAACGAGAGTCCTGTGGCACCTTAAAGACTAACAAATTTCTTTAGGCATAAACTTTTGTGGACAGCAGCCCACTTTGTCAGACCCACCTAGAACATCAGGACCACTTTATATCATTTAGGAATGGACACATTTGCCTCAAATGCAATGTAGTGCTAATATAAAAAGCATTGTATAGTATATTACTGCTATCTGTTCCATATTAGATAAACTCAAACAAACCTTGGGAGGCAGTGCAGGATTTCAGAGAGTATTACATTACATTTGCTTGTCTGTCTCTCTGCATACACAAACTAAGCTACTTCCGCAGTTCATTTATTTTCTCCACATTGTTTTTCTAACCTCATTATCTCCAGAAGAACAGAGAAAAATTTAAAAGATGTCCTGCACGTTTGCAGTCATGCATTATTTGTTTATATTCCCATTTCTAAAGCATTCACCACTGCCCAAATCTCAGGAGGTACTTATAGCTTTAAAACTTTGCTATGAGGAATATTATTTTTAAATATATGGCACCACATGGCTCCTAAAATGGTACCAAATATTCATTACAGAAAGTCAGTTTTCATATGCAACACCATGCGTAAGAGAGATCCCAATGCCAGACAAATCAATGTAAATTCTCATGAAAAACCTTCATCGGGTGAAAGAGCCTCACCCCAACCCAGCTGTCTGCACACTTTTGATTGCCTGAGTTTTACTTTCAGAAAGCAGATTTCAGTCTTGGATGCATGGCATCACCAGCTGGGATGACAATACCAGGTTGTGCTAGCAACAAGAGAGGCTCAATTGGAATCATTCTGTTGACTCCAACAGATACCGGGCCTGGCCTTTAATTCCCATAGAGAAAAATAAAATTGTCTGCCCAGCAAAATATATTTGTTTGTGGCTTTTATTTCGATTGCATTCTTTAACTATAGAGAATAGACTCGTAGTTTTGGACAGCATGATTTTCATAAAACTTCACTGAGTTGAAAAACCAGTTGCCAGCAGCACGGTGTCTTCTACAACCAGTTTCTAACCTGAGGACAGACAGTGAACTCTGTATAAAATAGTCATTAGTGCCTGTAGAATAAGCAAATATAAACATTTGACCTTGATGCCCTGTGCAACTGCACAAGGTTCATTGAGCAGACATCTTGGTAATTAGCTCTGATTTTTACTGTTGTTGAAATGTGTTAATTATTTAATGAGTTTTTAAGTGCCTGATTGTTTCCTTCTCAATGAAAAATTTATGCCATTGGATAATCAACTATCTTTCTTTGTCCAGTTAGTAAAAAGCACTTTCGTCAGCTGTGAAAACATTTCAAAGGAACATTTTCATGGAAGGTGGAATCATTTTTCATAAAAATTGTCTCCTTCATTTGAGATTTGCTAAATACTTCAAATGCAAGTATTTCATTAGGAGGAAAAAACATCAAGTTTAGAATTTTGGAGTCGCTACTTGTCATAATTTTACACACAGTGTAATTCTATTATTAAGAAACTTTTAAAAGACCAATCCTTATGTATAGATATTGAAACAAACTTAGACTACAGAAACTGAATGTTAGACAAAAAAAAAAAAAATGACCTCAGCAGTGAACACTGAATGTACATTGAATATTATTACATTGACAAAGTGAGTTGCATCTGACAAAGTGGGTTGCAGCCCACGAAATCTTATGCCCAAAAAAGTTTGTTAGTCTTCAATGTGCCCCAGGACTCTTGTTTTTGCCGTACACAGACTAACATACATTTCTCTCTAAAAATTATTATATTCTGGAGTTTTCTGCAAGGTAAAAATAAAATGTAAGGATCCTCTCTAACAAATAATACATAACACGCTTGCTCTTCTGAAGGAAACATAGTGGCATGAAGTACACATCACAAAATCTCACTTAAGTGTGTGCTACTCACATTGGGTTCAATAGATCCAGTGCCTAGGTTGTCTACAATCTCTCTTTAAGCCTCTGAACTTGGATTGGGATCTGTTAGCTCCCGCGTGAGTCAGTAGAAAGTCACACAAATATAGTGAGTGTGGTACTGCATCCTGTGAAGGTTCAAGAGTAGGACCTTATACTTCATTTGCTTCTCTGAAAATTCAGTAATTCTCTTCAGAAAAGAAAAACATCTTAAACTTGCACCCTGGAGTCAGCTCGGTCCTCAGCCAAGCCACGTTAGGGTGTGGGGTTCCCAACCCTCTACAGAGCTGGGCAGAACTCCCCTAGTCCCATGGTCTTCTAGCCCTCAAGTAGGGTGAGGCAAAGTACATAACAAAGTCTGTGGCCTTCAACCCTCAGGCAAGGTACAGCAGAAAGGCAGAGTACACTAAATTCTGCGGCCTTCAATCCGTCAGGTAGGATAAGACAAAGCACCCACAGTCAGGCAGTGTTGGGAGGGGAACGCATGCCTGGCCACTCCACTGCATTCCAGCCCATGACCCTAGCCATGGCAAAACAGTGCCACTGGGTCAGTGGGCTCTAGCTGAAACGTTGATCCCAAAAGCAGCTGGGGACTCACCAGCTGTCCCTGAGCTACTTCCTCCAGTTTCGCCCTGGCTGGTTACCTGAAGCCCTCAGTCCTCCAGATCATCCAATTGAGTGCCTAGTGGGATCCCAGTCAGGCATCCGCTGTTGACAGGCGGCAGGTCTGGCAATCCCTCCAGTCTGTCCGCCAATGGCAGCTCCTCCAGATCACAGGGGTTCGGTGCTTCCTGGTCATCAGTGTTTGCTGCGGAGGGAATTTCCTCTAGGTCCTCATGGGCATCCCCCTTCTTTCCCTCATCCAGACTCTCCACTGAGGGAAGCTTTTCCAGGTCCTTGCCTGTAGGAGGTAAACATAGAAGGAAATCCCTCCAGTGGTCACCCCCTTGGCTCTCCTGGGGAGGGAGATTCCCCAGTTCAACCACCACTTCTCTTCTGTCTCACCTTTGGTTTTCTGGTCCTCTCCTTTATATAGTCCTCCCTTTTCCCTGGCCCACATCTTTGGTTCTGGGAAGGGCTTTTGGGCAGAGCCTCCTTTGGCCAGTAGGGGGAGTGCTGCCAACCAACTGCATCCCACCCAGAGAGCAACTGATTTACCCTACTACACACCCCAATCTCTCTCATTGCATTTCAGAACAGAGTTCAAAGAGCGGTTGCTGGAAAGATGTGTTAGAAGTCCTTGTTACTTTTGTCAAAGTATATTCTGAATTGCTATGCCAATGACAGTAAACTAATCTCATTTTAACTGTTAAAAATCATTTTGTGATGGAGTGTCCTTGACGCCTGCATTGTGGGCTCTCTTGCTAACTTGCTAATTTTCAACATTCATTTAGTTGCATTAGAACTCTCTACTGAACAGTCTCTGCTGAATGCTACGTTGTCTTGAGGTCCTAAACCTGAGAAACATAAACATAAGCAGACCCCCAATGAATTCAAAGAGGCTACCTGTGTGCAAAATTACACACTGGTAATGGCAGGGCAGGTCTTTTTATTAGCTATGCTCTGTGGTCAAGATATTAGAAACCTCTTTTCTGTTTTTAGTTTATTGTTGTAATAGTGTCATATTCTCTGGTACTGTTTGGATAGACCTAGCCCATGATCTAAATACCTCAATACCCATATACAAATGCAAAATCAAATCTAAACAAATTTCTGTCATAACACGTTCTCCATAGAAGTGTGTGCTGAGATTCTCAAATGTAGAAACCTTCAAATAGATTCTGGGTCCTCAGTCCATGTTGAGATATCTTGGTGTGATAAGTACCTGATTTTAACATTGGTTTCATGGAACTTATGTCCCATTTCTGATCAGCTCTTGATGCCCTAGTTCAAGTGGCAAGTTTCCATTTTAAGTCTGTCTTGATCATCTCTTAACTTTCTGAGAAAAAAGCCAATTGAGCAAAGTCCTGAAGCACACCATTAAACCCTGGTTTATACTGAAAGTGAAGTTCTACATGATGATACTTACTTTGACCTTGTGCGGCTCATGTCTCCACTGTAAGAAGAGTAAATTTGGGGGGCAGGGGACTGGAGCTGTAATTTTGCATGCTAATATCACCCCTACAAGTGGTGAAGTGCCAAGGTTGAAATCTACAATTCAAATTTAGGCCTGTGTAGCCAGAGAGCAGCTATTCTGTTATTTTCCTGTTTCTTTACCATAGCAATATAGCTCCTCCCCTTCCTGCAGCCCTGGGAAGTTTTCAGTTCTCTGCATGCAGCACTGTGCCTCTCTGTTCTGCCTGTGGAAGAGAAACAGAAAGGAATTTTTTTTCCTGTTTTTTTTTCTTTAGAAAATTGGGGGGGGGGGAGGATGTGATCAGAGAACAACTGCCCCCACACAAGCCTTATGTCTACTACCAACAATGCAATGCATTTCAGGAAGTAATACGAGCAGTGGGGACTTGAGACCCTAAGCAAGCAATTTGGTGTAATCAGTTGCTTTCACCTTCTGTAATTCAGCAGTGTGGAACTGAGTTACAATCTGATCTCGAGTATAGACAAGCCCTAAGTTTAAACACAGGAGTAGTCATACTGGTTATGTCTACATGTAGCCCGTTATTTCAAAATGACTTGTTTCTAAATAAGTTATTTCGAAATAACCAGAATTGAAATAACGAAAAATCCAGTTGAAATAAGGGAAAAGCTGGAATCGAAATGGCATGTCCAAAGCCAGGACTTGCTATTTCACTTTAGGGGAAGGGCACCATGGGAGGTGTGGCAACATGGCTGCGTCCCTGGGCCATGTCGGCAGCCATGTTGCAAGCTAATCCTATAATAGCTGGCTCCGACCTCACTTCCCTGTCCATTCTCACTAGCAAGACTCTGCAAGCAACAGAGATGGATGCTGCCCAGCTGCCTAGCCTTCACCGTGTGGCCACTAGACCCGCTGCGTGCTTGCAGAGTGTTCTCCTGTCGGGGGCACTCTGCTAGCAGATCCAGATGCTGCTCAGGCTCTGCCCCAGGCTGCCAGCACCCTGGGCCTCAGAGCTGCCCTAGTTCCCCTACCCCTTTCTGTGCCTTGCCAGGTCTGGGCCCAGGAGACCAGCACAGACTGGTGGGAGTGAGTAGTTCTCCAAACCTGGGAGGACGACCAGTGGCGGAGGAATTTCAGGATGACCAGGGCCAGCTTCAACCACCTGGTAGCAGAACTCACCCTGCTGCTGCGCCGAAGGGACACTGCCATGTGTCCGACCATCCCTGTGAACAAAAGAGTGGCCATAGCCGTGTGGAAGATGGCCACCCCAGAGTCCTACAGGTCCATGGTGCACCTCTTCAGGGTTGGCAGGTCCACCATTGGCATCATCCTGATCCAGGTCACCAGGGCCATTAACAGGATCCTGCTGCGGGGCCTTGTCATGCAGGGGGACCTGCAGGCCACCATGGGCAGCATGGCCACCCTGGGATTCCCGAATTGCATGGGGATCCTGGATGCCATGCACATCCCTGTGAGGGCCCTGGAGCACCGAGCAGCAGAGTACAGGAATAGCAAGGGATACCACTCTGTCATCATGCAGGCCCTTGTGAACCAGCGAGGAGTCTTCCAGAACTGTTATGTGGGTTGGCCAGGGAGGGCACATGATGCCCGAGTTCTCAGGAACACTGCCCTGTACTGGGGCATGGAGACGGGCACCTTCTTCCCCCCCCCATAACATCAATGTCGGGGGAGTAGAGGTGCCCATCCTCATTGTTGCCAACATGGCCTATCCCCTCTGCCCGTGGCTCATGCGCCCCTACGCAGGGCCCCTCGATCCTCACCGCCAGCTTTTTAATCGGCATCTGAACCACTGCTGCCAGGTGGTTGAGCGGGCCTTTGGATGGCCGAAGGCCAGCTGGAGGTGCCTCCTTACCCACCTCCACCTTGGGGAGGAGACTACATAGGAGGTCATCAGTGCATGTGTGGCCCTGCATGATTTCTGTGAACTGCGGAGTGAGCCCATTGCAGCTGCCTGGGAGGTTGAGGCCAAGCTCATTGGGGGCCATTACGAGCAGCCTGCATCTGTGTCCCCACAGGAGCAGGCATCAAGAAGGGCTGTCACTGTATGTGATGCTCTCACAAACAGTTTAGCCACCGAGGAGGACCTCTGAAGGCCAGGCCTGCCTCACCACACACCACCCTCTCCCTCCTTCTATCACAGCCAACCCCCACCCATCCACCCGCACTGTGAAGCACACCCAGTAAAGCAAGACACACTCAACAATATCATTTGTAAATGTTTATTTTAACAGAACAGGGGGTTTGGGGCAAGGAACAGCTGGAGAGGGTTAGGGGATGGGGAAATGTGTGGGGTCACTGGGGGGGGAGGGTCTTCAACTGGGAGATGGGTTTAGGGTCGGGGTCGGGTCTTCAACTGGAAGATGGGGGTCACTGGGAGGAGGATCTGGCATGGCCCTCCCCAGGACCAGCCCAGGTCCGGGGTCGCTGTGGGGGAGCACGCTGAGGTGGTGCTCAACCAGCTGCTGGTGGGCCAGTGTTGTCTGCGATGCGGCGCAGACTGGCAGTCGCATCCTCCACGGCTGTGCCAAGCCGATCCAAGGCCACGGCCTGGCGCTCAAATGCGGCCACCAGGCAGTCGTCCGTGGTTGCCCCCTGGTGCAGCAGCTGGAGGGTGGCATCCTGCTGGGCAGCCCGCTGTCGCTGCCAGGCCTGGGCAGATGCCTTGGCCCGCTCCCCCAAGTCCTCCAGACTGGTGAGGACTTCACCCCGCATCCAGGGGCCCCTCCTCCTCCTCCTTCTCAGTCTGGGGGTGCCGGGTGGGCTCCATGCCCAATGGCTACCAGTGGCATGGACTGCTGGAGGGAAGCATAAAACAGGGTTGGAGCCTGCTGCCTGGTGGTCTTGCCTGTGTGCAGCTTGTCTGCAGCACACAGCCCTGCCCTCACTGTCAGCAGGAATCTAGACTTGGGTCCTGTGGGACATTGCCCCAGAGGGACGCAGGGCCTAGTGGTGCCCACAATGTGAGCTGGACTCACCCAGAATAGTTGCTCTGGGGAGTCTCCCAAGGCCACTTGCCAGTGGTCTGGTCTGCATGCTGTGCACCCTGCCCAAGATGCAGCTGCATCTGTCACACCCATCCAGGGTTACCCCAACCCAGGCACACAGGGGCCTGTCACCCTGGTGCCACATGTCTCCCAGGTACCTGTGCCCATGGGAGGGCCTCTGCCCCCCACCCTGTCCCTGTGCCCTGCCTGTCCCTGTGCTGAACCCCCTCGCTGTCCATGACCTGGGCAGACCTAGCCCTACCTGCTTGTATGGGACATGGAGACTCACCAACAGGGGCGCCGGATGTCTGCCGGGACATCCCGTCATCGGTCTTGCACTCCCCCAGGGTTGTTGTTGCAGCAGGCTGCTGCTCCTCCTCCTCACTGGCACTGCTCTGGGTGAGGGGGATCAGCTCCGGGGTCCCTGCTGCAGCCTTTGGTGGTGGTGGCTGGTCCGGAGGCTCCCCAACGTCCAGGGTCACCTCGGGACTGCTGTCAGGTCCCTCTGGGGCGGAGGAGGTGCTGGTGTCAACGGCCCGGGCAGGCAGGCCATTGGGCTCAGCCCCCAGGAAGGCGTGCAGCTCCTCGTAGAAGGGGCAGGTAGCAGCGCTACCTGCCCCCTGGAGCTCACATGCCTCCCTGGTGCACACGTGGTCCTGTCTCAGGGCCTTGATTTTGAAGCGCACCTGCTCGGTGGTGTGCTCCTGGCCCTGGGAGGACAACTCCGCCGCAATGTCGGCATATGCTGCCCAGTTCTGGTGGCTAGCCTAGAACTGGGCAAGGATGTCCTCCCTGCTCCAAATGCTGAGGAGCAGCTGGACCTCCTCATTGGTCCAGATGGGGCCACGCTGTCTGCTGGCAGCTGCTCCAGAGCCACGTGCTGACATGGCTTTAGAACGCTCTCAGCATGGTGACTGGGCAGAGCACTTCCTTCTTCCTGTGGGTGCTGTGCATCCAAGGGAAGAAGGTCAAAACGCATTATTTCAAAATAATGGTTATTTTGAAATAACACGTCCAAACGGTGTTATTTCGAAACAACTGTTTCGAAATAACCGCCGTTTTGAAACAATTGGGGTTTAACCTGTTTCAAAACGACAGTTCTTATTTCGAAAGGATGGGATCCATCCTTTCAAAATAAGAAAACGTCATGTAGACCAAATTTCTTTTATTTCGAAATAACCAGTGTTATTTTCAAATAAAAGTGCTGTGTAGACATAGCCACTGACTTTAGTAGAGCTGCTCAACTGTTTAAGGTTACGCCTGTGTTTAGGTACTTTCAGGAATCAAAGCTGAAATCTGCTCATCCTATGCAATTTCTGGTGTGTAATCTTGGCCTAAAGGATCATATTTTAAAAAATCTGAGGCTAATCAATCCAGCCATTTTTGAGTTGTGAGGCTTTAGAACTACCTGGTTTTAATTTTGAATGTTGTTCTGCTTCTTGTCCACACTGATTCACAATAAGTACAGAAGAACTTCTACTAAGTTACAATGAAATAACTTTTTGTTCTTAGGGACAATTTCTTTGTGAGTTATCTTTTCCTCAAGAGAATATGAAAATTCTCTTCATTCTATTTAACCTTAACTTTTATTTAGATGTGAGCAATAAGGCTGTCACTTTTTTTCATGCAGAAGAAAACCATTAAAATGTAATTAAACCACTCAGTCTTCAGGATATTCACAGAGCTGGTTAAAAAAACTCACATTCACCCCAAATGCACAGTATCTCCTGCCCAGTCATTGCACTCTAGAGACCATACATAAAGTTCTACCACAGTGAATGGCAATATTTTCAATTCGGATGCAGTCATCATGGGCTGTCTCTCAGCTTGAGGAATTTTTCTGTCAGTAGTAACAATCCTCTTAAGCAGTACTGAGTTGAGTTATAGAACTGATTTTTTCATTTTGCCACTAATTTCGGGAAAAAAATGCTAAAGGAAATTGTTCTGGGTTGACTCAAAACAAAAGTTTTTGAAGTTTTTCTGAGGAATCAAAATATTTTTAAAAACCCAAGTAGTTTATATAAATCAAACAAAACCCTCTGTTTGACCTGAAACAAAATGTTTCATTTTGATTTTGAACATTTTTAAAAGTTTTAATTTTTGGAAATAAAATTGAAACAAATTATTTTTGAGTCAAAGCATTTCATTTTAGAAGTGCCATAATTAAATGTTTCCATTACAATTAACTCCTTAGTGATTTTTCAACACAAACTAGCCATGAAATATTTTAGCCAACCCAAATCTGCATCTTTTCATTGGGGAAAAGTCTTTCTCCTTCGAGCGCTGCTCACATCATTCAGTTACAGGTGTTTACGTGCCGCAGCGCACGGTACCTCGGAAAGTCTTTAGCGCTAGCCTGTCAGGTCAGGGCTCATGGCCAATGCCCCCTCCACTCCGCGGCCGTGGCTACATAGGTGACTGTGACCCTGACCCTCCCAGTTCCTTTTTCATCCATCAGCGTCGGTTCAGATCAGCGTTATCTTGCAACACGCAAGGGCCTGTTCTTTCATGCGAAATTCGAAATGCCAGGTTTCAAGCCATGCTTAGGATGCTGCAAGGCTTTCCCGATGGACGGTCCATATGAGAAGTGCCTTGCTTGCTTGGCTGAGTCCCACATCATAGCAGACTGTCCCATCTGCCGATCCTTCAAGCAGAGGACTCAGCTGGACAGGGAGCATCGCTTCCGCCTTGTTTCGGGGACCAGAGCCACTCCACTCGAAAGCGGCCGAGCCGTCAGTGCTCCGCCGGACCCCCGATCGGTTTGGGCTCAAGCTTCCTGCCGATCCCCGGTAGCAGGCCCAAGATCTGGGCCCTCCAGGGTACCTTCTAGGCACCAACCTCACCGGTTTCCCGGTACCCTACCAGCCGCCCCAAGTAGGGCCACGGCTCAGGCACCAGCTTGCCAAGGGCACTTAAATCCAGTTTGGGTGCAGAACACGAGGCAAACAGCCATAATGGCACCGTCGCCCTTGGTGCCGCTGGACACGGCACCACCCGCAAGTCCGGCACTGCCGGCAAGCCCTGCGCCACCACCAAGTCTGGTACTGCTGGACCCGGCATCATCACTGATAACCCCACTTCCGGTACCGTCACTTCCGGTACCGTCAGATTCGGCAGCGCCAACACCTGCACCAATGCCGGTACCGTCTCAGGCCTCCTCACCCCTCTCCAACCCGGCACCATCAAACCCGGTACGGAGCCCAAGTTCTACGGCTCCACCTCACTGCTTCTCCTAGGAGTTCTCAGTACTGGACTGCCGACTATCGGGGGGAGGAGGTCATCCAGGTCATCCTCAGAGGATCCCTTCCTTCCCCCCCCAGGAGGAGCACCCGAGAAAGCGAGCCCGCAAAAGCTCCATGTCACTGACGGCACAGTGCAGGCATCCATCGGAGGAAACACCTGGCCCCCTCATAATGCCTCTGCCACCATTGAGGTCCCCGCACAACAAATGGACTCTTGACTGGCTGAATGGACTCTTGACTGGCAGACGACACCTCCTCCTTGTACTCACATTCGCCGACACTGGAGTCCTCAGATTTCTCCGACGACAAGCCAGACCTTGATTCTACACAATGAAGCAGATCAAGGGCCCCATCATCTTCGTCACCTGATGAGAGATTAATCAAAATGTCCACTGACCCTGAAGGGGATCCTTGCATCAAACAGGACCTTCTCTGCCGCACGGCGGCGAACCTGAAGCTCAAGCTAGGGGTGATCCAGGTGGAGGATGATTCCCTCTTTGACGCGTGTTGTCGAGCCCCACCGGCTAAGGTCGGAATCCCCTTGCACGCCGGGGTGTTCCGCATTGTCCAGGAATGCTGGCAAATGCCTTCCTTGATCGTGCCTTCCTTGATCCTGCCAGTGTCCAAGATAGTGGACAAGAAACATTCCATTGACCTGGAATGCTTTCCCTTCCTGTTCCACCACCTGGCCCCGGGGTCCTTGGTGGTCAACGTAGTCAACCAAAGGAAGAGACAAGGCCAACCTAGCACCACGCCCAAGAACAAGGAGACATGGAGGCTCAACCTGCTCGGCAGGAACTTCTAGTTCTCGGCTGCCCTCCACCTGCGCATCTCAAACCACTCTGCTTTGATGACGCACTACATCTTCAACCTGTGTGAAATTCTATGAAATCTCCAATCAGTCATCCCCGAGGATCACCTGAGAGACTTTGAAGCAATGCTTGACGATGGAGAGAGAGCGTCCAGAGATGCGCTTGAGGCAACCTGGGATGAACTGGATACAGTGGCACACACAATGGCATTGGCAGTGGTGATGCGCCGTTTGGCCTGGCTCCAGAACTCTGGCCTCTCCATGCAGATGCAACAAATTATTCAGGACCTTCCCTTCGAAGGCCCCGACCTCTTTGCCTCTTCCACAGATGCAAAGCTGCATGGTATGAAGAACTCGAGGGGCACTTTGAGGTCCCTCGGGATCTACACCCTGCAACCTGTTAGATGTTCCTCAAAGAAAGCAGCAAGGGACAGAGTGTTGCTTGGG
This sequence comes from Podocnemis expansa, assembly GCA_007922195.1. Lineage (NCBI taxonomy): Eukaryota > Metazoa > Chordata > Testudines > Podocnemididae > Podocnemis > Podocnemis expansa. The sequence continues at coordinate 92,965,205 of ML681966.1, read as the reverse complement.
TGAGGGTTTGCTAACTGTGTGTGTTTGTCTGTTTGACTTTTCCCTTACAGCTGACTTCTGTTAGTTGTTTCTTACTGTGGGTGGGGGCTGCTTGCACCATTGTTCCCTGATCACCTTTGTGCACCAGCCTCAATCAACCTTGTGATCAGCCTTCCCCTGTGTGTTTAACGAGGGGCCAGGCCTGACCTAGGCAGAGAAGGCTTTAAAAGCCAGTGGCTGAGCGACCAGAGGGAGCTTGTGAACAGGGGACAGCAAACAGGGGAGTTTGAGAGGGAGGTTGGGGAGGAGTTTGTGAAACCACGATGGTGAAGAGGAGCCGCACTGCTGCCAGCACCCCTTCTGTCTCCTCCACCTGTGCCCGTAGCCAGACAGACATACTGACCATAGATATCTCTACCCAGACCCTGGTGTGGACTTGCAGGGA